>OY986435.1:82545391-82935391 GCA_963920525.1 Dichetophora obliterata | reverse complement strand
GCACCTAAGTCTTTTCAATTTAAACGATCCTCACCACTAACTGCTCTACCAGTAACTACAATTATATAATTTGTAAATATTGAAGAAAAAAAGACAGAAAGAAAGAAAGAAAGAAAAAAAGAAAGAAAGAAAGAAGGAAAGAAAGAAATAAAGAAAATGGTTTTTGTGTGGGAGGCAAGCACTCTAACATTTGCCCTACAGAGGACGTCAAACATTAAAGAATTTTATTTAATTAAAATCACTCAAAATATTTTTGTTGTTAAATAAAACTTTCAAACTTTTCATTATTAAAACATTATCCCTATCATAGTGCAAGTAATAAGGTGCTCATCGATCGACACCAAAATCCCTTTCCGACTGTTTCAGAGTTTTTGCTCGAAACATTGGTCATTGAGACCATTGGTACAGTGTAAGCTTTGGTGCTTTTCGTTGGCGTTTTGAGCATAATTTAACATTTACAAATTAGAAGAACTGTTGAGCAGAGATAAAAATGTGGTATAAAAAAAAATGCAGAACACACTAAGACCATTAAACAGCGTAATAAAAAAAATTTGATTCACATTCGCCATAATCGCATTCGTATTAGGAGTTTTTGTAAAAATACACTTTTTCAGTTCGGTCAGCTATTATTTTTGAACGTACATTAAGACTTTGATTAATTCTCGTCTTTATTTAAACTGCTTGATTGTGTTTCCAAAACGATTTTTAAGTCTTTCGTTGATATCGTACTCTCAAAATTATTGCGTTTACTATTGCTTTTGCATTGACCTCTCTATTCAACTCACCCCGATTTTACATAAATATTAGATTTCAAGATAAAGTAAAAGGATAACTAAAAATTCTGAGCTAAGAAGTTCTTAATTGGTTTGTGTTCAAAATATTTGGTTGAAAAGCTTTCTTTCATACATGTTTTCCATATCAATTACTCGTATTTTAAAACTTAATTGGCGTACCATGTTATTTTGTGGACTGAAAATTAAAACTATGCAAATGTATAGCGTTGTTGCGCGTGCAATACCATGTATCCACTACTTGCACATTCACACATACGGTGATAGTAAAATTTTACAGAAGTGCAGAAAAACTGATTTTCTTTTAAACTATTGGATGAATTTTTAACTGAACTAAACATTTATTTAAATAAGATGTTTGCTTTGTTCACAAATAAGTGTTTAATGAAAATCAAAATGAAATGAAATTTTGTCCTTTTTGCAGTATACGCGGTATTGCAAGTGGCGGATACGCGGTATTGCAAGCGCTACGACGATAGTACATATGTATTGATTAGCAATTTTTGTTATTTCTTACATATTTAAGTAAAAATGACATGCAAAAAACAAGTTCTTTACTATTTTTTTCTCCACTTATTAGAAATATCAAATACAAATCAAATTCGAAAGCATTTGTAATAAATTAACATACAGAATTTTGAATTAAATAATGTTGCAATGAGGCAAGTCTCAGGTTTTTTGGTTAAAGAGAGAAAAATGCAGAAATCAACATTTCTATATTCAAGAATGTACCGAAACGAATTAATGGATTTTTCCATAGTAAAGTCAAAAAAGAAAAGCACGAAAGGAAATATTTTAATATAAAAATATGCAAAAATAAGAACAACTAGAAATAGAGAAGACCTTGCTTAAATATAAATTATGCAACAAAAAGAAAAAAGGAAATATCACATAACTTAATAACAGAGCGTAGAAAAATGCTTAACTCCATCCTACTGGGTTCAATAAATTTATTGGTTTACTTTTTTCATTTATAGTATAACAATCCTTCAACTATTTAGAAAATGTACGCTTATTTAGCACTAAAGTGGCAAAATTATTGTTAGCTAAATATTTTGTATGCTTTTGTTCCTTCACATAACGTGTCTCTAAACACACTTGCCTCTGTTGCATTTTCAGTAAAATTATGCTCATAAAAATTGATTTTTAATCCTTTTTTACTAGTTTTTGCAAGTACATTTTTTTTAGTATTATTTTACTGCATACAATGCAGCAACAATTTGGTGGCTTACTGCTTTTCTTATCTAATAACTACATTTTATAACTGCTTTTTTCTATATTTTTTTTTCTTTTTTCAGTATGTTTGATTTATAAACTTATGCAGATATTGCTAAAGTATTGTGCAACGTCCTTTATTTCTATTTGATTGTGAGAATTCAGTGCCAATCATGCCGCCAGCGGTGTTGCCACCCGTACAACCCATCAATTCTCGGAACACATCGCCAATTTTGTAGTTGTATCTATGAAGAAGAGAAGAAAAACAAGTAAAAAAAGTTGAATTTAGAATTCTGCAAATATTATTGAGACTCGGAAAGAAAACAAGAAAACTTTTGTTTTAAGTTGAAGGAAATTTACTTAAAATTGATAAAATAGTCTTAAGAGAGAGAGAGAGTTTGAAAAAACAAGCAAAGTAATTTAATAGGACTTTCATTTATTAAGGCGTTATTTAGTAACCAAAAATTTATTTTTCTTTTTTTATATTGTAAAAAAACAATAATTTCAACAAATTTAAATTTTAATTGCAGATTGTTTGTCTGCTTCATCAGCGCATCTTTTATTAACCTTAAGGATTTAGTTAATTTTAGGTAACAAAAGCTAGTTTTCAAAAGTGTTGATAAAATTCTTGATGGACATCAAAAGTTATTGTACTAAAAATTCATTCAACTTTCAAGTTTTTTAAGGCAAACAAATAAAAAACACAATATAACAGCCAGAAAACTTAAAACAGATTTGTTAGTTTACTATATAACATAAGTCGACGATGCTTAACTTAAGTTGATTATACTTAGAATTTATTTTTAAAAATCTCCCAGAAGAAAGAAAAAATAAAAATTTCCCTATTAATTAATTAATGATAAATACTATCATCAATTGAATAATAACATTTAATTTTTCACAACAAATATGCCTGTCAAATGCACTGATAAAGACTTTTGGATTGACGTGTGTATACGTTGTTGTGTGTATGGTGGCCGTAGTTGACTGGTTAGTGTGCGTGACCCGATGCTAATTCCCAGGGCTCAATCCCCAACTCAGACAGAATACTTTTCAATTTAATTAATATTTCTGTTCGACCACCACCTCTCTGCAGACAATGGAAAACCTCAGAGAATAAAAATTGTCATCTTGCAAAAATTTGTCGGTGATGACATTGTAATGCAGAACTGGAAGCGAAAACAAAATCTTGTTTGTTTGCACATTAGTGCACATTTCCTTGTTCAAACAAAAGTTTGAAATTATTTGTCTGTGTAGCATCATCGTGTTTTCTAACAGGAAGTTTTGCAGTGAAGTGTGTTTGTGAAAATTATTAATCTCTATGTTTAAGCCTGATTAAAGTGTTATTTATACAATTATAAAGTGTTATTAAACATGAATTTTGCAGTGTGCAGCAGTATCACAATAGACCCTATTGGTCTAAGTGAGCCCTGGTACGTGCGGTTTGTTTAAGCACATACATTGGCTGCCGTCTCAACCTAACCTAATCTAAACATGAATTCTGAAATGCTAAATGAAAGGTAAAAATTATTGTTAAAATAATTTGTGACATCATTTTCTTTTGTTTGCGTCTTTTTGGTGTGTTCTCTTTCCTTTTCGTTGTGTTTTTGGAGTAGAGAGGATTTTAGGTAACTTTTTTCTTGTTCTCTCCAATTTTTGCGTTATTTTTCTGTTCTCTCCTATCTTGTGCATACCTACTCCCACCGTAGCTTTTTGTGTAAGGTAGATGTCATCAGTGTTTTAGCAGCCATTCCAAAATTTTCTTTTCATTTCTCTACTTACAGACTCCTTATGCGTTTATAATCATGCGCTTCGCCACACCCAAATCCTTTAGATTTTTTTTTAAACTTCAGAGTTTTTCGTCTAATATTAATGTATGCTTTTGCTGAAAATTTCAAAAGCTAAACTCAACGGGTTCTGGTAGTGAGCATTAATGGTAGTGAACATCAGGTAAAAAGCTTTCATTGTCGATATGTACTCGTTCTTTGTCGGTATGAACGCGTTCTTAAAAATTTTAAATCTATAGATACATACTAAAATTTTTATCTTCTATAAATTGCACCAAGGTTGCCAGTATTGTGGGAAAAATCCCATTCGTGGTATTTTTTAATTGATCCTGGGAATTTTTTTTTGGGAATTCCCATGGTATTTTTTAATTCAGCGTGTTATTTTTCAATTGGCGTGGGAATTTGGGAATTTTTTCTTAAATTTTTTTTTTACTTTTATTAAGCAAAATCTTAATCATAGTATTCGATGGTCGACGAATATATACAGAAGAGTAACGTTTACATTTCTTCGAACTTACCCTTAATATAAGCGATTAAATTGCATATTTGTTTTAAGAACAAGTTGACATCACAAAATTGCATAAAAACTAATAGCGCATTCTTTTCTGAACAAAATTCTGACCTTTTCTGAAAATTCTACATTTCTGCATGCAAGCGTTAAGCTTACAAAACATTTTTAAAATTAAAAAAAAATTGAAAAAATATTTTAATTGATTTTTCGTGGTATTTTTTTATGCGTTCGGAATTTTTTGTGGAATTTTTAAATGCATATAGGATTTTTTGTGGTATTTTTAAAACGCGTGGTATTTTTGTGGTAATTTTTAATGATCGTGGGATTTTTTTTGGTATTTTTTATTTGCTGTGGGAATTTTTTTGTTTGCTTTGTTACTTTGGGAAAAAGGTAATTTTCGTGGGAATTGTTCCGAATTTCGGCTGGCAACCTTGCATTACATTATGGTCCCAAATTCACTTTTTTTGGCCTTAATTATAAGGCACTACAATACGGGGTTGAAAATGAGTACACAAGGTTTTGCGAGGCTTCTGATTTCAAATCCGGTATAAAAATTGGAATATTCGAAATAGCGGATCCAATATGACGGCTTAAATTTTAAAATATCCTCCGATTTTCATTAAAATCGGTATGCAGAAATTTTCAAGGTTGCTTACCTTGAATTTGGTGTCGAAATTGCAAAATTCAAAATAGCGGATCCAATATGGCGACTTAAATTATAAAATATGATTACATTTACGTAAAAATCAGTATGCAAGAGTTTTAAAGCTCACTTATTTTGAATCTGATATTAAAAATAAAAAATGCACAATGACGGATCCAATATGGCGACTTAAATTTTAAAATATCTTCCACTTTTATGGACGAAATAAAAACTAGTAGCAATATTTATATTTTAGTTGACATATGTATAGAAATTCATTTAAGCAGAGTCAAAGTGACAAAATTTTTGTTTATTTAATTAAATATGCATAAATAATAATAGCTCAAATTCATAAAAATATTCTTTAGAAAGCAAAAAATTAAAATTTTCACAAAAATAGTATGGGTAGTTTAATTAAGAGTGAAATCATTTTCTAACTCTAAGTTATTGGGGGTTGGAATTAATTTTAAAGGTTTTTTTTCGGTTTTTGAGCATTTATTTAGAAACAACGGTACAATGTATATTATTCAAAGTATTGTCCATCGTTAGCTACAACATTTTCCCAGCTTTCTGGCAGCATATGGATTCCGCGCCGGAAGAACGATTCGTCTTTTGAGGCAATCCACGAATCGACCCATTTTTTGGTATCCTCGTAAGAAGTGAAGCGCTGCTCAGCCAAGCCATGCGTCATCGATCTGAATAGGTGGTAGTCGGAAGGGGCTATGTCTGGGCTATAAGGCGGGTGGGGTAGCACATCCCAATTCAGCGCCTCCAACGTTTCCTTGACGGTTCTTGCAACATGTGGCCGTGCGTTGTCATGTTGAAAAACCACTTTGTCGTGTCTTTTGGCATATTCCGGCCGTTTAACCTTTAATGCTCGGCTCAATTGCATCAATTGTTGTTGGTAGCGTTCCCCAGTGATGGTTTCGTTAGGTTTTAGCAGCTCATAGTACACGACACCCTTCTGATCCCACCAAATACACAGCATAAGCTTGGCGCCATGAATATTCGGCTTGGCCCTCGATGTTGATGCATGGCCGGGTGGTCCCCACGATTATTTTCGCTTAGGATTATCGTAATGGATCCACTTTTCATCGCCAGTGACAATACGATTCAAAAAACTCTTCCTTTTATGCCGTTGAAGCAGTTGTTCGCACATGCAAAATCGCCGTTCAACGTCTCTCGGCTTCAACTGGTACGGCACCCAATTTCCTTGCTTTTGAATCATTCCCATGGCCTTCAAGCGTTTGCCGACCGTTGATAAGTCGACTCCCACTGATTCTGACAATTCTTGAAGGGTTTGACACGGGTCTTCATCGAGCAAAGCCTCCAATTCCTCATCTTCAAACTTTTTCGGCTGGCCCGGACGCTCTTTGTCTTCCGTATCAAAATCACCACTTTTAAACCGACGGAACCAGTACTCACAAGTAGAAATCGATGGAGCATAGTCCCCGTAAGCCTCAGTAAGCGTGCGTTGTGCTTCAACCGCTTTTTTCTTCAAATGGAAGCACAAAAGTAAACCTTCCCGCAAATTGCGTTTTGTTGGAACGAAAGTCGACATGTTCACAGAGAAAAAAATATATGTTGTTTACACTTCAGTGGAATGACACATACTGAAAAATGAAGCTTAGACAATGTGCATTGAAATGAATATAGTCACAGGTGTGCCCAATGCGATCTATTGATAGTTACGCCATCTCTTAGAAAACCTTTAAAACTAATTCCAACCCCCAATATTAAGTAATTCTTCATATCCGGGATCAATGTCGAAACTGCCTTCATAGCCTTCTTCTACCTCCTCATTATGAACATTTGTTGCAAATGCATTAATGTTGCAGTTATGACAGCTCAATAATGATATAACTGCCGTTTGAAGTGGCATCAGTTTTTGCTTTTTTGTACGCTTTCCAAGACTAGTGCTGGAAACAAAAAGATCTGAAGTATCCAATGCTCTAATAAAATCGTCTGTTAGGTTGGTGATTCGGCTATTTTTGCGGGCATGGCTTATTCTATCAGCTTTGCAAAATTTGGTTCCTAGATTCAGACGCATCTTCTCCAAAACATCCAATCGGAAGCACCATGCTTTCGATAATTTGCTTAGAGTGAATTTATGTACGGTGGCAGGCACCAAGGATATCTTTTGTTAATCATTTCAGCTGTTCGAAAACAGAACAATTCGAACTGTCCCAACTCTAGTGGAAGTTGGCATGACAAGCATATTAATATAATTTTTAAATTATATATTTGATTTCTGTCGACACCTGTAATTTGCGCAAATACTTCATGGTTGCAAAAGGCACTTCGGGAAGTGTTTCCGTCGTTTGTGCTCCCAAAGCCTCCAACTTTTTGCTTATTGACATGTAAGCTGAGCTCTTTCCAAAATAAGTGTTGCATTTCTTTTTTCTTTTTTTTTTGCGACTATATGTTTATCTTTTTCATCACGTATCTGCCATTTTTTTACACCTATTTTGTAACTTAAGTGAACAACAAATTCAAAGAACCGGATCCAACAGTGTAGAGGGCTAATTCCAAACCGCAAGCTAATCGGTTTTGGTTAAAATTTTTCTGACCTATAGTCTGCTATTTGAATGAAGTCTTTCAAAGTTGCACCGCATATAGCACAAGCTTGAGTGGATTTAGTACCGGTTAGTACATTTAGTACTTTTCCATGAATTGCTGTTAGATAAAGTTTATATTTAATAAACATAGATCTTTTTGCATCGATTTGTATTTCGCATGCTTCCAATACCTCGATTTCCTTTTTTGTGTCGTAATTTTCTTTTAATATTGTTTCCTTAGTTTCTTTTAAATATTCCAACGTAAGAGGACGACAAAATCTTACTGACTGCGGTGTCCGATTGCACCACAAAACTTTTCCATCTGCATTTATCATACGTAAAGGCCCATTTCCAATAATGCGTGAGATGCGTTTCGTAAATTTACGCAAAGAATCAATGCATGAAAACATACCTAACTGGTTCCAATAGACAACGTGCGTGTGCACGCAGCGTAAAATATTCGAAAAATTTAATGTTTCACGTGCGTGATGATTTGACAGCTATTGATATCGTAACAGCTGTTCACTTTAGAGCAACTCCAAACAGAGACTATAAATACTTATAGACATTCAACGAGTATATATCTATAAGAGATTTCACTCGTCGCTCGTTATTTTTTACTCGCCGATATTAGCCATCCATCGACAGGATAGGGTATTTTGATGGGACATTTATTTTATACCCCTTCAAAAGTGCGAGTTTGTTTACATTTTGTTTTCTATATTTTGATTATTTTGGCTGCGTGCACAAGGGAGCAAAAAGATCGGTATTTTTTAATGTGCTTGCCTGTTTTTTCTTATTTGAATATCTGAAGAAATATTGCAAATTTTATGAATGAAAATAAAATTTTACAGCTTCTTATTTGCATGTGCATGGTTGCCGAGTTTATTTTGTTTCCAGTTGGACATTTTTGTTGTGATTTTGTTGTAGCTATATTTTGGTTGCTGCTGCAGACAAGGATTTTTAGATATTTCATTAGCTGAATAGAAAGACAGAATTCTGATTCGGCTAATGTAATAATTATTGGATAATAAAAAAATGTAGCAATAAATAGAATTGCTCTAGCAGTATTTAATAAATTTAAAATAAAACAAAGAAATATTGTAGATTTAATTAATGAGAATAAAAGTTATATTTGATACAAATTTTACAGGTTATTATATATATGTATGTGTGTTTTTTTCTTTCATCTTCTTTAGTTTGTTTCTAGCTGGACATTTTCCTTGTAGCAATTTTTGCTTGCTACTTTGGATACTCAACCATAATTTTTAGATACTTCATTAGATCAATAAAAAGATGAAATTCTGATGATTCGGCTAATGAAATAATTATTAGTCAGGACTTGAAAAACATTTTTTTAACAAAAATGCTTTTAATAAATAAAATTAACTTGAATTAACAAAATACAAAATACTTGAAATAAACAAATTTCTTCAAAATCAAAGAAGAATTTATTGTATAAAGATATTCTCCGACAGACGTTGGCCATATATGTATTTTCATGCTAATCGGAAAAAAAACATTTTGTTTTCACCATTTTCAGTATAGTTGCCGAACGTATCTATATAAGCTATATTACAAAATTTTAGTCTAATACAACCAAAACCGTCCAAAATATGACATTTTTGTTGATTTGTAGGCGGTAAAAGAGGTTGTGGTAAAATATTTTTCCCTTAAACCATCTAGAACTCAAAACAAAAAAATTTGAGCTTAATTTACTTTGTACCTATCGTTTTAATATTTTAACTGTATTAAAACGTAGAACTAATTTTAATAAAAAAATTTACGAATTTCGTAATCAATTTTTACTAACACTTTTTACAAATTTTACAAAATTTAATACTTTTTAATGCTTGTTTTAAAATTTATTCCAAGATTTCTAACCATGAAGGTAGTGTATTATTTTAAAAAATTAAGAAAAATAAAAATAAATAGAATATATGTATATTAGACTGTCTTACTTTTTCAACGTTTTTCGAAAAGTCCCCGGGACACGTTGATTTCTGATTCTACTCTTAGAAACATGAATTTTGGTATATAACACTTTAATATTATCTAACGGTAAATAGTCGCGCAATCAGCTTTAAGGCTTTTCGGCTAAAAAATTATATTTTCGAAAAATCAAGAAATTTTTTCTTCAGTATTTTTCATATCACTATGAAACTAATGAAACAATTTTTATCAATTTATACTTATTTAAAAGCTAATAAAATTTCCCATCTTATGCTTTAAGAAACATTGCAATTTGTTCTGTACATTTTTTTAAAAAACTCTGCAATGTGATTTTGATTAAATTTTTTTCGAAACTTTACAAGATCATAAGGAAGAAGTTTTTAATAATGTAAATTTCGTATTTTGAAAAATTTTACAAAAAAAATTTTCATGTACAATTTGAAGACATGTGATATGGTATTTTTATTAAAAAAAAACACAACTGCACAAGGAGTTTTTTCAAAAAAAATTCAATTTTATTTTTTTTAAACGTAGCTACATAAGTATTTATGTAAGTAACCATAAGAAACAAAATTATACGACATTAGTTTAAGTTGCGAAGTATTGTACGTTTTCTGCTGTCAGGATGATTTTTATTGTAATGTTCAATTACTTGGATAACACAATTTTGCTGTCCTGGATCCATTGTCCACGTATTATTTACCATATTTAGAAGTCATATCATTCTTTCTGCTGGATCATTTAAAATTGTTACATTTTTAAAAATTATTTTATTTCCAAAAAATTTTTATTCGTACTCCACAAGGAAGGATGCATCTTAATAAGTTCCTAACAAAAAAAAATATTGAAAAACTGTATATTATAGTTAAGCCAGCGAAGGTGTCAAAGGCCAACTCATAGCAGAAAAGCTGTATAACAACAAAAAAATAACATTAAAATGCAAAACAGTGCATCGTAATACTGAAAACATATTAGGGCTATTCACAATCCAGTGCAAATAGTCTTGCACCATATCATTTGCAAAATGGTCAAATATATATTTACTCTACACTCAATAATTTTTTTATTCGAATTTTGGCTTTTGTAGTTTGTAGTTGTAGTTGAAGGATAATCAATATGAAAAAAGTACATTTTCAAAAAAAAATTGTTGTTTAAATAGTGATTTAAAATAATTTTATGTAGGCAGTTACTGGTAAACTAAATATATGTATTTGTACATGTATTTTTGAAAAACTCTCCCTTTTTTATTTTTGATATATTTTTTTATTTTTATTTTTGAAAAACTAGAAACAAACTACCTTGTTTTTAAAAACAACTAATTAAAAAACTTATTTAAAATAATGTTGTTTATGAACTACTTTGAATTATATTATGGCGGCATCTACTTCAATTTTGAATAGTTTTTATTGCGTTATATATGAAGTAATTGAAAAACTACTTCAAAACAAGTGGCTTAAAACTACTTTGAATTATATTAAGGCGGCGACTACTCTGATTTTGAAATACCAAAATAAAAACTTACTAAATTTCGGTAAAGTAAGTAGTAAGTAGTAGTTGTTTACATACATTTATTTAAATAAAGAATATCTACATTAAAATAAATTGCATAATATGTCTTTGATGGCAATTGTATTTCAACTTAAATAATTATAAAAGGTTCGTGATGAAGAACTGTGGTAAGTATACATCTTAAAATGTATTTTTTTTAATACGAAATTTACACAATTAAAAACTTCTTCCTTATGATCTTGTAAAGCGGGGTAATGTGAGTTGAAGTTATCAAAATTCGAAAAAAATTTAATCAAAATCATATTGCAGAGTTTTTTAAAAAAATGTACAGAACAAATTGCAATGTTTCTTAAAGCATAAGATGGAAAATTTTATTAGCTTTTAAATAAGTATAAATTGATAAAAATTGTTTCATTAGTTTCATAGTGATATGAAAAATACTGAAGAAAAAATTTCTTGATTTTTCGAAAATATAATTTTTTAGCCGAAAAGCCTTAAAGCTGATTGCGCGACTATTTACCGTTAGATCCTTAAAATGACGTTAAAATGAAATTTTTCAAAAATCTACTGCACAGGATCAAATGATCAACTCCCGCTCTATCGTTCTTGGTAACTAAATTTGAGCTGAAGTGCAAAAAATAACGGTTTTGGTATGAATTTAGAATTCCACACACCAAGAAACTTTTCCCAAAACATAAGATTCCATTCTGGATTTTGTGTATGTAACAGCTGATGGCAAACTGATGATTTTAATATTTCTATCTATCATCTTTCATACCGTAAAATGGTAAATAAAATGAAAAATTAATAACAAGTGGATTATGAATAAAAAATGAATAATGAATAAAAAAAAAATAATGAATAAAAAAGAATAATTTAAAATTCTGTAAATGTTTAGTAAATGTTTCATAAATATTTTTGTTTCAGTAAATTGGCTAAAAATAATGAAAAAATAGTTGAGGCAAGGAAAGGACAATATATCAAATTTGTCTTTTTAATTACTAAATTACATAATTACTTAACAACCTAATTACTTAATAACCCAATTTAATTCCAATGGAAATTTAAGTAGGGTAACGCCAGATCAAAAAGCCTTACAAAAAAAGACACAGTTTTGATAGTATCGTAAGTATAGACGCAGAATTCCTTTTTATAGAGTAATAGAGAAAAATTCTGTTTTTTTTTTCATTTATATTTCTAAACTATATTAAAGTGTTGCATTTTCTAAAAAAAACTATTCAAAAAAAATTTGTTGATGTTGTTGCCTTCTTCAAACTTACTTGGTCTATAAAGGTAACAATTAAATTCATGTAACAATTTGTTTTGTTTTATGAAAACTTTTCATTTGAAACTAAATGTAATTCAAAGTATTGTTTAATATATGGAAATAAATATCGGAAAAATTTGAATAATATACTTTTTCTGTAGTAAAGAGCATGTACATAAGTATATGCACATTTTAAAAGTAATTCAATATTAAAATTTTAGTTAACAATTATATTTTTTAAATATGGAAAAAATACTATGCATTGCATAAATAATTAGAATTTATTATGGTGTTTCAAAAATAAATAGAGTTTTCAAAGCACAACGCATGCGCAAACCTGCGTACTAGTAATACATACTGGCTAACTTATTTAAAAATAAAACGGCTGGAAGTAGACCAAAAGTAAGACAAAAAGGGGAAAATTAATTTTTACTTTATGTTAAAATGAATTCTGATTTTAGTTTTTGAAGCACCCCAAGCTTATTATAACATTATAAAGAACCAACAAAGTTTAAAGGAGTTTTTCATTTTGGATCGCTTTCGGAATTGGAATACTTTTATAAAACAATTCAATTAATTGAAATTTAAAAGCAAAGGAAAAATCTTTAAAAATGTCATTGATTTTGTAATTTTTAAATTTTCAAAGGAAAAGGAAAAAATTTATCACAAAAAACTTCAAAACTTATTTTATAATAATTCATGTATAAGTAATCAATATTATGAAAACCTTAAAACCAGTTGAGTTGTTTTAGTTTTCATATATGTATTCCTTTTTCACTATTTAATAAATAATTCGAGCTTACAATTTGTTAATAAGCCTACATCTTGCCTTAAAAAAACAATAATAACATATTTTTTGTTATTAAAAAAGGGCCGGATCGAAAAATAATTAAAATTAAATTAAAGAAGAAAACCAAATTATTATGAACATATTTTACCCAGAGAATCGTATTACATTCTAATATTTTTCTTAACATCATATAACGTATTAACGGAAAGTTTTTAAAATCTATTTAAAACAATTAAAGAAGAATTTTATAAAAAATTAGTTTGACATAATTTTAGTTAATTAATATGTAATCAATATTTCCATCTAAAAGTTTGTTTATAAGCCTAGATTTTGCATTAAAAAAAAAACAAAATTTATAGTCTTTTCTATGAACAATAAAATTTAAAGGTATGAGTGGACTTAATCCTGTGCAGTAGATTTTTGAAAAATTTCATTTTAACGTCATTTTAAGGATTAATCAATTTTCTAAAATGTTGTCCTTTGGAGCATTTGAATCCGATTAGAAACAAAAAAGATATGGCGATTTATCTAAACCACCTTTGCTTCAGATAGATAAATATATACTTTTTTAACAAATTAGTCGAATAACAATTTAGTTACAAAGAAATACAAACAAGAAAACAAAATTGACGGCATTTTCTTTAAAAAATACAATTTAAAGTTATGAGTGGATTTAACTCTGTGCAGCAGATTAGAGTTTTTGTTTTAAATCTGTTTAAAATAGGTAATAAATAATTGAATTAATTTTTAATTAATTTAATTTTAATGTCATTTGAAAGATAAATCAATTTTCTAAAATTTTGTCCTTAAGAGCATTTCAATCCGTTTAGAAATAAAAAAGATACAGCGATTTATCTAAAACGCCTTTGCTTCAGTTAGACAAAATCGCAAAAAAATGATTTATATCTGACGATCAACGAAATGCTTCCAAAACTTGAACAAAATCCTAGCGTAACAAAAAAGTCCAATGCAGCAACAACAAATCAAGCAAAACAAATGTAAACAAAGTCAGGCTGCTTTAAGCAACATATACATATTGTGCTAGCAACACAAATTGCTGCAAGCGATTACTCGTTAGGTTTGTTACTCGTCGGGTCTCTTGTCTTGTACGGGCAAATTTTTCATTTCGTGCCGTTCCTTTCAGTTGCAATGTCTATAAGTATTTATAGTCTCTGCTCCAAATAGTACTTTACGATCCATGGTACCATACTACAAGGTATTTGGTACTGGTGCGAATTCTTTTCACTCAAAATTGACAAAATGTCCTCAATTTTTTTTTATTTATGAGTGTTGAGTAATTTGTCATGATTGCAAAATTTCTATGCAAAAGATTTTCCTAATCTTAGAAGCTTCTGAAGGTTTTTGAAAAGTATTTTTTAAAGTAACTGCCAAATCTACTTGACCACTTTTACGGGATGCTGTTGAAGTAGCGCGAAGCAATAAATTAACGTTGTCGTGTTTCTCTTTCGACAGACCCGCAGCTTTTCTTCTTTGCGTTCGATCACTGTTTTCATTGAAAGGAAGGATCTTACGTCCTGCTTTCAACGTACTTCTTAAAAAATGTGAATCAGACTTTTTTATTGATACTTTTGTCAAAAGCCATTCCGCGTTTTTTTAAGGAAAAAATCCAAATTTCTATGACTTTTTCCCACCTTTCACTTAAATTTATACATATTTTTCTTACTTTTTCCTTCAAGTAGGCAGCATACGAAGTGGAAACTGTTGTTTTTATAAGTTGCTCGAAAAAAAAGAGTCTCGAAAACAATTGACTGTCTCTGATCTTTGTAAGTCACATCTTTTCAAATTTCGAATATTTCATCGCATCGTACACGGAAGTTATTTAGGAAAAAAGGGATTATTCAAAGACTGCAATAAACTGCAACGTAATTTTTTGCACATAAACTCTAAATTGAGTGATTTTGATGCATAGAAAATGTTAAGGCCGGCAAACACAGGCATTTTACTCCAGCTCTACGAGAAGTCGAAAAACTTCACTAAAATTTAAATTAATTTTGGAAAAATTTTTTTGTCTGCTAGCCAAAAACTCCATACTTGAATATTAATACATTTAATAATAACTACCTTCAACGTTATTTTTAATTTTTTAATTTTTTATAATTGTCACTTTTTTGCAAAATTTTCACTTTTGAACTCAATTGTTTTATCAACTTTTTTAATTATAAAATTATTTTTCATAAAAGTGTCAACTTAAACAGATAATAACAAAGTGATGTGACACTAAACGCAAAAAACAAAAAGTGATGGTCTCTAGACTACTAGTTAGGGATGGTAAAAAAAAAATCAAAAATTCAAACTGTCAAAAAATCAATTTCGGCCGTAAAACTAAAGCACTGGAACTATTGTGCATTGGCACAGTGAATACTTTCATTGCCTTTGATGTAAATTTGAGATTATTGAATGTATACTTTTATTTCAATGTACTGTTTGTTCATTGGTACAATGTAAGAAATCATTTATTTACAATCACAATCAAAGCTTAAGCGTGCAGACAATGCACGCAATCATTAAACACAAAAACAGTTTATGAATTCATTCATTGTGACAATGAATTGTTCTTTAAAATCAATGAATTGCAGTTTATGAACGCGATTCATTGATTTAAGAACAATAACTTTTTTAATGTAGTCTTTCGTACAATTTGGTAGATTTTTTAGATGAGATTGGTAGCTACAGTTTTTTTAAAGGGCAAACCTGGTTTCATTCATCAATAGAAGCTTTGTCAAGGGCTGAAATGACCAATTTGTGTTAGGTTTTTCTTATTTTTTTTGATTAAAGAAACTTAAAAAAAAAAAATTTCAATGGAATCTGCGTAAAAGTTCTTTGCTTATATAGTACAAAAAGTTTGTTTTTTAACCAATGAAAAATTGTTAGGACGATTTCGAGGACACTACAGCATTTCGAATTGTTTTTTAGAAAAGATCAATTGATCAGAAAGAAATTCCATTTAAAATTCTGAGAAGGTCAATTAAAAATTTAGAAAATATCAATAGAAATTTAGAATGGATCAATTAAAATTCAGAATAGATCAACTGAAATTCAGAAAAGATTATTTTAATTTCATCATAAATTCAATTGAAATCAATTGAGATTCAGAATAGATAAATTTAAGTTTCGAGTAGATTACTTGAAATTCACAATTCTATTTTTAATTAAGAAAAGATCAATTGACTTTTGTATAGATCAATTGAATTCAGAAGAGAAAAAATAAAATTCAGAAAAGATCAATTGAAATTTAGGAAAAATCAATTAATAAATAAAAACAAAAATCTATCACTATCGTTACCATTATCACTAGATTGCCATTTTCATTATCATTGCATATACAGTGATGTGCAAAGAAATAAGGACACCTGTATTTTTATATTCAAAGCTGCATGAATTATATACAAGGTGCCCCAGATATAGCATTAATCCCCTCGGGTAGCGATTCTCCTTCATTAGGCGAGTAAGGGAATGCAAGGATGAGGGTGAGCCCCTCCCCCTTTGGTAGCTAGAGAGGAAAAACCAAAAAATGTGTGTCATTACATTTTACTCCATTTTTAATGTATCTCTTAGCCGATTTCCAAAGCTTACAACATCTTGAGAAGAAAATGAAATTGACATTAAGATATTTATAAGTTATGAGAAACTAAATTCTAAAAAATTTTTTAATTAAACTTTGATAATGAATATCTCGAATTTTAAATACATTTTTTGATAATGTTTGTGATGTAATATCTTTCTAAAATAAAATTTTCTACTGACTTGGTTTTTTATCTTGCCATAGTACTTGAGTACTCAATGCAAACATAACTATTTTTTCATTTTAAATTGCCACATCTAAAACAGTTAGCTTTTAGTGTGGTACTATTAGAAAACGGCTTTTGTATCATTGGTTTGAAGGTTATGTAGTCTCTTTTTCAAGATGCTATTGACTTTAAAGATCGGTTAACAGTAACATTAAATATAGAGTAAAATGTAATGACACCTATTTTTAAGTTTAACTTCTTTAGCTCCTAAAGGGGGGAGGGGCCACCATCATCCTTGCATTTTCTTACTCGCCTAATTAAGGAGAATCACCACCCGAGGGAATTAATGCTATATCTGGGGCACCTTGTATATAATTCATGTAGCTTAAAATATAAAAATACAGGTGCCCCTATTTCTTTGCACACCACTGTATAAAGGTAAACATAACATAGGCCATTGGCATAGCCATTGCCATAATCATTACCATTGCTTATATCAATACTATTGTCATTATCGTTACCATTACCATCGATCTATTTTGAATTTCAAGTGTTCTATTCTGAAATTCAATTGATATTTTTAAAATTTTTAAAATTTTTTTAAATTTATTCTTAATTTCAATTGATCTTTTTTGAATTTCGATTGATCTATTCTGAACTTCAAATGAAATTTCTAAATTTCTTGTTAGTAAAGTGCTAAATTTTGGTGTACATTTAAAACCCATACAATTAATGACTCAGGCGTAACATTTTAAAACTCTTTGCACGTATTTTCCAGTTCTGACAGTTTCGGAATAAAATTTAAAATCCCTGAATTTTTTTATAATTGAAACGTTTTAAATAAGAAAAAACCTCAACCGAACTATCTTACGCATTTACCACAATTTTTCCTTTTTTTCATTTATAAGATATTAATTAGAAAAACCTGAAATCAACGACTGGTCCACTGAACTGATTCTTTTTTATACCAGAGTAATGTTTTAAGTGGTATGGTTAAAAGAAAAAACTAAATTCAGCTTGCATAAAGTGCTTCTTTTAGATAATAAATATTTAAAAAAGGTTTAAAAGTGTGTTTAATTGAATTTTACAAATTTTTATAAACTTTAGTACAATATTACATTTGTAATTTTTAATTAAAAATTCTTATACCTGGCTCACTTTACAGTTAAAAATCGATTGTAATTTTTTTAACATGTGCTTTCTTTATAAGAAAAAA
The DNA here is from genome assembly GCA_963920525.1 of Dichetophora obliterata. Classification (NCBI taxonomy): domain Eukaryota; kingdom Metazoa; phylum Arthropoda; class Insecta; order Diptera; family Sciomyzidae; genus Dichetophora; species Dichetophora obliterata. The sequence continues at coordinate 82,917,402 of OY986435.1, read as the reverse complement.
ATTAAAATTGTATTTAAATTTAAATGTAGTGCAAATTTTCATTTCCAAAAATCCTAGCATCGCCAAAACGTCCCATAATTACATGCCCTAATTTTAAAGACTCGACTTTATTTTTTGTCTTTCGGATTTAAGGAATTTAAAACTAATGGCGACGATATGTTTATTAATTAAACACAAAGTTTTTATTTCGGAAACCTTTAAATGCATATGAAAACTTTATATAAAATAAAGAAAACCTTTTATATACTTACTGTGCCGAGCATTCAATATAACCACAACGCCAGTGTTTACGCACCAAAGTGGAAATATCTTTCAGCTCCTAATTGCGGGGTGGCATAGAAGATATAAGAAAAGAAAGAAATAAATAGGCAAATATTGGATTACACTTTAACAATGGTTCAAACTTCAAACCTGCGCGTTTGCTTGAGCCTCAGTGATGCCGTCATATTTATTACCAACCACAATTATGCTAAAATCACGATGACTAAAACTATCCAAAATTTGATCTCTCATAGAGCGGCAGTACTGAAAAATTTCAAAAATTTTACATTTGATTTTGTCAACTTGCTTAATGAATAAACTTTCAATATTTTACCTGAAACGTTTGTATGTTTCCCATATCAAACACCAACACATATGCATGCACCGTACGCAGCCCCAGTGGATGTCCATTGTTCCATTCAGCGAAATTATCCGCCGGAAATCTCTTCTGAAATAAATGCAAGCGTTTTGTTGGTGTTTATTATTTTCGGAAATAGGCAAAATAATAAAGTGTTTGAAACATTTAATTTATGCATGAAAAAATTGTTTACGAATCAACAGATGACGAGTTTAATGGTACCTATTGAAATAAGTAGCTGGCAATGAGCGTAAAAAGTCATGATAATAATAAAAACAAAAAAGTTTTACTGCCATTAAATGCGACATTTAATGAGCATTTCATGTAGAGTTATCATAAATAAGCATTTCTTTTTTTGTAATAAACATTGCTTTTTCGGATAATGACGAATTTTTGGAATGTTGTAAATCTGTAACTCGAGTTGGAGAGCACGGAATAAATAGTTCGCGTGAAACCAAAGTCAACATCAGCCATTTTTCCTTCGTTCATCAGGAGCATTCTTTCATTAATTATACTTTTCCAAATCCTTTTCTATTTTAGATGACCCAGTGACGAGCAGCAGTGATCACGGTAAAACACTTTTTTTTGATCCCTTGCAAATTTCGGGCATTTTTTTTGCAACTAAGCTTGCGTCATAACATTTTAGCATAATTCAAGAACGTTGAATCTAATTGCGTTAACCGTTTTTGATTCTTCGGCCCATTTTTGAGTTATTCGAGCTTCAAGGTCAAGTACATGTTAATGCAGTTTTTATTAAAAAAACTTTTTTATAAGCTTTAGCAGCTTCATGTCTTCAAGTGAAACATTAAAAATTGCCTGGAAAATAATTTCGTCGAACAGTTTAACCCTCAAAACCTAACCCTTGGAGACCAAATTGACCACATAGTTAAAAAAAGCCGGTGTTTCGTATAAATAAACAAAAAATTAAGCATTTTTCAGCAATAATATTCCCCTAAAATAATAGCGCCCAAAGTAGCCAATTTTTTGGTTCCAAAGGTATTAAAATTAAGTTTTCATGTATATATTTTTTTAATTTTTTTTTTATAAATTCTTCTGTTTCCTCTGACTTGTTGTAAGTTCCAACAAATGTCTCCTAACAGAGCATCTAGTTTTTGACCACTATACCAGTGATCGAGTCTCGCCATCACATCGCCATCACATCACATCTCCATCTCGCCATCATTTTTATAAGTTCAGTTTGTTAAAAGTTCGTTATATAGAAACTTTGTTATATAGAAATAATTCAATTCGAATTTTTGTTGCGATATTTTCAATTTGATCACTGGTGACAGGCAACTATACTATAAGCTATGCTATATAGCTTTGCTAGAGCAGGTAAAAAGCTAGATGCTCTGTTAGGAGACGTTGGTTGAAACCTACCTAAAAGAAGAAACTTCTCGTCGTCCGAGGATTCATGTCCTTCACACGAAATTTGAATTAATGGTACAATTTGGAATTAATGGTACGGTAAATGCAGCAAGAGGTATACAAAATTTCTGTTTAAAGGGATAAAGAGTAAAATGGACACGAAATATCTCAGATTTTTGAAAAGATGGTAAAAAAGAATAGCAGATTTGAAAAATTTGGTATCAAAAACCATTAACTCAAAATTGTTGAAATGGCGTATGAAGCACATTAATTCCTGGACGACGATATAGGAAGAGACTTAATTTTTATACTTTTGGGGTCGTTTTGGAGATCCATAAAATTGGATTCTTTTTGTAAATTTAGATTAATTTAGATTAATTTAGATTTAGATTTAGATAAAAACAAAAAAATATATATATAACATATTCACCTAATTGTCTAGAAATATAATAAACCACGCAACAATGTTGCTGGCTTTTAATTCACCTCAGTCAGCGTGTCACTAAGACACTGTTAAGAAAATTGGTAACAAAGCTCTTGGTAACAGCAATGTTAAAAAGCAACACAATTTCGTGCAACAATATTTGTCTGAAAATAGTATTTTTATTGATTAGTGGGCGGTAGAAGGGGGTGTGGCAACATTTTTAACCATCTCGTACTCAAAATAAATATGCTGCCAAAATATCAGCTAGATCGGCCCAGTAGTTTTATATAGTCTAAATGTGTGTGTAGAAATTTACGGGTACCCGGTAATTGTATCAGGAATGTTAGGATTATTCGACTTTGGGTCGTCTCTAAAACTACCCAAACAATGCTAGAAAGCTAAAAATACGAAAAAATGATAGAAAACGGCTATTTGTAAGATGTCATGTAACTAGTATCCGACCGAATATTCGGTTTCGGTTTCGGTTACGGCCAGTTTCGGCTCTTTTTGGCAGTTTCGGCTGGCCGAAACTTTTGGTAAAAATTTCGGAACATTTCAAGAATAGCGACAACTATAATTCTGAATTTTTTTTTGCAGATTATATTGATTTTCGCAATCTTACTCCAAACCTGAAAAAAATTAAAGGCCGCTCGCAATTGATTTAGAAGTTATAGGCCTCCAAAGTTGGAAAAAATAGCCTACAAATCTTGCTATTTTTCTAAATTTTTCAACAAAACTGCCCTCCATGGGTATCAAAAGAAAGGTAATTTAAGTACCTATTCAACAAGGTACCTATTCAAATATGAAAATCCATGCCTAACTTTTAAAGATATACACATTTTTAGTGTCGTGCTTACGTAAAAGGGAAACCACTAGTTTTCCAAACAAATTGTAAATATAATAAAAGGTATTTCTAAAAAAGTTATGAATGGCTTATATACCATGTTGAATAGGTACTCGCATTAACTTTCTTTTGATACCCATAACGCGGAACACTAAAAAAACAGAAATATTTGTAGCCCATTTTGCAACTGTGGAGACCTATAATTTCTAAACCAATTGCCAGCGGCCTGAAATTTGGATTTGGATTTAGGAGGTTAAAATCCGTATTACAGTAATTTAATTCATATATATAAGTTTGGTTTAATAAAAATATTTACAACGCATTGTACAAAACTAAAATTATGAATTCGTCTGTAATTTGATTTATCGTGTTAACGCAAAACATTTTGGTTAATTTTATGAGTTCAATACTATCATTTTCGATATTATCATCTCTATTGCAATTATCCTTAAAGTTTTATTGGTACTTAAGCCAAAAATTGTTAATTAAACTTCCGAACGAATTCTGTGTGTGTGGAATAAAGGCAAAGAAAACGAAATACATATTTCTATCTTTTTTAATACTAAACCTTTAAGTAAAAGAGAAATACTTTGCTTTGTAGTTCTAAAAAAATGTACATTGTAGGTGCATACTATTTTGAGTGTGTACGAAAGTGTTTATATTAATAACCAGTTTCGGTTTCGGTTTCGGTTTTGGTTTCGGCTAAAATTCCGAAAATTTAGGTCGGACACTACATGCAACCTCAAATTTTTAACTTTTTTGGCTTGAAAAATATTTGACTTCAAAGTCGGTTCGGGTACCCAGGTATCCGTGTCAGGAGGGTTAGGGTTAAGCAGACCAATGATCCAAAGCACACTGCTCGCAAACAATACAGTTAAGAGTTGCTTGGAAAACAATCATGATAATATTTTGAAGTAGCCAGCGCAATCAGCGGACCTCAACCCGATTGAGAATCTGTGGAGTAATGTCAAGCAGCAAATACTAATAGTAAAACAAAAAACCTTGCTAGATTTGTGTACGTAAATCCAAAGGTTTTGGTATAGAATTCCAAAGTACCGTTGTGAGGCTTTGGTCGAAAGTTTACCAAGGAGGTGCGATGCAGTAATTAAAAATACGAGATTTCCTACAAAATATTCAGCTTTATGCAATAAATTTTGACTTTATTTTTTATTTTTGACTTTTTTTTTTGCTCGTGTGCTAAATTCATGACCAAGTCAAAATGCTTATTTTTATTTTCCCATATGATATGTTCTAAAAAAAATAATTTTTAAATAAAAAATGTACCTATATAAGATATAAAAAGGATATAATGTATATATTACATAAAAGTTCTTTAAAAATTTCAAACGAATAAATGGAAAATTGAAGTATTCAATATACTTTTTAAGTGTGCTAAATTCATGGCCACCACTGTACATACTGAGAAAAAAACAAACAGTGAAACTTTTAAATCCCATCCAACAAATGAGTTTTTGAAATTAACAGTCTGGACTGTTGACAAAATAACTGTTTAACTCAATTCTCATTTAAAATTTCATTTGTCCTGCACTAGGATGGCTGATATAAGGCCCATGCGCACGGGGGTTTTGGGGGTTCAAACCCCCCAGGAGGTTTCGAACTATACTTTTGAAATCCACAGAACTGTCTGATTATGAAATTTTTCCATGAAGTTATATTTATTATAATTCTTCATCATTGAGGCTTCCCTATCAAAGTTTAAATTAAACATGGCAACTCTATTGAAAAGTAACTAAATGTTATTTTATAAAATAAGTAGTTTTAAGCTTAAAAAAATGTAAAGCTAACCTTGAACGAAACATGCAGTGTGTTAAACTTACAGATACAAGTAGATAAATAAATTATATGTATACAAATTATGTGTCATTACTTTTATTAAATACTTGCGTATTTTTCTATAGAAAGGCACTAACTGCGTTTGAACTTACGCTCTATTCTTGTCGCTATTTTCGAGTATTTCTTTACTCAATGCTTGATTTTTTTTATTCCATGTATTTGTTTCCATGTATTTAACCTAATATGAAATGGTAACATGTTTCCAAAAGATGCAATATCAAAATCCATGCATGGGAAGGGGTTCAAGATGAAACAAAAATGAAATAATGAAATAAAATAAAATTATTACGCAAGCAAGCCACCATAACATAACATTTCTTTACTGCTATATTATGGATATTTTGTATTACACAGCCATAAAAAAATGTTGTCTTCTTGGTTTTTTTTAAAACCTTTTTATTTTATATATTGAGAGTACTGAGAGCTGATGAAATGATGAAAAACGACTTATATTTTCTGTTACGTAACGCTTTCGTTGTGGTTCAGGCATATGTTGAAAAATCCATTGTAAACAAATTAATCGAACCGATAAAATTTATTATTTTCTGGCAAAAAATTGTTTAGTGTAAATACCTATAATTATTATTATATGGCAGCAATATTGTTTATTTTAATATGGTAACATTCGTAATAAGCATTGCCAGTCAAATTGTATAAGGAAATATTAAGTATGACAAAGGTAATGGCGGTGTTTCCGTTTTCTTTCGGGCACTTCTTTTTGACATGTCAAACACGTCACACCGTAAAAGAAATAAATCTTTAAATATTTCAAAAATCTTTCAATTTTATTTGTTTAAACCATACTGTTTTATTTTCTAATGGGGTTTTCTATTGATGAGTGAAAGCACTCATACGCAGTGTTACCGTAACATGCAGTTACGAAATCTTATAGTTTTATGTCCAATATATAATATTTTCTGTACATCCATTTTTTGATAGTTTTCTTTGTCCTTAGAATTCCTTATTTTTTAGTCAACCCCCCCTCGCCCGGGCCTGGCTGATATCATTACATATTTACATAACAGTAAAGAAAATTCAGTTAGGAATTGAGTAAAATAGTTATTTTATTAACAGTACAGACTGTTAATTTGGAAAACTCATCTGTTGGATGGGACTTAACAGTTTTCACTGTTAATCCCTGTTTTTTCTCTGAGTGTACGCATCGCAAAGATCACGTAAAAGCAAAATTTTATTTATTTCTGATGCATAGCTTATATCTTGTTTTAACAACTTTTTTTTTACATTTTAAAAGTTATGCAATGCATTACTCTAATATTTTATTCAATAATACCTTGTATTACGACACAAAAAGGTGAGATATGAATTAATTGCATTATGTAATTCATTGATTTTTTAAATTACTGCCAATGACATGCCCATGTTAAATGAATACTTTCTGTTACCCAAAAAGTAATCGATTGCACGAGTTTTTTTTTACAATATTTTATTCATTACATGTAAACGAAGTTTTTGCTGATTAGTTTTTCCTTAAAGATTTGTCTCTTAAAATTTGGCCGACCAAAAATTTATAGCACTCGTCAAACTAGTTTATTGATTTATTTTGAGTTTCTTTATAAACTTTAGCTACAAAAATATTTTGCCGCTGTCTCAATTCTGTTACTATCAAATTGATGCCATTCCTAACTTTTTGTTTTGATCAAAATTTTCAGCTCCTACAAATTTTGCTGCTCCTAAAATGTTGCCGACCTAGACCCGGTTCTCACGAACCTAAATCCAGTACTGTGCCTCAATCCAGAACTGTGAATACTAAAGCATACGTCTCGAATGTGTGCATGTGTTTGTCGTTGTGTGTTGAAGTAATGGAAATTGTGGTTCTTTAAGAAAAAACAAAAAACTTTACACCATGGGACCATAACCAGGTGTCATCGCGTAGAGACAAACGTAAAGAGCAAAAATAAAGGTATACCTTAAATTGTAGCTGAGAGGAAATTTTGCGGGAGTATGAAGAAATTTTCAGCTAACCACAACAAACATAGACACACACACACACATACAAAGGGCTATACTAACTTTGCAAAATACATTCGACTGAAATGTTTTCAACACACTTTAATGGCAGATCAAAATTGTGCAAAATTAAAATTATTTAAGAACAACGTAGAGTATCAGCAGAAAAAAAACTGCACTGGCGTTCTTCAAAAAGTAAGTGGAACTATTTTTTTTAAATCAATAGCAATTGTTGCAACAATAGAAGTCATTATGTTCTTACATTTTACTATATTCTCTTTGTTGTAGTTATGGTTTTTGTGCATGTTTTTCTTTTGTTCGACTTGCTTTTGACTATTTTTGGTTGTTGTTGTTATTATGTGACTTTGGCTAAAATGTGTCGTTCCACTTTTGAGTTTATTATTGTGGCGTATTCTTGTCGTGAGTTCTTGAGCCATTTTCTGTAGCGGCTTTTTTTTGTTTTAGTCCATTGCATCAGCTGTTGACCTTAATTTTGCGAGCATTTTCTGCACTTGACTTTATTCTTGTATTTGTATTGTATTTTTTTGTTATACAGCGCTTTTTGGTGGCGACAAGTTCTGGCTTTGTTTCGGGTTTGTTTTGGTTTTCAGTTTTTACGGACAATCGCTTTGTGCTTATGCATTTTTAATAAGCCACACATTTACAAGGCAACATTTTAAAGGCATTAAATAAATTTACATTTATAAAGTTGATGATGATGGTTGAGGTGAATGTGGAATTAGTCCTTTTTAAATTCGTCCCTACATACAAAATTAAATCACAAGATTGTATTTGATTGAATCTTATTTTCCGATTTTAAAGATACAGTTTTAGTGATTTCTCTCCAAAATTCCTTAGAAAGTTCCAACATTTTTTGCCAAACAATTTGAATTCCAACATTTTTCTCATAATACAAAACGTAACAAAATTATCCTGCCAGCTTTGATTTTTTTTTATTGAAAATAGCGGGTATCGAAAATTTGTATTTTATGCAAGGGCTACTACAAAATCAACATATAAACAAAATCACAAACAGTCATGTACAATTTTAGTGGCCGAATTTGTCACGGTCATGTATAGTCAATTGATGGTTAAAGGTTGGTCTGTGCTGTAAAATTAGGGGTATCTTTCTGGTGGATCTTTTGAATTCCGAAGGGGCGTTGGCCGACGCTAAATATTGGTCCCAAGCTTTGGTGCACCGTAGAATTTAGCCTTCTCGGCAGGGTCTACGTTAAACACATAGACGATTTCTGTCTCCAATTTCCAAACCCGCCAGAGAACCTTCGGGGAATCTACCTGTCCAAAGCCAGGAATAGAAGGGAGATGGTTGGTTTTTGGGTGGACAATTTATGGGGCACGGCCCATGAATTGATCTCAAAATGAGTTCACTCTTGAGGCACGGCTCTTGAATGTTCATCTGATTTCCGTAAAATAAAAGGTGTACCTTGAGCCTTGGTTGTTGGTGCCAAATAAACTTTTGCCTAAACGCTTTGCCTAAACTTTTAGAGGCAATTGTTTCATTGCGACTATCGCATAGCGTTAAATCTTTAATGCCTCCTTTCCAACATGGATTCTCTTCTGGAAAATCTGCTGTTACTAACCTTCTCGAATTTACATCAAAAACTATAGAAAACTTTGGAAAAGGCATGCAGACTGATGTTATTTACACGGATTTTAGCAAAGCTTTTGACGTTGTAAATCACAAACTATTGATCTTAAAATTACATCTTGTTGGTTTTCCTATACCGTTGGTAAAGTGGATTGAATCTTACTTAAGCAATAGAACACAGTCTGTTATTTTTAAACTCAAGAAATCACATGAGTTTCCTGTTACTTCAGGAGTACCTCAAGGAAGTCATCTTGGGCCCCTTCTGTTTCTACTTTTTATAAACGATTTGCCATCTGTCATAATGCATTCTAGCATCTTAATGTTTGCTGACGACGTCAAACTCTTCCTTTCTTTTAAAAACGATAATGACGTTGTATGTTTGCAAGCCGACATTGATCATCTTCATAACTGGTGCAAAACGAACCGTATGAACCTCAACATGAAGAAATGCAAGCATATGTCTTTCTCGCGCAAACCACCAATTAAATGTACCTTCAAAATTCGTGGTTATCCATTGGAGTCCTTAGATATTTTCAATGATCTTGGAGTTACAATGGATCCTAAACTATGCTTTAATCTTCATGTAAATAAAATAATAAACAGAGCAAATAGTACTTTAGGATTTATTAAACGTTGGGCAAATGAGTTTAATGATCCATTCATAACGAAAACCTTATTCACTTCCCTAGTGCGGCCTATCTTAGAATACGCTTCAGTTGTTTGGTGCCCACGATACGGTTGTTACATAGACGACATTGAATCAGTGCAGAAACAATTTCTTTTGTTTTGCTTAAGCTATCTCTATTGTAATACTGAGTTTCACTTACCACCTTATGAATATCGGTTACAACTCTACAAATCTTCCTTCTTTAAAAAATCGGAGAATTATGATAAATGCTTGTTGAATTATAAAACTTTTACATGGATATGTCAACAGTCCATATTTATTGAGTAAAATATATTTTAATATTCCTCTTCGTTCTAGAAGATCTTTTGAGTTACTCCAAATGAACTTTTGTAGAACTAATTATTTGCAAAATTAACCTCTTAGAAGCGCTTGCGGTGATTTTTATTTTGTATCTGATGTTATATCCTTAAGTGAATCCATGGACTCAATCAAACATAAAATTATAGATTACCTGCAGTACCGACGTTGATTATGTAAAGTTCTTTCAAACATATATCTGATGCATCTGGTGATTTGTAAACACATTATCATTAATATAACAATCTAAATGGATAAATGGACCTAAGCGTAAAATGGAAAATTTTGGTGTATAAACATCTAAATAATCTGAATGGACCTAAACCTGGGATCTTCAATTGCCTCATATCTTCATGATGATTGTGACTACATTTGTCGACGGTACCGTGGTGTCTTGGTGTCTTTTTACCTCTTGAAACACTACGTTAGATCGATTGGTAATATATTAATATGAGTGGCCGATAAGACCTAGTTTGTGTTGGTGCCTGCGTTCGCAACTGGTTTTATTTATTTTATGAAAATTGGTTTGGTGAAGTTGACCTAGTTTGTTGAGTAACCACCCTGTCAAGCCAGGATCTCACCGGCTTCAGGAAGACAGAACGATATATATTATATATATACCTATTGGAGTGGTGTTTTATTGGGTATGAGACCTTGTTTGTCACACGACTCCGCCGTATACAAAAATTGTTGCTATCTTGACCTTGTTTGTCTTGAAAACGCAACCCTGCTTTGCTGTCTGATATCATTCGATTTGACTTAACTTTTTTCTTTGTTATTTTTTTATACTTTAATAAAATTATATACTTTAAGCAATTTATTAAAACTTTTTAGTTTGTTAATAATACATGATTTCAATCAAAATCATACTTTATATTTTTGAATTGTATTTTGGAGTCTATAATTTTTTGTAATTTGGTTTTGGAGTCTATACGTGATATAGCCACATGATATACCCACATACATACATCCATTTTTATATATATAGATAGTAGGGAGTCCAAACCAAGAAGCTTTTCTTTCCGGAATTATCAGGATTGAAAATCGCAATCTCGGGATCCCGGGACTAGTTCGAGATTGAAAATTTTTATAAGTAAACTAGCTGATATACCCGGTGTTACTCGAGAGTCATTTATATAAAAATTTTAATATACACTTTTCGATTAAATGTTTTTGTATATTTTGGAATTTTGTAAGAACGTGTTAAATTTAAGTTTGAGACCACTATAAAAATATTAGTTAAAAAATTTACCAAGCTTTTTTAACGAAGAAATAATTTTATCACTGTTTTTTCACAATCAAAAACTGTTTTGTAGTTCTAAACTGAATTTACTGGCTACTGGTAAGCATGTTACTTGCACTTCGCTAATGAAAACCAAATTTATAAAAATCTTCCTAAAATTTTTTAGTAGTTTTTCCAGTTGGAAAATAACAATTGGAGTGTCTCTAAATAAAAAATTAATATAAATTGAGTCTGATAGTTGATGCAATTTCTTAAATCTTCTGAATTACTCTTTTATACGAAAAATTGTTAAATCGTTTTTTAATGTAAATTAGCAAAAAGGTGTAAGTAAGTTAAGAAAGCAGTCGCTTTTTAATTTTTATTATAGTATATACAGCAACCTGTAGCAATATTATCGACGTTAACAGATCGACATAAATCCAGCTGAAAAATCTGCAGGAACAGTGCAAGAAGTGCCATTATGTTATTTGCTGCAAGTTTACGCTGTGTGCGAAAAAAACTAAATTGGATAACAGTTATCGACTTTTCTAATATATTGGAATCGTGTCGGTAATGCAGTACTTAGTTCTAATTTATAATATTTTCCAGCATACTTTCGGTTAGTACGCAATTGAACCGAAAAATTTGTTCAATGCAGCCAAGCTTACAACCATGTCGGTACATTTAATTGGCGTGGAAATTTGACTTTCAACAATAAAGTTCAAATAACACATTAAACATAAAAAAATTAACTTTTACAGTATTCTAATTCACAGCCATCTTTTCGATGATACAGTGATATATATATAGAACATTTAAAGTACCATTGATAAAGAACTGTGTAAAAACGTGTGGGTGAAACAATAGTGAGAAAAATGACAAATCACAATAAAACAGATTTAACAGAAGGGGGGTGGGGAGGCAAAAAGTAAGATTTTATATACACCAAAATGTTTATAATTACTCTAGACACACAACTTCATTCTCTATATAGAGAATTTTAAAACAAAACTCAGTTTTATTAAAAGTCTGGTATGAAAAAATAGATTTTAAGCCATAACTTTTGATTGGGAAGAGAGATATTGGGGTAATTTTTTCATATAAATTATTTTTGAGACTTGACTTTTTTGTAAAAAGTATAAAAACAACATTTTGGAAAAAATAAATTTCGCGAAAAAAATCAAAGGGGGGTCCCCTTGTTGTTTTGATGACAAAAACAGTAAAATAATTTTTGCGCTTAGCTGGAAGAATTTTTGCAAATAAATGCTATGTCATATGAAAGGTAGCCAGATGTGCAATTTTTAATTGATTTCATTTTTACAACAACAACAATTTTTGAGTCATTTTTTGAGTAAAAAGTCAATATTTTGGACCTTTTTTGACATAATCATAAAACATATATACACTGACTTAACGGTACAGTTCAACCTATTTTTGTGAAGTGATTTTATTGAACTTTTGAACAAAAAAAATTTGAATGAAATATATTAATGGACAGCGGAGATATTTGCATCGAAAGACCAAACTTTGATTTTCATGTCGTTTTTTTCTCATTCTTAGGTAACGATGTTTTATGAAAAAGTCGTTGTACTGAAAATTTCTCCAATTTTGAAGATATGTGAGTGTTTTTGACGTCAAAGTAACAAAAAAATTTTAAAATTGAATACACAAAAATTTCCGATACTAAAAAGTTTTATAATAACAAAAGTACCGTTAGTTGAAAAATTTCAGAGGGGGCGTGGCAAAAACTAAGTATGTAACATTTTAAGTTGGGATAAACTTAATATGTGTACCTAGTTTGAGAGAAATCCGTTGAGCCGTTTAGATTTGTATAAAGGCCAAACAAACAAACAAACAAACAAACAGAAAATGAGTTTTATTACTATAGATAATACAAAACGTTTCTTATACAATTTTTTGTTATTTATTACTTGAAATTAAAAAATGTAAATTAATCTATATATATAAAAATGGATGTATGTATGTGGGTGGGTATGTGGGTGGGTATGTGGCTATATCACGTATAGACTCCAAAACCGCTGAACCGATCTTTATGAAATTTTCAGGGAAAATAAAGCCACATCTTGAGAGTGTTCCTGTGAGGTTTCGTAACGATTGGAGAAGGGGGCGTGGTACCTCCCATACAAGCCAAATTTGCTCCATCGATCACAAACAAAAAAAAAAAGAAAAATATCTCACGGTTTCAATCGTAAAAAACTAAGATTTGGGGATTTTGTTCAGATGGTTACTGTCGGTAACTGTACAAAAAATGGGCGTGGTCGTTGTATAAATACTCCCACTTTTTCGAAATCATGGCAATTCCAGAGTTCTGCACATTTTTACAGTGAAACTTGCTCTTTAGGTGCTCCAAGAAACGAACACAATTTATAAATGTTTTCACGCCCACTTTTAACGCCCACAAATCAATATCTATATATATATAAAGCAAAACGATGTGTGTCTGGCTGTGTGATGTCTATAGACTCCAAAACTACTGAACCGATTGACCTGAAATTTTAAGAGGTCGATTTGTTTCAGGTACGAGATGGTTGAGGAAAAAAATTTGCCACACCCCCCTTTTACCGCCCCCAAATCAATAAAAATGTTATATTTCAGTCGGTTTGGGTCGTATATGGCTAAAATTTTGTAATTTAGTATGTACGGTTACTGTCGACAACTGTCCTAAAAATGGGTTTCTACGCCCCCTTTTACCGCCCACAAATAAATGAAAATGGTTTATTTCAGACGGTTTTGGTCGTATAAGACTTAAATTTGTTACTTTGGTTTGTGAAGTTACTGACAGTAACTGTACGAAAAATTGGTTTCCACGCCCCCTTTTGCGCCCACAAATCAGTGAAAATGCTTTATTTCATGCAGTTTTGGCCGTATGAGACTAACATATGATACTTAAGTTTGTATGGTTACTTTCGGCAATTGTACTAAAAAAGGGCGTCAGCGCTATATAGCCACACCCACTTTTTAAGAAACCATCAAAATTGACTACTGGGTCGATTGAGCTAAAATGTTGGCTTAGTTTGTACGGTTACTGTTAGCAACTGTACTAAAAATTGGTCTCCACGCCCCCCTTTTACCGCCCACAAACCAATGAAAACGTTTTATTTCAACGGTTTGGGTCGTATTAGACAAAAATTTTGTAATTCAGTACATATGGTTACTCTCGGCAAGTGCACTAAAAATAGGCCTGCCCTACTTTAGTTAAACTCACTTTTCAGGGAGTTAGCGTCCAGTGAAGTAAAGTGCGCCAGGCTTAACCTAAATTGAGCTGAAATTTGGGCAGTCGATTTGTTTCGATTACGAGATGGCTCAAGGGAAACATTTTACCGCACCCCTTTTTACCGCTTGCAAAACAACAAAAATGCTATATTTCGCTTTCGGTTTTGATCGTATTAGACTAAAATGTGGTTATTTAGTGCACGTGGCTACTTTCGGCAGCTGTACTGAAAATGGTGAATATATTTGACATTTCTTGACATTTTTGTGTATGGCGGTCTGTGGCAGAACAACGTTTCTGTAGATTGTTCCTGTGAGGTTTGGTAACGTTTGGACGAGGGGGCGTGGTTCCTCCCATACAAGCCAAATTTGCGCTATCGACCACAAACCAAATAAGGGATATATATCAGACGGTTTCGATCGTAAAAACTAAGATATTATCATTTTGTTCAGATGGTAACTGTCAGTAACTCTACAAAAATAACTTTTTCGTCGCAATATATATACGCTTACTTTTTCGAAATCATGGCAATTCCGGAGTTCTACACATTTTTATACTGAAACTTGCTGTGTAGGTGCTCCAAGAGGCAGTCACGATACATAAATGTTTTCACGCCCACTTTTAGCGCAAATCAAAATCTGTACATATAAAAATGAATCGTGATTTGTTCGGATGCTTAAAACTTGAAAACGACTAGACCAAATAGGATACTTCCTTCTACTGGTTTGTTCGTAACTGCTACGCAAAGGTTTAGGAAAAAAGTAATGCCACACCCCTTTTATCGCCCACAAATCAATAAAAATGCTATATTTAAGAAGGTTTTGGTCGTATTAAATTAAAATTTGGTAAATAAGTTCTTATGATGACTGTCACTAACTTTAATAAAAACGGGCGTTGTCACACTTCATCTACGCCTACTTTTGGAAATATCACAATACTCCGAAACTATTGGTCCGATTGAGCTCAAATTTTGTAAGTGGCTTTGCTTTGAGTACGAGATGGTTTAAGAAGAAATGCCACACCTTCTTTTACCTCCCATTAATATAAAAACAATTTGTGTTATCGAATAGCGTTATGGGTTGCACAGCTTAGAAATTCGGTATTCGACCACAATTTAGACGTACCGTTTCAGTGATGAAATTTTATGGGAGTTGGACAAGGGGGAGGGGCACCTCTCATACAACCCAAATTGGTGATATCGAATAGCTTTGAATTTATAGGAATTCAGCTTTGGAATTCAGTTTTTGACCTCAATTTACACATGCAGTTTCAATGATTTTTTTTTATGGGCGTTGGACAGGGAGGCCTGACATCTCCCTTACATCCCAAATTTGCAATATCGAATTGTTTTGAAGTTATAGGTTGACAGCGTAAAAAATCGGTATTCGACCTAAATTTATACATGCACTTTCATTTCTTACATTTTATGGGCGTAGGGAAAAGGGGAGTGACACTTCCCATACAACCCAACTTTGTGCTATCAAATAGCTTTGGAGTTATAGGTCGCACAGCATCGGAATTCAGTATTTGACCAAAATTTACGCATGCAGATTTACTGATAAAATTTTTTAGAGTTTGTCGGGGGGCGTGGCACCTCCAACTTAACCCAAATTTGCGATATCGAATAGCTTTGGAGTTATAGGTAACTCAGCCTCGGAATTCAGTATTCGACCTCAATTTACACATGCAGTTTTATTGGTTAAATTTTATGGGCGTAAGGAAAAGGGCAGTGGCACCTCCCATACAACCTAAATTTGTGCTATCGAATAGTTTTGGAGATATATGTCGCACAGTTTTGGAATTCGGTATTCAACCTCCATGTACACATGCAGTTTAATTGATTACATTCTATGAGCGGTGATCAAGAGGGCGTGACACTTCCTATACAACCCTAATTTGTTATATCGAATGGCTTTGTGGATATAGGTCGCACAGTCTCGGAATTCAGTATTCTACCTCAATTTAGACATGCTGTTTCACTGATAACAATTTATGGGCGTTTGAATAGGGAGAGTGGCAGCAACGCGCCGGGTTTCAGCTAGTATATTAATAAAATATATCAAATTGGATAGTTAATTTACTTGCATAGTAACAAAAAGCTATAGCTCATATTGTGATTTTCAACTATGGCAAAAAAAACCATACTACTACACAACACAATTGTGAATACCCTTATTGTTAATAAATACAAAAAAACAAATAATATTAATGACTAGCACATTGCATTAATTTAACCCTTTCTGTGGACTTGCCAAATATATTGGACACGTCAGAAAGTAATTTTCATATGTATTTATTTTGCAAAGCTTTTTTTAATTAAATCGTTTGGTTCTATGAAAAAAAGATGAACCAACATGATAAAAATAAGTAAAGAGATATATTTGACATTAAAGGCAGTTGGATTTTCGTTTTTGTGGCGAAGAAAAGCAAGAAAAAATTTGTTTGGCCAATTTTATAAGAAAAACTCAACCGGACGAAGATCAAATGTATGTTGTTTTTATCTTTTTATGGCTTTTATGATAAGAATATTGAGAGGGCTTAAACGCAAAGATCTAAAGGGTTGAGAAACCTTAAAAAGATTATAAAAAAACCTTGTGCCGAACAGGAGCAAAACAATTTTTTCTTTGTACAAGCTTGTAAAACGAAAGTAGCGCAGGTTAAAATGAAAGGTATGTTTTTTTCATCTTTTAAGGGCATAAATGATAAGAATATTACATCAAAAAATTATTTCGTTCTTAGTTTATCCTAGCCATTGAAAGGGTTAAAGAACAAAAATATAAAAAAAGACAGAACAGTTTAAGGTATTACTATATAAATGTTACACTTTTTTTTGTACAATGTCTTTATGTTTTTTGTGTTTAAGGCAAATTAAGGTTGGAAAAGCCTTTTCAAATTAAACTTTTTGTTTTAATTATTTTTGAAGTAATACATTAAGCAGATCAACTCGTTTTATTTTTTATTGGAAAGTTTTGTTCGAACATTATTACAAATATAACCCGCTGATAAGATGCACCGTTGTGATTCTATGCTAGTTGGAGAAATAGTTGTACAATAGTCGTAAGCAATTTGTAAGTTTCGATCACGATTGACTTTACCATTTGGCAATTTTTAAATACATAGCTGACATCCCGATGTTGCAAATTCTCCTAAAACTTTGCAAAGTCTTTGTTCCAGTCATTCATCATCCTAACAATCCTTTTCAGTCTTAATAAAAGTTTTTCTAATTCCGTATTCATATCAACTTAAAATGAAATGTTTGCATTTACATGAATATTTGTAAATTACATTTTTTTATTTAAAAATCCCGGGATCCAGGAAAGATAATCCCGGGATTTAAAAAGGCTTAAATCGTCCGGGATCCCGGGATTGACTTCCCTAATAGATAGAGTATAGACATTGCTTCTTTGGCTTTTGCCCATGCTCATTTGGGTTTGCTGTCGCTAATGCCTTATTGCTTTTGCTTGTTTGCTTTTGGTTTTCTCGTTTAACTTTGCTGTTTTTATATTGCTTTTGCTCAATTGCTGTTGACTTTGCTTATGCTTCTTTTTTTCGCTTTTACTTTTGTTTGGCTTTTGTTTTTTTTTTATTTGTTTTTGCTTTTCAGTGAGCTGACTTAGTTTTACTTCTTCTTCTGCTTGTGCGGCTGCGCTTGCTTTTTGTTTTCCTTGTTATTTGTGTTTTTTTTCATTTCTGCTTCTAAATTTTTTAATCCTGAGCCTTTACTGTGGTAGACAAACACTTACCAAAGTGCCATGCAATAATTCCGCATATCGAAGGTGCATTTACCTTTCCTTGAAATGCTTAGCGGCCTGATGATGTTATAATGTTTCTTCTTTGTCCTATATTCACCATGGAATTTTAATTCCAAGCAATGTTTTTGCATTTTTGCTGCATTAAGAGACTACCGTCGCAATCTTAAGACATCATAAATTTTTGTGATTACTTTTATCAGGGAAACAAAAAATCGACCTTTACTGATGCATAATAATTTTTACCGTAGCACCTACACCCATTGAGTGACACCCGGAGTGATAAAAACGGAAATATCTAAAAAAAAAAATATATACACCATTTTAAAACTTGAACATTTTACTTTAAGAAATTGAAGAAAAAAAAAATTAATTTTTGTTATTATAGACCAAATTTCGCAGGTTTATTTTGATAGACGCCATTAAATTTTGCACATCCTTTCTTGTCACTTTTGCAGCAAACCGATTCTACTTTATAAGCATTTCTTTGTCATTTTTTACTAAACGACCACTCCTCTTAAGTTTTGCCTTCACATTTGCCCAGTATTTTTCGATGGGTCGAAATTGGGGACAATTCGGTGGATTATGCTGTTTTGGTACAAACGTTATCTTATTTTCTTCATACCATTGCATCACTTCTCTGGAATAATGGCAGGAGGCCATGTCAGGCCAAAACAAGGGGGATGAACTATGGTGTCTTATAAATGGCATTAGACGTTTTTCTAGGCATTTTTTTATACCGCGCTGATGTCATTGTTGCATTCGTTATAAATGCACGGCTTTTCAGCCCACAACTACATTGCCTGCCAAATCATTACTTTTTTACCATATTTGTCCAGCATAGTATACTTATATTTTTCTGTAACGTCCCCTCGTGTTTTTGCAATGCAAAATTTTTGACCAGGTAACTGATTTACATCAAATTTGACGTAGGTTTCATCATCCATTATAACACAATTTTTAAATTTTGTCAAATAATTGTATAGCCGACGAGCTCTCTGCTTAGAGAGCTTTTCAATGTATGCGTGCGGGTTTTCTGTGCCCCAAATGCGACAATTTTGTTTGTTTACATACCCGCTTTTCGGAACGATTAGGGTATTTTATTTTGCATGGTACGACTTATAGCCTGCTCTCAACCGTATTCTCCTCGCAGTGCTCTTGCTCGTATTGTATTTTTTCGCCCGACAAGCAGGGCTGCCAGTTTGGTAATTAATTACCAAAATGTTGGATACGGCAACCTTAAGTATACCTGCTCTAGAAGAGGATACTTTTGTATTTGCTTTTAATAAGGCAGACTATGTTGGCATGTCTAACTTCTTATATAGTGTCGATTGGCGTACAGTTTTTGGGGAAAATCTTTTATTTAATTATGAATTTTTCATTAATATTATTAACGAAGCATTTGTGACTTTTGTTCCTATAAGGAAAATTAAGAAGAACACCAAGCCGGAATGGTTTAGTAGAGATCTCTTCAAATTAAAAAACCGTATGAATAAATTATACAAAAAGAGTAAATTGAACATGTCTTTTCGTGAAAACTATCTTGTGGCTCGTAAACAGTATGAAACTCTGAAGATCTCCCTTTATAGAAGTAATGTCCGGGCGTTGGAATCGGATATTAAATGCAATCCTAGAGCTTTCTGGAAATTTTTTAATAAAAAGAGAAATACTAAGGGTCTTCCTAAAAATATGTATTTTAAAGATAAAATATCGAACAATATTGAGGATGCATGTAATATGTTTGCTGACTACTTCCAATCAAATTTTGTTTTAGATAATGTTCCTATACATCAAGATCGGTCGCTATATAATGGAGAGCGAATCACTGATTTGGGCAGTTTAGTTCTTTCGGTAGAAGATGTTTTTAACGAGTTGTTGTCACTCGATATTAATAAGGGCGCTGGCCCCGATAATATCCCACCAATAGTCCTTAAAAAATGTGCTGCTGCACTTGCTCAGCCTCTTTCACTAATTTTTAATTTGTCCCTTGAGAAAGGTATATTTTTGGATATTTGGAAGGTTTCAATTATAGTCCCTATTCATAAATCTGGATCAAGACAAGACATTGGAAACTATAGACCAATATCTAAGTTACCATCAATTCCCAAATTGTTTGAAGCCTTGGTGAAAAAGCAGATCTATCAAGGCATTAAAAATTCGATATCTGAAAGCCAGCATGGTTTTGTCTCTGGAAAATCAACCTCTACAAACCTGGTTCTATTCACTCACTTAATAAAAAATGAATTAGAGAATGGTAAACAAATAGACGTTATTTTCACAGATTTCGCTAAAGCATTTGATAGAGTTCAGCACTCTATTCTAATTAATAAGCTCAGTCTAATGGGTTTTCATTCTTCACTCTTGTCTTGGCTTAGTGAGTACCTTTTAGGTCGTAGCCAAAATGTATGCATTGGAAAGACGATCTCAAAAGCAATAATTAATCATTCAGGTGTGCCACAGGGTAGCCACCTTGGGCCATTGTTATTTATTCTTTTCATCAATGATCTTCCTAATTTTATACAGTACTCAGAATGCCTTATGTATGCTGATGATGTTAAGATTTTTAAATCTGTAAGCTCTCCCAGTGATCAATGGAGTTTACAAAGTGATTTAAATAGTCTGCACTCATGGTGTATGCTAAATAAACTGAATTTAAATTTGTCAAAATGCAACATAATGTCATTTTATATGATAAGATCTCCAATGTTTTTTGATTACTCAATTTTATGCAACGCCTTGATTAGAGTAGATTCTAAATCTGATCTAGGTGTACTCTGTGATAAAAAGATGTCATTTTCAGGTCATTATGACAACATAATTAGTAGGGCTAATGCTATGATGGGATTCGTTAGACGCAACACTAGAGAGTTTGCTGACCCGTATACCTTAAAGACTCTTTTCATTTCCATTATAAGATCAATACTTGAGTATGGGTGTGTAATATGGGACCCATTTTATGAGTCGCATAGTACAAGATTGGAAAAAGTCCAAAAACGTTTTACTCGTTTTGTTGTGAAAAAACTAAATTGGAATTTTATGCCAGAGTATAGCTCCCGATGTGCACTTATTGGGCTTAAATCATTGAGTTCTAGAAGAAAATATTTTCTTATAACTTTTGTTCGTGATCTTTTAATGAATAATATTAACTGTGCGCCAATCCTCGCCCGTCTCAATATTTATGCTCCGGAAAGACACTTTAGGCAAAGAGATTTTTTTTACGTTCCGCACCATAGAACTAACTATGGCCGGAGTGATCCGATTTTTAACATGTGCACTGTCTATAACAGTGTAAGTGCTCGTATAGATTTCACTCAAAATAGAGAGGCATTTAAGCAAACTGTATTGAGTATTGTATAAATCCTTAATTTTATATTCTTATAATATTTCCATTATAATTATTGTTTTAGTATAATTTAAGATGCAATAAATAGACTGTTAAACATTTTTGTCGATAGTTTATAAAAAAAAAAAAAAAAAAAAAAAAAAAAAAAAAAAAAAAATTTGGTAGAAAATTTTTGACTTGGTAATTTTGTAATTTTTTTATAGTTTTGGTAACTTTTTTCCTTTCCCAAAAATTCAAAATAATCAGTTTGTTTGCAAGATCATGTCAAAAGAAAATGTCAAAATATTTCAATCTTGAAATTTAACGTTAACAAAGAAGTCTCTTATAAAAACGAAGCTACGAAACAAGTTGGGTTTTAATACAATAAATAGCAAAATGATTTCAAAGGAACTTTGAGAAATGAGAGACAAGCCTCGTGTTCACCAAAAGAAGATTTTTAGATTTAAAATAGAGATTTTTTTTCGCCATCAGCTCTAGTTTAGGAGTTATAGGCAAAAATGTAAAAACCTGTTATGTTCTAACAAAATAATTTCTTTAAACTGAATAAGTTGATTTCGATCGTATTTGACATCTTTGATTAAGAAATATTCAGCCCTATCATGCTTAATTTTTCACGCGGAATCGGAAAAGGGAGTTTTAACTTTTAAGAAAAAGCTCTAGAACATTTTGGACATTTTTAAGTTATTTTTTCCTGAATGTTTTTTTTTCTTGTTAAGTTGCCTGAATGTTCTTGAGGTTTATCTTAAAAATGACCACTCTCTTTTTCGATTCCACTTGAAAAGCTATTCATATTAGGTCTAACCATTTTTGTAAACAAATTCTTTTTCATCTTTTGTTTTGATGATAATGGCCTTGAAAATCATAAATTTTAAAACTTTTTCATATTAAAGATATTTGCTACCGTGAATTGTCTGAATCAATGTCTTTGAAGTTTAAGCATTCATTTGACCTTTGCAGATATTGTGGATAATTCCAGATATATTTTGATATAACGAAAATTGATTACATGAAAAATTTATAGGTAATATTTCTAAAGACCCCTTTTATATTGATCAAGACTTGAAGTCAAGTTTCAGAGTTCGTAGGCAATTCGCCGCACATCGGAAGCGACGGAAGGGAAAAAGAAACTTGAAGCTGTACCGGCAATTTTTCGTGTTCTTTTTGTTATTTTCGCGTTGTCGACAGTGCTTTTTATTTTATTTTTCGCATATCAATGCTTAGACTTCGGTTGCAGTAAAATTTTTTGCAATTAATTTAATTTTGCATTAAATTTTTAAGCAAAAACATTTTGTTAACTTCTATCGTGCTAAAAAATTAAAATTCAGTTTGCAAATTTGTATAAACTATAATTCATTTGCTTGCTACCTATCTCGTTTTATTTTTAGAAAACAAAGAAAGAAGACAAGAAATTGAATTCAAGTCTTGACCAATGTGGAAGCTTTCGTCAAGTTCAAAAGAGAACGTCAAAGAAACTTGACTTCAAGTCTTCATCAATGTAAAAAGGGTCAAAGTATCTTACTGAAAAATTAGGGTTTCCCAGCCGCTTAAAATTGCTTTGAATAAATTTAATAAAATTTCGTTTCTTTCACAATATGTTTTTTAAAACGTAAAAAGATATCAGCAAAAGCTTTAAATACTTTGCAATAGTTTGCACTTAGGAGCAGTTATTGAAAAAAGAACTGTACATCATATTTTCTCATAACTCCTTAACTTGAGGTGATGGTGAAAAAGTTTCCTTATATTTAAAATCAGTGCACGTAGATAGAATTGATATTCTATAAAACAAACGACCTGTGTAGTTTCTGTTTTTAGTTATTACAAAATGATTAAAATTTAAACTTGTGGAAACCGATAATTTTTTTAAAGCATTAAATGCCATATCTTTGTATTTATTCATTTACTTTCTTAAAATCAATATTCATTGCCAATGAATGCGGTATATTTTTTTAGTTCCTACTTATTTCAAATAAAAAAGATAAGAATCTCATTTTTATACCATTAATTTATAATTTTTTGTTTTGTTTTGTGACAAAAAAAATAAGGTTTACCTGAATTTAATACTTATTTGTGTTTTTATATTAATATAATAAATAAATTTTTAAAAAGAAAAATTTTGCACTTTTTCTTATATGTTTCCATATATGTTTTTATTTTTTTTTATTTAATTCAAATAAAAAAGATAAACGTTTGATTTTTATAAGTGTATGAGTTTATGAATTTTACTTATTTTGTGATTTTTAGTTATTAAAAATAAGAAATTTTAAACAAGAAAAATTTAATACTTAAAAATATGAACTAAATTTATTTTACCACTATTTCTGTTTATTAATTTTAAGTATTTTAATGTTGAATAAATGTTTTTTATTAACAAAAATTACAATATTATTGATTTTATTACTTTAAAAAAATGTTTGTTTATTTAATTAATTTTTATTTAATTTTGGTAACTTTTTGATCAAATTTTGGTAACTAAATTTTTTTACAAGTGGCAACCCTGCCGACAAGCATCGGAAAGTCCGGGATTATTTTGGATTGACACTTAAATTTTTTTGTAGATTCGTTTCTAGTTGCTCTTTCAATAGTCAATCGTTCATTGTACCGTTTAAAACATACAGTTGATTTTGCTATTTTCAATTTTTTTGCAATTTTGAACCGGACCATGATGGATTATTGCAATGCGTGTGCAAAATCGTCTGACGTTGTTGAAATTCCATCGTAAACCGATCAGCGACCAGACTTCGTACGAAACAATAATTTTCATGGAATAACGGTACATTCATTCCGAATCAACATATGCAAAAATCATATAAAACAAACAGAAACAACATGAGTTACAACCGCGAACGTGAGTCCAAATTTAAAGTGAACTGTGTTTTAGTTCTGTGTAATGATATTGCATTTTCGTTGCAAAGGCTGCTACCTCCGTGACCTGATGACATCATAATTTTGTTTTATTTTTTTCGTAACCTATTTTTTAAAAAATTTAAGAAAAATCTGTCGTGTATTTTTCTCAGTTTTTGCGATTTTCATCTAATCAAGTTAACAAAAAGGGGCATAAGAAGCTTCGTTTCAATGAGAGCTGCTTAAAACGAGAGTTAACCACTTTTTTTTTATTTTGTATCCATCCACGTCCTAATGACGTCATATCTTTTTTGTTTTTCTGGATTAGGTCAAAGAATAAATCTTTATAGTCATAGTAACAATACATATAATCGTAGCTGTTGTTCTGAGCTATTTATAATTGCGTGTCAAGTCGTAACTTATTGTTTTTATTAAAATTTTAAAAATGTTGCCTTGCATTAGAAATCTCGCAATCAAAGCCTTTCTTGAGGTTATGCATATATAACATATACACATTTCACATATGTATGTATGTATATTTTTAATGCATTTTTTTAATAACTACAAGTGTATGTAGCTATATGAATCTTGAGTGTCAAAATGAAACTAAATTAAAAAAAGGATATTTAAAATATTTTTTAAATTGCATATGCTGCTTTAACGTATATTTAAAAGTTTTAATAGTTTCTGATTAAAATTACAACCTGTTGCAAAGTTATTTGGCGACGTGGCCAAAAAATACCTTAGCAACACTTGCTTGCTGGACGGTAACTAAACTGCTTTAAGCCATCACTAAAGTCTTTACCAAAATATTTAAATTGCGCATTCCGTACAGTAAATCTGAACAATTTTGCACTTAGCTTGTATTTGTATTTAACTTTATTATGATATTCCAACAATTGCAAACAACATCTTTGAGATGCCAAATCAATCCAATATAAAGCAGAGCTAAGCAATTCAAAGCTATGTAAACCAAAATAAAGTGAAGTAAAACCATAGCTTATGCTTTAAGCAATCTTCAAGTTTGAAAATTCAAATCAATAAATTTTAGATGTTCCTACAAGAAGCTTGCTGGCATGCGTTGATACTGATGATGTGGGAAGATATTCCCACACTATGTTTGGGGTTGTGGGGGGGTGTGTTTGTGTTTTGTTTGTCTATCTGTCCGTCTGTTTGTCTGTCTGGCTGTCTTTCTGTTTGTCGGTCTCGTAGTGAGTGTGGCAAGAATGGCGTATAATTAAATTTAGTGCTGAGTTCAAGCAGCTGCTCGATCGTAGGTACTGACTGCATCGAACGTTATAATTAACAATTTTTCAGAAATAAAGGAAAAACAACACCGGATATGAGGATGTTCACTGTGTGGCAATGGGTAGCTGAGTAGCTGAAGCAGCAACGATGTGCAGCCACCACCTTATTGTGTTAACAAGACTTAAGTGTTGGCTGTGAATTTGATTATTTTTTTTATGTGTTTATTTATTTTAAGTTTATTTTCGGTTAGTGGCTTTTTTGGTTGCTTAATGGATGCAGCTGATAATGAAATAAAATCGATGTTATAGTCTTGTTGCTTGTTTTGTGGGTTTTCATGGCGATGATGAACATTAAACATGTGTAAGAACCATATTGGTTTGCAGATAATTTTTTAAAATTATTGTTTGATTTCGTGAATTAAGCCCTCGCCATGCATTTTAACATAGTCCCGGTTTATACTTGTCATAAAAAATACTAAAAATACTAAAGTTTTTTCTTGTTTTAAATAGGTTGAAAAATAACTGGCGTCGCACATTGGTCCCAAACATGAAAAAGGCGGCCGAAACCTCATTTTTAAAGATGTTTGAAGACAAACTTTTGCTTTAAATACCTATTAAAGATAGATAAATAATTTTAAAAGCGATGTTAATTCTTTTAATTTTTTTTTTGATTCATAACACCTGAAAGTTTGACAGAAATTTTACAAAAAAAAAAAAAAAAAAATAGTAAAATTTTGTGCCGAATTCAAAGTTTGAAAGTTGAAAGCTTTGAAAGTTTGAAAGCTGCAGCCGGCTTTGTCAAAGTTTTGAGCTTGATTTCAAATTTTGCACACATAACTGTACAATATTTGAAAAACATGCCAAAGCGTGATTTTTAACAAATTTTGTGTTGTCTGTTCAAAAAAACTTGAGAAATGTTTATTTTTGAACCTTGATTTCACGTGTTGCTCCCCCTTAAGGCTAGCAATACGTGAAATCAAGGTTTTTTAAGATAGATTAGATTAGATAAGATAGGTGAGATTTTTTTTATATGAATGCACAACATCTCAAAAATATTGTGTTCAAATTTAAAGTCGATCCGAGTAAAACTAACGAAGATATGAGTTTTTTGGTAAGTGTACCTCGAACAAACAAATGCAGTGTACAAAACTGTGAAACGATTTTACAAGTCGTGTTTTAAAGTCGGTGCACACTCTTCAGCCAAAACGGCTGAACAGATCGTTTTGAAGTTTGGTACGCTTATTCACAAGTAAATTTATGAGATAACGCTGTCAAGTTTTTATGTCGTTTTTTTGGTCAACTTTCAAGTGTTGCCAAAAATCTAAAAAAAATTAAAAAAAACTCGATAGCGTTACCTCGGTAATCTTTTTAGCTTCTCAAAACGTCTTCGTTTTTTGATTTCAGTAGAACCGTTGCTTGGCTATGCTTGTTCACTGCAAAACCACTTTTTTGGAGGTGCTTACGGCCGCCATTTTGTTATTTCTTGATATTTTTCAATATGATTTTTACAAGATGTTCTTGAAATATTGCTTTATTATACCTACAACAATTTAAGTTACTTCCACTTACAGGAGCGTGTCAAAAAATTTGTAAAGATAGCTTAGATTTTTGTAAGAAAAACTTCATATGGGCATTTCTATTATTTTATGATATTATCTGGGAAAAACATTTTAATTTTATTAATTTAAGCAATTTGTACATAAATTCATTTACCGTGAAGACCAAATCGTATGCACTGTTTCACAAATGTAGTTTTTCTTTTTCGTAAGTGTTTAGTAAATGTTTCGTAAGCCTTGTTGGTTGAGGCAAGGAAAGGACAATGTATCAAATTTGTTTTTTAATTACTAAACTACATAACTACTTAACTACATAATTACTTAATTACCCAATTGATCTACAGTGGAGATTTTGAAATTTCTAATAAAAAACAACCAGAGAAGATTTTTAAATTTGATCACTTGGAAAATAATCTTATATTATTTAAAATTTTTTAATATAATACAAAAGTTGCATACAAAAGTTGCATTAACAAAAGACATAAAAAGTCTTGTCCCATCAGAGAGTTTTGCAAATTTTGTAATCCAAGTCAAAAATTACTTCCTTTTTTTGTAACGTAACGCTAGCACATATTTTTACTTATATCTTTAAATCTTTTAATTAATTGTTTAATTTAAATTAAGTGTTGGCAATGTTTTTACTTAATATAGTGCTACTTAATAACTACGCAAATATAAAAGATCCTTTTTAAATATTAGACTTTTTCATTGTATTTTTGTAGTATTTCTTTGTACAAATCGTTCGTAACGCCAGTTTGGAAATGCCCATGTGTTTTAAAGCAAAAGTAAATATGGAATTTAACTAACAATATTTTGCCAAACACGATGCCGTTCTCGAGTCTTACCCGTAGGTCCTGTGAGATGGATTTTTGAATCTAAAGCAGGGTTGCGCACAGATATACATACACATTTTCATGTTTGCGTTGTAAAGCTTTTACTTTTAAAGTTTGCACTTGAAAAAAAGCGCGAGTTCAACAACGAAACGAAACGAAAGCAATAGACTTTCAGTTAGTGATGGGCACTATCGAATGATTTCAACTATCGAAAGTTTACTATCGAACGATTCGCTCGAATATTTCGTTCATTCATTTATTAAAAAAAAGTAGTGCATAAAACTATGAAATGATTTAAACCATCGAATAGTTCACTCATTCATTCGATTAAAAAGTAGTAACTAGTACAAAGAACTATCGTATAATTTTTACTATCGAATAAATAATGCATTTGATTGAATTATAAAAATAGTAGCTAGTACAAAGCACTACCGAATGATTTTTGCTATCAATTCAATCATTCGTTCATCTTAGTCTTAGAAGGATTGAATTGAATTAATAGCAAATCAATCATTCGGTCATCTTAGTCCTATAGTGAAATTACAATGCGGCAGTGGCAGCGTCAGTGGCAGTGGCAGTGATCAGCTGTTATTTTAGAAATAATGTTATTCAATGATAGCTCTCACATAACAGTAGCGGCAGCAAGCAGTACTGCTGAGGTTAGCTCTATTTCTAAATTTACTGCCACTGCCACACAGCTGCCAATATAATTAATGAAAAAAACAGACTGGCAACATGAAAAAAATATAAGACAAACATTGACATTTGGAGCCAAAATGGAAGAACAGCTTATTGAATTTGTTCGGCGAAATAAAATTTTATATGATAAAACCTATGGAGGCTACAAAAATATTATTAAAAAAGAAAAGTTATGTGAAGAGATTGCGGTTCAAACTAGTCAGTCAGGTAATAATATGTGTTGAAACAAAAACGTAACCAAGTTGTTTTTGATTTTTGTTTATTTCAGTTGAAATGGTTAAAAAGCCTTGGAAGACTATCCACGACAGGTATTATAGAGTTTTGAAGGAAGAAAAGGGAGCGTCCACATCTGGAAGTGGCCAATATTGTTCTGCAGCGCAGAAATATAAATATATAAATGAGCATATTTCTTTCCTCAAAGAATGCAAAAGTTCCAACACAAGGTGCAGCAAAAAAGAAAATATGCGCTTGCTACATTAATATATATCTATATAATTTTAGCACGATCGGAAACTACGGCGATATAGTGGAGATTTCAAATGATGGAATGGAAGAAAGCTCACAACTTGAGGAAATGGAAAAGAGATGCGGGCAAAATATTGAAAGTTTTAGTTGGGATGCAAGTCGCTCCTCAACTCCAAAGCCGTTAAAGTCTTCAAAGAAGCAAACAGAGTTGGCGGTTTACACAGAAATGGTGGATGCCATTAAAGAATTTAAAAGGAGAGAAAATAGACCCACTCCAATAATGCTCTTCATGCAGAGTGTTGCTTTGCAAATTGAAGGAGCCAATCTCAGCTCGGAAAGGCTTCTGAGATTGCAAAGCAATATTTTAATTTTGGTGCGTGACGAAGTGGCTCAAAATATTGAATTGGAAACTTTTTAACATTTTGTTATTTCATTTAATTATTCATATTCGTATTAATATATCATATCGTCGCTGCGCTTACAAAAATGGTTAAGTGTTTTTCAGCAATTTTCCAGGAGAGCAAAAAAACTGTTTTTCAGAGCATTTCTAGTACTGCGAGCATATACCTGTTTTGATCACCTCTAAATCAAAAGAGATCTAAAAAAAACTGCAAATGTAGAAATATAGGCTACAGATAAATAGTGTTAATATGTAAAATATGCAAAAAAATGTACAGGAATCATATAATCATTTTTGTAGGCGCAGCGACGATACACTAATGAATTATTTTATTATTATTAAATAGTATAAAACAAAGTCTGCTTTCGTGTCTTTTTGTGCTTACTACTAATAAACCACGTAATGAATTTTGATGCTGTTTGTATCATTCTGTAGGTAATTATGTTTTAGTGAATTATGAATTGATATTACAGTAAAAAAAAAAATTTAGATGTTTTGTAATCTATATGTAGCACTTGCAGCAAAGATCGTTGATTCTAGAAAAATCAAGCTTTTAGAAATTGAAAAACGTGAACCCATGTTTTTTAACGTGACATAAAAGCTTTATATGCAGCCCTTTCATGAATAATTTTTCTCGCGAAATCAGAAAAGGGAGGTTTTTATTCTTAAAATAAAGCTCAAGAACATTTTGGAAATTTTTAATGCAAATTTGCAAGCGCGTCGGAAGCTAATTTCATCTGGGGGGGCAGTACAAATGGTGGTGCAAAAAAGTTCACCAAAATTTCTTCAAAGAAACATGAATGTGAATAAACAAATTTTTTATTTTAGTTTAAAATAAATAAAAAAATATAAAAATAAATATAAAAATATATATAAAATACTAAAATTTCATTATTTTTAAAAGTTCTTCCAATTTCAATATTAGAGATCATTCTTTAAAGGATCTTTCATATGGTAATATGAAAATATAAGAAATAATGGTTGCTTTTATAAAACAAGACTAGGTATATCTTTACATGGTTTAAATGCAATAAGGTACAAAAAGTTATATCATTTTAAATTATTCCAAAATGTTTCTTTCTGTCCTTGCGAGAAACAAACTCTTCGAATTCAATTCTTCGGTTTTATCTTTGTGAATGTGTATAAGTGCCGCATGAGTGAGTCGTTTCTGTGTCATAGTTGCTCGAAGATACGTTTTAAGTCGTCTTAGTGCAATAAAAGAACGCTCAGATGAAGCTGCTGATGCAGGCACAGTCAAAAGCAAAGCAATAAGTTTTTCAACTTCATTTAATAGTTTTTTTACAGTATCCGAATTTTTTGCAAATTGAAATACAATGCCACTACAATTTGAAGGTGTTTGGCCAGGCAATTGCTTCAGCAATTTAAGTTGCGCGTGGAGGTCGCTCACATCAAAGTCATTTGCATAAAGATCTAGTTTTGTTTTTAGATTTTATTCAGAAGGCACTTTTCCGTTGAAGGCTTCGATTACAATATTTTCCAAAGATTCCAGAGTGTCAAGGTCTGTTTAAATGTACAATAAGATTTCCAAAGTGCCAGTTTACACTAGCTTCACTCAAAAGACTCACCGAATGTTAAATCAAAGTTAGTCGGTTGAGTGAAGCTGCTGTAAACATGCAAAAATAAAAAAAAAAGTAAAATATCAACCTGTTTGATCGAATCTAGCCGCTATCTCATTTGAGAGAAGATCTAAAATTTCGAAATAATCTTTTCGTAGCCGATCATATAATGGCAACTGTACTGAAGGAACCGGATTTGATGTTTGTTTAAAGCGTCGAGGTGGATTTTCATCAGCTAATTCAAAGTAGGGGCTTTCGTATAGTCCAAAACATTGGACCAACATGGCAGATTGAACAACATGTAGTACCATGCGTAAGCTAAAACGATAGTCGAAATTTTTGGTTTTTTTCTGCCGATTGTACAATATTGTACAACTATGTAAAATTACTGCTCAATTGTCAGGGCATCTAAAAGTTGCTTAGCTATTAGCCGGATGTGTTCTGCTTGAGAGCTTGCAATTAATGATGTTGCTTTACAAGTTGGATCGTTCGAACGCTCAATCAAATAGTCTGTTTTTTAATTTTAATTTCTATTAATTCTATTAATTTTCCATCTAACTTATCGTACAACATGTCGTCCAATATGGAAAGCCCCTAAGAACATGTAAAATTTTTTCTTACCAGAGTTGCAAAATTAACAAGCTTTAAGCTATATACTTAAGGGTGTTTTAAACTGATGTGGTGGGTTTGCAGTAGAAACTCTACATTTTTTTCTATCTTTTTGCAAACACAAAGAAAGAAAATGGTTATCCGCAAGCATGCTTATGAAGAAGAGAGAAAGAAGAGGAAAATATATAATACAAAAATATTATCGTTGTAAAAAAAACTGATTTTTTGAATAGCTTTCGAAGTTTTCTTTTTAAATTGTTTATCTAGCTAAAAAAGTGAAGGGCAACTGCCCCCCTTTCCTCCCCGCTTCCAACGCCAATGCAAATTTGTTGAACAATCGTTGAACCAATTTGCATTAAAAATTTCAAAATGTTCTTGAGCTTTATCTTAAAAATGAAAACTCTGAAATATGGAAACAATTTTTTGTTTTTTATTTTTGTTGTAACAGTGAGTAGCGCAAATGACAGCTTTAATTGTTTTTGATAATATTAGATATTAGGTCTGTTCCCGTACTCGGTTCAAGTAGATTGAAGTTGCTTGAAAGCGTTTACAAATTTTTAAAGCTCGAGAGAGAAGAATAACATGCAAAAGGTCACTTTCTAATCTATTACAATTACTTGAACTTAGTACGGAAACAGACATATTGTTGCGATTCCATTCTCATTAAAATAATAGTGAAATGAAAGCTGCAACAACCAAAACTATACAAAACATGACACGAAGGAAATGCCATAAAAATAACCAACCCTAGATTAAACAATATATATGTGTCGATAATAGAGCCCTGCGTAGGTGCACTTAAAACCGGCTTCAAAACATTTGTTCATTTCACACTACACTGCACTGTCTTGCTTGGTGCAAAGAAATTATGTGTGTGATTACAGCGAAGACGAACAAAACATGATAGAGCAATAAAAAACAGATCATTGATATTGTTGATCTAAGATATCGTTGTCAGAGAGCTCACTGCAGTCAATGCAACGAAAGCTTGTTCACTGGCAATAGATGATTTATATCAGACAATGAATACGGTGCTGGCGCGAACACTAGGTAAAAATGGGTCACGCATCAATATTTAACAGTGCTAGGAGGTTGCTGATTTTGAATTTGAAGTCAGAATTTCAAAAATAAAAATGGGTAATAGGGCTGCCACCTATTTTATATTTTTACATATGCGATGCTGGTGCGAACATTAGGTAAAACTGGGTCGCTGAATCCGAATCCGTTGTCAGAATTTAAAAATAATGTAATTTTTTATAATAGGGTTGCCACCTAATATTATGTATTTTTAAAAGTTTTAAACATCATTTATCAGTATTAGGGGGTCGCTGATTTAGAATCTGAAGTCAGAATTTTAAAATTCAAGATGGTGGATAGGGTTGCCACTTTAATGTTTTGCATTTTTATGAATTCGAGGCTGGAAAAAAAAGATGCATCAAAAAGAGGTAGCTGAATCCGAATCCGTGGTCAGAATTTCAAAATTATAAAATTTTGAAATAATAGGGTTGCCACCTAATAATATGTATTTTTAAGAGTTTTAAACATCATTTATCAGTGTTAAGGGGTCGCTGATATCGAATATGAAGTCAGAATTTTAAAATTCAAGATGGTGGATAGGGTTGCCACCTTCATTTTTTGCTTTTTTATGAATTCGGGGCTGGCAAAAAAAAATTATACACCAAAAAGGGGTATAATATAATCGAAATCAGCGACCTCTTAACACTGATAAATGACGTTTAAAACTCTTGAAAATACATATTATTAGGTGGCAACCCTATTATTTCAAAATTTTATAATTTTGAAATTCTGACCACGGATTCGGATTCAGCAACCCCTTTTTGGTGTATCATTTTTTTTGTCAGCCCCGAATTCATAAAAATGCAAAAAATAAAGGTGGCAACCCTATCCACCATCTTGAATTTTAAAATTCTGACTTAAGATTCGATATCAGCGACCCCCTAACACTGATAAATGATGTTTAAAACTCTTAAAAATACATATTATTAGGTGGCAACCCTATTATTTCAAAATTTTATAATTTTGAAATTCTGACCACGGATTCGGATTCAGCGACCCATTTTTCCTAATCTTGAAAATCTTGAAGTTGGTGTAAAAAAATGTCTAGTTAGGCGCTGACTACCGCTGATTAAAATTATCAAAATGATCAAAATGATCCAAATGATCTATTGCCATATATTGCTTTATATTTTTTTATTTTATTTATTTTATTGCTCATGCTACCCGTAACGATTAAATTTCATTGCTTGTGGTGTTGACGAACAAAACCACGCCATGCTTGGATTGCCGAGAGAGAAAGTGTGTATTGCTTGTCGTTGTAGGCTTTCGTTTGCTGTTGAGCAAATCAAACTCTCAAGTGTTATTAGATGACAGTCAACTGTGAGCAATGCAAGAAATCACAGTGTGTGTACGTTCAAATAGATGCACCGACGCAGGGCTTTAGTCGATACGGAATAATCGCTAAGTCAACTTAAGACGGAACTGATTTCTTAATGCAACTGTATTCCAAACATAAATAACTATAAACAAACACAATCGGGAGCTTCAAGCATGACCTTAGCCAAAGCTATGACACAAAAACTAAACAACCTTTCATTAAGTTGTTTTATTAAGAGTTTAAACTCATATGGAATTAAAATATATTTTTTAACCGAAAACTTAAAATCTTAGCCGCGTTTGATTGCTTTATCACACAGGTTCGCATTGGATACATTTTTGGTACTTGTCTCGGTCCTAGGGTTCTGAATATCTATTTTTAAGATAACACACAATTAATAAAATTGTGAGATTTGGAATTATAGGTCGTACAGCGTCGGAATTTAGTATTCGACCTCAACATACACAAGCAGTTTCACTGATTTAATTTTATGAGCATTTTTAAAGGGGTCGTGGAACATTCCCATTTAACCTAAATTAGCGATATCGAATAGTTTTGAATTTATAGGTCGCACAGCGTTTGAATTCAGTATTCGACCTCAATTTACACATGCAGTTTTATTGATTTTATTCCATGAGCGTTGGAAAAGGGGACGAGGCACCTCCCATACGATCACAATTTTCGATATTGAATAGCTTTGGAGTAATAGATCGCACAGTTGTGGAATTCAATATTCGACCTCAATGTACACATGTAGCTTCATTGATTGCATTTGAAGGGTGTTGAAAAAGGAGACGTTATACCTCTCATACAACCCAAATTTGTGCTATCGAATAGCTTTGGAGTTATAGGTCGCACAGTGTCGGAATTAAGTATTCGGACTAAATTTACAAATGCAGTTTTATTGGTTTACATTTTATGGACGTTGGACAAGGAGCATGCAACCCAAATTTAAGCTATCGAGCAGCTTAAGATTTATAGGTCGTACAACATCGGAATTCGGTATTCAATCTCACTTTATACATTCAAGGGAGCGTGGCAGCAACGCGCTGGGTTTCAGCTAGTTATTAACTAAAAATTAGAAAGAACTAAAATTTTAAAACTTAAAAATTGCACGACTTCCTTTGGCAATTTTTTTAATAAAAACTCTTAACTTTTTTTAATCTGTCATCGGAAAATTTATTCTGGAATATTTTCAAGTTGTAAAAAATACTTTTTTCGTTAATAAGCCACTGTTCAGCATGAAATTCTGGTTGGTAAATCTCAGCGTCATCATACATTGGAAACTTGTAACCAGCAGAAAAAAATGGAAAAAAATAAAGCAGGAAAAAAGTCAAAGATTAAAAGCCACCAAACAAGCAGCTTTCTGGCAATGTGCAAATCTAGCTGAAGGCGTGTTGTTACTGTGGTCGTTGAAAGTGGCGGATGCGTGGCTGCGATGAAGGCGTAACATCAGACAGACTGACTGCTTGTGTTCTTTTAATGCTAACTTTGTATCTTTTGATAGCAACTTAATAAACACTAAGGAATTTATTAACAGCAGCGAGTAAGAGGGTGGTTCTAATAATGGTTATAAGCACAATCATGCTACCCGTAGATTAGGCAGATTTATTTTGTGATCAAAATAGCAAGAACGAAAAACAATGCAGAAAGCATATTTGTCAGCCATTAAGTGCTTGCTTATGAATTTTTTTGGGATAAAGTTTGGGAAAAAAGAAAGAGAAAAGTTAGCATTTAACCAGTTGTTAAACACTGGTTATCGGCGCAAATAGGTTTATTATAAGCTAGCTTATATACTCAATGTTACTCGAGAAGTTGTAAATATATAAATTTTAATATATGTACACTTCGCGTTTTAATGTTTTTAAAAATTTAAATGAGTAACCAAAATTCAGCGTTTAAGTTACAAAGCCCTGAATTACTTTAGATATAACATAGGATAGTTTTTTCTTTTAACGACTGCTCAAAGATATGACAAAAATAAATTCAGTATTGAAAGAAGCAAAAATAAAATTGCTATGGAAATTTATTTAATGTATTGGCAACGAAAAAACTGCTGCTATCTTATTTGTTTGTATAGTTGTCAACTTTCAGCTGTATGTAGAACCATAGAAAAATGAAATAAAAGTATTTTAAAGAATTAAGTCATTTCATTCCATATTTTATGTAACAGAGCTGCGTACAGAATAAGTTAGTGTAGACCAGTAGCGTAACTATAATTTGTGCGCCCGCCCGCAGGTTTCTAAAAGCGCCCTGCTATTTAATTGTAGAGTAAAACTATGTTATTAGTAGCTTACTAGAAGCGTAGGAGAAAACAAGAGAACTCCTGACAAAAAAAAGGGAACAAAAGACTTTTTTAATTCAATAGTCATCATTTATTACAACAGTTATATATTAAAAATATCTTATTTTATACCTACATTTATATTTTATTTTAAAAGAATTGGTTAAAAAAAGCAATAAAAAACTTGATAAAAAATTTATAAAAATGTTACAAAATTATTTTTATAATACCAAATATAACACAATTTATAATAAATATTATAAGATTGTATCACAAAGTAGGTAAAAAGAAAACATTTATTAATTATTTAAAAAAGTTAAACAACTTTCAGTTTGAAAAATTATATCAATAATTTTCTTATTGGTGAAATGATACGTTAAAGATGTTAAGTTTAAATGTTTTGTATTTGACGTTACCTGTTAACTAAAGAATTTAACTAACGTCACAAAATATGACCAACTAAATGATTAAAATAACATCAGTAGCTGACTTGCTGAAAATATGAAAGCTAACGGGTAAATCGACTTCGGCCATATTCGAGTTTTGCCAAACAAAGGTGACTTTTGCTCAAAAAAAATCGGCTTTTTTGACGTCCCTTTTGACATTTATTGCACCCTGAGAAATCGTCTGTACAGTACTTTAATTTTATTTAAGCACATATTATTAAATTTTATGTCATGTATTGTATTTGATTTTAAACAAAACTAATTTGCGAAGGAAATAAATATTTTAGTATTTCTTAAATTTTTTGAAACAAACGACTCGTCGCACCGCGTAACGTCCCCATTCTTGGCCAAAAAGAGAAGTAGTGATCGTAGAGCTATTAAAATTGGCACGAATATCTTTCTTGACAAAATTAAGAAATGTTGAAAAAAGGTATACAAATCCGCCCTCTGCCACACCCACCTCCCATATAAACGAAACCCATTTTTGCCTGAAACTTCATTAAGTCTTGTCTCAAAACAGCAAAATTTGCTACATCAATTTATTTTGTGATTATAGATAAATGGAAAATTTCATAGGCAAATTCCATGCCCATTAATTATATTTTAGTAACTCAGCCTTGAAAAATACTACCAACACAAGTTAACTACTTTTTTGTTTAAATTTGTAAGCTGTTTTTAATACAGCAAGGCAATTTTAAAAATTGAGTTGTTTTGTGCTTGGAAATAAGTTGAAATTTTGAAAAGTAATCAACTGCCATACATCAAATATATCACGCATTTTAACTAAACAATTCACTATAAGAAAAATGCATATCTTCCGTGTTAGTAAGTGTTAGCAAGAAATTTTTTTGGATTTGGTGTAACGCAGTTCTAATGATGTTTTTGTGAAAATCCTATAGCCAATCTTTCTCAAAATAATTTTTTAAACACTATTAAATAAATGCTACTTTGACGGCTTGTCATAACGAAACGGTTGCAAATATTAAAATATTAATTTTGATTTTTTCACCCAAGATATTTATATTGAAAGCTATAAAAATTTTGGAAAAATTCAAACATCGATATACTAAATTTTTCCCCGCTTATTTTACACTGTGCGTCGTTCTCCTCTTCAATTATCAATTTCATCTTGGGGCTTGTGGGCGCCCTTGACTTAGTTGCGCCCGCCCGCAATGCGGGCTCTGTGGGCCCGCGTTTTACGCCACCGTAGCATCAAATTCCAATTTGTGATGTGTCTATTGGACGAAAGTTTTCTGGTTATTATTAAAAAAAAAACGCTTTGAGCAATATGTCCCTGGTTGGTAAGACCCAGTATAAAAAATCGTTGCTTTATCCGTGGGGATTTTAATATTTGCTTATGAAAATATTATATTATTAACCAAGAAGAAATACTTGGAACAGCGGATAAAACAATTTTGTCTAAAACAGTCTTGTTGAAAAATAACAAAGGAATGAAATTATATAAAAACTAGTAAGGAATTATCTTTGACTGGGCCGAAGTTAAAATACCCCCACGGCCGAATAAGAGTATATATAAAGTCTTAAGCAAACTGTTAAATATATTTAAAGATATTTTCCCGTTTTGGTTAAGTCACCTTGTATGAGAGGTAGGCGTGGTTTTCATCCGATTTTTATAAATTTAATACTCAAAATAAATTTTCAATATTTAAGACACTACGCGAAATTTGAAGTCATTAAACTGATTTTTGTGGAATTTAAGGAGATTTACCCGTTTTGGTTAAGTCACTTTGTATGGGAGGTAGGCGTGCTTTTCATCCGATTTTGCTAAGATTTGAACTTGACCTCCATTTTTGTATAGCTCAAAAATTACGGCTGTTATTGTGGACACAGACGGACAGACGGACAGACGGACATGGCTAAATCGACTCAGGAAGTGATGCTGATCAGGAATATATATACTTTTCTATACCGGCCACGCCTCCTTATTGGCGTTACAAACGGAGTGACAAAATTAATATACCCCCATTACGTTTTTTAAACGTGGGGGTATAATTAAACATATCGCACACTAAATACAAAACAGTCACAACTCAAAAAACATAAATTTTCAGGGGAAGCAAAAAACTGTTTGAGATCAAACGGTTGCAATATTATAAAGAAATTTGGTTCCACAATGCAGAAACCCCATTTTAAAGAAAGTTTTGCTATATTTTTTTTTTTCATTTTATATTATAATTGTGGAAATAAGGGATAATTTTGAGTTATGACTTTTTAACTGAAATTTATCGTACGACTAGTGATGTTATCTCAAATTGTGCCTCTTTAACTGATAAAAATTCTTTAATTTTTAATGTCTTCTAATTAACAAGCATTTAAGTAAGAAAATGACCAAGAAACATGAAATTTGTTTTATAATTTTAGCTCAAAGTAAAGCTTCATTCTTATTAGAAGAAAGTTAAGCTAAATTTTTTGTCATTTTATATCAGGATTGTGCAAAGGAAAACATTTCGAAGTTATGACACTTTGACTGAAATTTTTTGATCAAAATTCAAGTTACGCCTCTTTAACTGATAAAAAAGCTTTCATTTTAAAAAACCCATTCGTAAACTGATTATCATGCAGTCAAATAAGAAAATTCGCAAGAAACACTAATTAATATTTGTTTTTATTGACGCTAAAGTCATGGAACCGTCCCATTTTTTTGACTTTTTCGAAAAGTTCCCGGGACACTTTGATTTCTGATTCTTTTCTTAAAAACATGAATTTTGGTATATAACCGCGCCTTATAAAGTGAGAACTTATTTCTCACATATGCCACAAGCTTAAAATTTTAGGAGAGCAAATTTAAACTTTGATCGCATGATTTACTCGTTATTCTAACGTCCTGAGCATACATTTTGTGTTTTTTTAAGACTATGAATATCAAGCTTCTGGTTACCAACGATTTTTACACAATTCATTAAAAATATTCGAAAATTTTATGCATAAAAAAAAAATACAAAATATTTC
Organism: Dichetophora obliterata; assembly: GCA_963920525.1. Taxonomy (NCBI): domain Eukaryota; kingdom Metazoa; phylum Arthropoda; class Insecta; order Diptera; family Sciomyzidae; genus Dichetophora; species Dichetophora obliterata. The sequence continues at coordinate 82,877,863 of OY986435.1, read as the reverse complement.
AAAGAGTTGAATTTAAAACAGAATTTAAAATTTTGTGACCTTAAAGACAAAGTTTTTTTTGAGAAGGATAAAAGGAAATTTCATTGATTTAATTCTAAAAATATACTGGTAAATAAAATAAAATATACAAAACTCAATTTTTTTGGTATATAATGGCTTTATTGGAAATAGCTTCTAATAAAAATCACCAAAATCTTGATTTGGTCAAAATAGTCTGCAAAAGAATAAAGTTATCACGTGACTTTTACTTTTTATTGTAGAACTTTGCAGAATTATTGATTAAAATATGTGTCTTTAATTTTTTTTCTTTAAAAATTTTAAATTCTTTAAATATTTTTAAAAAAAAACAACAAATTAAGTCGGTTAAAAAGTGACGACAGTTTTAGTGTCGTCAAATAGGCACGAAGCACCCTACAATTCAAAAATTTCACTGCTGCACGCTGTTTCACAACAATAACCAATCATGAATAAACAAATGGCAAAATTATTTCAACAAAAATGACACATATCAAAATAACACATTCAATTTTACTTAATTTTTTCCACTATAGGAGCACAATTCGAAATAATACTCAATCATTTCTTTCACTTCTTTCAACAAAACTGTCACAAATTAAAATAAAACACTTTATGTTTAACATACCAAAAACTCTTTAGTTGAGAGTACAGAAGCAATGCAATTATCATTGAAACAGACATAAGTGCATTTTTCCAGCTGAAGAAGAAAGTGATGGCAAAGAAATTTTTGCAGTAGTTAGAGATGTGTATTGTGAATTGATTTATGACAAAAAGTCGATTTTGGAAAATTTCGAGTTGTGACTGTTTTGTATTTAGTGTGCGATATGTGCGTGCTCATGGTTATTGAATATTGATTATTTATAAATGTTTTTCAAACAGCACCAAAACATAAGCAATTCTTAAAGACGCTTTAATTCCAATATACCAATCTTAAAGTCTAACAATTTCGAGGACAAAAATTGCAAATAAAGTAACCGCTCTTTATCATAAAAAACAACAGTTTAAAAATAAATTTTGTAATTTGACAAAAAAAAATTAAACAACAAATAAAAAAGTGGTGCGTCCCCGAGGGACCACTCGTCAGTGGTTCCCGTCAGGAACGAAGTTAATTACGCTTTTTCTTGAACTCTGAATGCAATTCGAAATGAGTTCGAAATGTGTATATTTTTATTTTTTTTATTATCTATACGATCTATACTTACTTACTATTATATAAAAGGAGACTCACGAATTTGATCCAGAATAAGCTCGGTAACCGCTGAACCGATTTTGATATTTCTTTTTTTATTCGTTTCCTATGATAATATAGAGTGTTATAGCTTACCAAGGTTTTCAGAAAATGTATTCTTTAATTATTGCAAAATCACGCATTTTATTTGATGCCTACATTCAACCAGCAGCACAATATAACAGCAAACAAAGCTTTTCTCTCTTTGTCGAGAGAGCTGCTCTCAATATAACACGACAGCCATGTTGTGTAGTTAAGCTGAATTCACTGATAACCTTCAGCATGTTTTTGTGTGATTTAAAATAATATTAATCAAGTTGAGAGCGTGCAGAAATTTTTCTCTCTTTGTTTTGGTTGTATTAGACAAAAATTTGTTAATTTATTTCATACGGCTACTTTCGGCAACTGTACTAAAAATGGCGAATATATAAAATTTTTTTTTCTAACAGCATGAAAATTCGTATTTAGCAGTAAGGTGGTCTACGGCAGGACAACGTCTGCCGGGCAATACTATACATCAATAAGAATGCTGTACATATCAGAAAATTCTGATCGTCATGCATTGATGTTTCAAACGGAGACGTGTAGCATGTGTTTTGTTCAAAGGTCAATTTACGCTTTTTCAAATTCACAAAACGATCATAAAAAAATTCATTGAATTGGGTCGGGACAACGTCTACTATAACTATAACGTTAACTATTAATATATATATATAAGGAAATAGATTATAACATAGATTTATGTATATAACTTTGGAATAGTTTGAAATATTTGAAATATTTTTCACAAAATTATTTTTTAAGCTATTGTATATTTGAAAATGTTTTTCACATAAATTAGTTTTTAAGCTGTAGCACATTGCAAAAAATATAACAAATTTTAAGCAAATTAGTTTTCATCAAAAAATCATAAGGGTGGGGGGGGGGGGGAATAGGTGGCCCATGATTTTTAATGATAGAAACTGTTTGTGTCAAAATAGAACAATTTTTGCAGGTAAATTATGTTATATGAAAGAATAAGGAAAATGAAAATAAAAAATTAAATTAAAAAAAATATGTACAACAAAAGCAACTCTTGGCCTATTGCTTAGTACAAGTTGGATATTGTAGAGGTTTTTTGAAAGCAATAAAAAACATTGCATTGGTGAGGTAACGGTAAACCTTTTCTCATTTTTCCAATGTACTTAATTGAACTTTCAAACAAAGAAAATTGGATGAAAATCCATTTTTAAATTGCGGAAATGTTTGCTTGCTAAGTCAAAACATGATATTTCAATCGTTTTTTTCTCATTCTTAGGCTTATGAGTTATACTGAGAAAATCTATAGTTTTCAGATATCGCAAGAATTTTAATGTCGTAATAACAGGTTTTTTTAAAACATACCTAATATCCGTACAAAATATTTCCGAAAAGAAAAGAAAATTACCGTTAATTTTATTAATCAACGACTGTTCATACAAAAATGCATTGTTGTGCAGTAAAAAAGTCTATAGTTTTTGAGATATCGCCAAAAGTTTGATGTCATTATATCGGTTTTTTTTTGTAAATTTAAGAAGAATTGTTGTTTGGCCGAAGCCCAATAACAACAATTAATAACTGAAGAAGGCCGATTAACTACAACTATCTTAAGAAGAATATATTTATTTTCAGAATATATGTAAAAAATTACATTTTTGATTACAAATTTTAAAAATTTTTTACCCAAATTTTTTTATAACGCTGTTATGCAGGACTTTTTCAAAAGTAAAAAAAAAGAAAGCCAGGTAAATTTATGTCATCATAACAATTACCGTTAAAATAAATTATTCAAATTAAATTTAATAATTTCTTAATATATATACCAATTTGGTTCTGATGACGCCCTTAGCCAGGCAGAAATTGCAATCAGATCAGCTAGTGATTTTTTCTTTTTCATATTGAAAAAAACTTTGTTGTTGTTGTTGTTGTTTCTTTGGAAAGATTCGTTAGAACAATTAATTATATACCATTTTTTCATAATTAAACAAAACGAACACAATAATTTTTATATTTTGAATTTGTTTTAATACAGCTAAATGCTTTCATTTTAAGATTTAAAATTTTTACATGGTCTTATTTTAAAATTTTTACAAACAATCAAATCAAAATGTTTAATTTAATATTTTAGGAAAAAAGATTTTTTTATTGAAAATTAAGATGTAAAATTCTCATGAGAGATGAAGCGCCTTTATCATATTGCTTCTATGGAGCTTGAATGGATCAAAAAGTTGGATTGAAAACTTACGTAAGAGTATAAAACAAAAACACATTTTTTTAGTGTCGATAAAACTTTTTGAAATTCTACATCAGATTCGAAAACAGTGACCAGCGTAGTGTCAAACAATTTTTTTTTAATTGTAGCATAAACTTTGAAATCAGCGACCCCTTAAAACTGCCAGCACATGCACAAAGAGTATAAAGCAAAAAAACACATTTTCAGGGTCCACTCTAGTGCCAAAAAACTTTTTGAAATTCTAACATCAGATTACACTGTATTATACACATTTGCTGCAGTATCCATTTTTTAAGACTTGATTTCATTAAAGATTCCCTCGCAACAAACACACAAATATAAATAACTAGCTGAACCCGGTGTGCTTCGCTACCCCCTCGTTATAAAATAAAATTAAAAGTATTTATAAATTTACAAAAATTTATTTATTTAATTTTAATTTAATTATTGCAATGCTTCTCCCCTCTTTTTTGTTGTAAACCAATTGGAATTCAGCACTGAACCGCATGTAATTTGCTTCATGCTCCACCTTTTTATTTTTAGACCAATCAAAAAGCAGCAATTACACAATCAGCTGTGTCGCAGTCAGTTGTGGGAGAATGAGAATGGGGTTGCCGCACTCTCTATTTTAACTAACACATATTACAAAATCAGCTGTTTTGGAGACAGTTGTGGGAGAAAGAGAATGGGGCTACCCCACTATTTTAATTAATATGTATTTTAAATTTGAGGTAAAGCCATTAATAAACGTAGTAAAAAAGGAGGTGCACAAGTATGCATGGTCGAAAAATATTATCATGTAATAAGTATTCCTGAGTCAAAGCTGCACGCTGTGAAAATTTAAGATCGGTTAACAGGTCCAGCCTCCAATATATCGCAAACAAAGGGGCGTGCTCCGTCCACTTTCTTTTGGTACGTATTTCTATTCATGCCAATACCATATATAGCAAATACTGCCCAAGATATGAGGATTTTAAATTTTGGGTTATATGGGCGAGGCCATGCCCCTTTGTCCACTCACAACATTATATAGTCAAGAATTTATTATTTCGTAAGAATATCCTATTGTGAAAATTTAATGACGATCGGTCCGGTAGTTAAGACTATAATACGATTTTTAATTTTCCTAAAAAGGGGCGTGGTCCCACCCAATTTTCTCCTGGTACGTATTCCTAATTACGCTAATATGATATGTACCAAATATCATCGACGTAGGTCAAAAAATGCCCAAAATATGGCGATTTAAATTTGTGGGTTATATGGGCGGTGCCACGCCCCTTTGTCCAATAAAAACTTCATATAGCCTATTATTCTTTCCAGAGTCATAGTAACATGCTGTGAAAGTTTCAGGAAGATCGGTCCAAGGGTTTGGCCTCATATAAAGCACAAACAAACAGACAGACAGACACTCATTTTTATATATATAGATTGAAAGCAGATTAATTATAATTAAAGTAAAATGGGGCGAAAAAGGGGGATTTGGTAATAAAAAAATCTATGGCTACCTTACCTGTAGATAAAAAGTATATTAAACTTTAGGTAAATACGTATTACAAAAAAGTATTTTGTATAGCAAACATTGTTAATGGTATAAGTAAGTATCTGAATTAAAAAAAGGGGGCAGCGAAGTGGGCGTGGTTCATAGTAATATGGCGACGTTAACAGTATTAAGAGCAATATACTACCAAATAAAAAATAATCCGTTGGAAGGAACAAATTTGTACAGAGAACAAAAAGTTAAAAACTTAAATTTGGCGTGAAAAGGGGCATGAAAGGGGGCGTGGCGTAAGAAATGTTTATTTCTACCTCGCCTGGATAGTGTAAATTAATAATGTGTATACAATTTGAAGTAAATCTGTTAAAAACTATATGGGAGCAATTACATAATTTTAAAAAAGTGGGCGTAAAAGTGGGCGTGGTCGAAAAAGTACCATATTAATCATGCCAGAGTCCCAGTTAAATGCTGTGAAAATTTCAGAAAGATCGGTCCAGAGGTTTGGTCTCCTATAAGGTACAAACAAACAAATAAACAAACACACATTCCATTTTATATATATATAGATATTTTTTTTCCTACTCCTGTCTTTAGTAGCTAAATGAAATCATGCATTATTTAGTAAGCACCTTACGATTTTTTTCACTGGGAACAAATGCGTTGTAGCCATAGAAATAAAATATAAGGAAGCGGTGTAGTTGAAGTGAAGTGCTCTCCAGGAAAAATCGGTATACTTCCATCTAAAAGTGATAAAGAAACATTCCCCACCTATTCTTTTGGAAGCTTAAGGGTAGTTTTGTATTTGTGTTGTATCCAAACCGCTTCCCTCTTGTATAAATTGGAGGACTTACACATGGAAGTGATGTATTAACATTCCCCGTCATATCTTTTGGAATTATATAGGTAGTTTTGAGTTTATGTTGTTTCCAAACCGCTTCTTTAAGAATGCATGTGGAAAGTTTTACTTATTGTCAAGCAATGATAACAGAAAATATGAATATCATTATTTCCTAGCCGCTTCTTATAGAATTCATGTTTACTGTTAAAAAAAAACGAGTGTGCTTTAGACCAGAAAACTGAAGTAAAACTTCTTTAACTCCATCTTTATGTATGTACTAGTATTCCCCGGTAGACGTTGTCGTGCCACAAACCGCCTTACTGCCATATACAAAAATGCCAAGAAGTGCTAAATAAATATACCATTTTAAGTATAGTTGCGGAAAGTAACCATATGAACTAAATTACAAAATTTTAGTCTAATACGACCCAAACGTCTCAAATAAAGCATTTTCATTGGTTTGTGGGCGGTTAAAGGGGGCGTAAAAACAAATTTTTAGTACATTTGCTGACAGTAACCATACAAACTAAGCCAAAATTTCAGCTCAAACGACAACGTAGTCAATTTTAATGATTTATCAATTTTAGTCTTATACGATCAAAATCGCCTGAAATATAGAATTTTCACTGATTTGTGGGCGGTAAAAGGTGGCGTGAAAACCCATTTTTAGTGGGTGAAATAAATGATTAAATTTTAGTTTTATACAACCAAAAACTGTTGTAGAGCATTTTCACTGATTTGTGGGTGATAAAAGGGGGCGTGGAAACAAATTTTAATTAAGTTGATGACAATAACCACAGAAACTAAATTACCTAATTTTAGTCTTATAGGACCAAAACCGTCCGATATATATAATTTTTATTGATTTGTGGGCGGTAAAATGGGTTGTGGCAAAATTATTATCCTAAAACAAATCGACTGTCAAAATTTCAGCTCAATCGGTCCAGTAGTTTTGGAGTATAACACATCGTTTTGCTTTTCCGTTTGCTTTTTCCATTTGCCTCTTCCCGGTACACATTTATTAGCTTACTTCCAAGTGTCAAGTGTGCGTAAAAAAGTTTTACTTCAATAAAAATGTCGAGAGTAGAATGCCGCGTATTACTAGTGGAAGAAAGCAAAGAAACGCTGCATATCACACTACGAAGCCAGCAACTAGTATGAGACACGCACTCACCTTTGTGATTTATTATCAGTTGATTGGGTCACACTAGGCTTAAGATATGTTGAATATGTTGTCAAACACTTTTCATTAACAACGTAATCCGTACGTAATTTCTTAGTTGATGGTTCTGGAGCATCGCTTTCATACCCAGAGTCTGTGTCACTTCTTGACATAATTTGTAATATTCACCCGATAATTCACAATACAAATATTTGGTTTTAGAACTTACCTAAACACTAAAATTATTCCAGTTGCACTTAACTTGACAGTTCAACAGCTACTGTAACGTTTAAAATTAGTTTGTGTACACTACGCACAAACCACGCTTAGCTATGTACACAAACCAATATTAATCCTTGCAGTAGCTGTTTCACTGCTCTTTCTCTTTCCGGAACTGCCGTTGGACTCTTTCGTTGGAACTTGCATTACGCATTTACTAGCTTATTCCCAAGTGTCAAGCGTGCGTAAAGAAGTTTTACTTAAAAAATATGTTTTACTGGGCAGCCTCGATAGTCTAGTGGTAGCGCGCTTGACTGTCGCTCAGGGGTCCCGGGTTCGAATCCTGGCCATGCATTTTCATAACAAACGAGAGGAATATTTCCACATTAATTCTCAGAACAGGAGAGAGGACTGCTTCTAATTCACTTTTCAAGACAGCGAAGAGGAATGTAAAAAAAGCAATGGAGTGTGTGCAATGGTTTACTGGCCACATTCCATGGAATGTTTCCTGGCTACATCCGGGAACGCTCACATTTTTTACAGATTTTTTACAGAGAAAAACATTAGTAAAATGAAGTAAAAGGCATGAACATAGAACAAAACTGAAATTAAAAAGGCACAGTTTCGATAGTATCGTAAGTATAGACGTAGAATTCCTTTTTATACAGTAATACAGAAAAATTCTGTTTTTTTCATGTATATTCTTCACAATTTTTTTAAAGTATTTTATCTTCTACATAAAAATTATTCAAAAACAAATTTGTTGTTTTTGTCCTTCTTTAAACTTACCTGATCTAAAAAGCTCACAATTAAATTCATGTCAAAATTTATTTTGTTTTATAAAAAGTTTTCGTTTGATATTTGAGGTGATGAATTTGTTGTTAATTTGTTTTGTTGGTTGAAACTAAATGTAATTCAAAGTTATGTTTAGTTAATGGAAATAAATATGGGTAAATTTGAATTATTTATTTTTCCTATAGTAAAGAACATATACATATATGCTTATTTTAAAAGTAATTTAAAATTAAAATTTTAGTTAGCAAAATAAATTTTTAATATAGAAAGAATATAATGCATAGTAAAAATAACTCGAATTTATTGTGGTATTTGAAAAATAAATTAACATTTTAAAGCACAACGCATGCTTAGTAACGCATGCGCAAATTTGCGTAGTAGTATACATACATGCTGAAAATAAACATTAGTTTTATTCGTACTCGAACTCATGGCAGAATAACCAGGTAGAGCCGACTCGGAGAGGAATGAAGTGGAAAGCAGAGAAAAGCGAGCTAGTTGTAAAATACAGCTGTTCATGTCGAGTAAAAATTAGGAACATCTAAAAAAATTTCAGCTAACTGAACCAAAAACAATTACCAAGCAAATCTAAAACAACGACGCACAGAAAAGAGCACGATCACAGCGGTTGAGCAGCGTTAGAGGGGATTAACTGAATCGTCCACAGAAAATAAACAGAACTTTGCTTACTATGTCCCGCTTACCACTCGTTACACACGAATTATTGCTCCGAGAGCAATAATTCTCTTGCTCTGGCAGCAAGATCTCTTTGTCCAGCTTTTCACTCGGCAATAATTGCCTTTGCCGCAAGCAGTTTGTGGAATATTCGACCGCATGAGGGGGTTTAAGAAAGCCCCCTTTAAACCCGAGTAGTCAACAAACTACTTGCGGCGAAAGCAATTATTGCTCATAGAATTGCCGAGTGAAAAACGGTCCTTTGCAGCACATGCAGAACCAAAACAACAATATCAGCAGATAGTAGCAACGTTGCCAGTTATGTTGGAAAAATCCCATTCGTGGTAATTTTTAATTGCCCTTAGGAATTTTTGTTTTTGGGAATTCCTATTAAATTTTTTTAATTCAGCGTGGTATTTTTTAATTGGCGTGGAAATTCAGCGGGGTATTATTTAAATTTCCGTGGGAATTTGGTAATATTCTTCTTACATTTTTTTTTCTTTTTTAGTAAGCAAAGTTTCTTTGTGGTATTTCTAAATGTTTTTTAAATTGTTTGCGCATATGGGACTTATTGTAGTATTTTTTTAATGCGAATGAGATTTTTGTGGCAATTTTAAATGCATATGGAATTTATGGTGGTATTTTTAAAACGAGTGGTATTTTTGTGGTAATTTTTAATGATCGTGAGATTTTTTTTATATATTTTTTAATGCGGTAGAAACTTTTTTGTTTATCTTTATCATGGTAATTTTTGTTGTATTTAATTTATGTTATTGTGAAAAAAGTAACTTTTGTCGGAATTGTTTTAAATTTTAACTGGCAACCTTGGCTAGTAGTAGTACATTTTTTTGTAGCCACATACTGGCTCTCAAGCTACATGCATCTGTATTCTCTATTGCATTACAACCCAACAAGCCATGAATGTCGATGTGCCAGCTAAATGGTACTTAAAACAGCAACGTCTGATTTGCTGGTATGAAAACGACATGTTTTTGTACCTTTAAACCGTTCTCTATATAATTTTAAAGACCTTTTTTATATTTATCAAGAGTCGAATTGAAATTTATGTCATATTCGCTTGATGTGTCGTTTGTTCTTGTCTTTTTTCCCTCTCTTTTTCGCCAAAAAACGCTGAAATATGAAATTAACATACAACTTAAAGTTTTCTATATGAAATACAAATTCTAATTGTTTGATAGCTGAAATCATTCTTGATTTTAAATGCAAATTCTGGTTGTTTGATAGTTTTAAATCGTTTATTGAGCTTTAGGTCAGGTTAGAACAATTAATTGCTCTAACTAGTTAATCAATCAGCTAACTAATTAATCAGCTAGTGTTGTTTTTTTTATTTTCATATTGAAAACGTTGTTGCTGTTGTTTCTTTGAAAAAAATTCGTTAGAGCAATTAATTGTTCTAACCTGACCTAAGGCTCAATAAACGATTTTAAACTATCAAACAACTAGAATTTGTATTTAAAATCAAGAATGATTTAAACTATCAAACATTTAGAATTTATATTTAAATCATAGAAAATCAACATTAATATACAACTTAATAAATGGTACGCTTATATGAAACACACAAAGCATAGTTTGCTGACAACGAAACGGTCCGCTTCAGTGCTTTTAAAAGTGCACACCGTTTTCAACCGAGCCGATTAGCTATATGGGAAACGAAAAAAATGACAGCAATTGTTATGTATGTTTTACATACATATTAATAAAAACAACAACAACAAAAGCAGCACAACAACGAATGACGTGATTACGAACCACACAAGCAAACACAACAACAACAACAACCTTAAAAACAGCATAAGCAGCTACTGCAGCTAAGCAGCTTGTGCATTTCTTATACGAATATATGAATTTTTCATCTTCTTAGATTTTGCTATTTTATTAGATATTTGTTTTATTCCCACTAAAACTGATATTTTTGCATTTTTCGTTTCTTTGTACGATGAATATTAAAGGCTGTAGGTATACCCCAAAGTGTCAAATATCACTTTGAAAAAATTTGTGAAAATGACCACCATACAAACTGCGCTGTAACACGTAATTCTACGTCAAAAAAGGTACATTTAATGAATTATTAATAATTCACTTCAAAAAACTATTTTTTATAAACTTTTTCATTGATTTTTAATATCTTATGTATTTAACTTAAAAACTAAACAACTGAAATACATACCAAACTAAACGAATTAAATTCCTTTAAAAGAAATGGTTTTGTTTAGTTTTTCCGAACTGTCGACTTTTCATTAGTTTTTGTTTGTTATATAAAAGTATCTAGTTATAGCTTCTAGCCTTAGGACGCTAATCAATTTTAATTTCGTGTCAAGTATTTAAGGTTAGGTTGAAACGGCAGCCGCTTTACGTGCTTAAACCAAAACGCACGAACCACTGCTCACTTAGACCAATAAGATCCATTGTGATACCGCTGCACACTTGGCCTTCAGTCCGAGTGGAACCACATTGAGATCTTGATAAAGCTTATAAGACGTTTGACGCTTGCCCTGTCAAGACAGCTCGTCAAGCTCTGAAAAGAGGAATGACCCCAGATATTATTGCCTTCTTCTAGCGAGCGCTGGACAGGAACAAAGAAGGTGGGAGATGGTTTCTTCCTTCTCCTCGTCCCTGCAGTCATTTGTGATGACGCCTAGTCTGGAGGGTGGTAACGGCCACTAGCGTGGCTACCTCTGGTCTTCCCAACGAAAGAAGGGCTCTCGGTAGCTTTGGGTCTAACGTCGGCCAGATAAGCCCTGTTGTTCTAAATGTTGAGAGTTCAGCCCATCTTGAGTTGACTTTAGATGTGGTGTACTCATTGAGCATAATTTTGACAGTTGCCATCGGGATGTTCAGTGTGTTCCGAATCATTGTAGTCACCGATGTACCTTTCTTAGGAAGCTCGTCTGCTTTTTCATTTCCACATATGCCCTTATGCCCAGGTACCCATATTAAGCTGATGACAAAAAAGGTTTACATTTCGCCCGGCCCGGCATTCTTTGACTACTTTAGAGTTGATGGATACTTGCTCCATCGATTTGGTCGCTGCTTGGCTGCCCGAGAAAAATATATATTTCTCGTTTAGAGATGACATTCTTTAAGAGCCATGTTGCAACTTCCTTAATTGCCATCAGTCCCTATAGCTTTTTTGCAAGTGTACAGCGCAACTGTTGTTTTCTTCGTACGCTCAGAAATATTAAGTGTCCAGCTAAGCTTCCTATCAAGAATGAGTCCTAGATATTTTGCACTCTCCGATAAGGACAATGCAGACCCATTTAGCATGATTGGTTTGAGGGACGGAGTTTTATGTTTCCTTGTTCTGCTTTGGCCGGATTTACTCTAAGACCACAGGGTTCGGCCCATGACTCGAGTTTGCAAAGAGCTCTTTGCATAACGTCGGGAAGAGTAGTGGGAAATTTGACTCTGACTGCGATTGCTAGGTCATCGGCGTATGCTGCCACTACACAACCTTTCCTCTCTAGAGACAGCAGTGCGTTGTGTACTACCAGATTCTAGAGGAGTGGAGATAGCACACCACGTATTGTGGCGTACCTCTTGTCACCGATCTTACAGCGCTGTACGCACCTAGGTCTGATAAAATTACTCGGCTTTTGAGTAGCTTATGTATTAGATCAGTAATGATTTTATTCACACCTAACCTACGCAACTCTAGTCGTATAGATTGTGACGTAACATTATTAAATGTTCCCTCTATGTCAAAGAAAGCAACTAAAGTGAATTAATTATGCAGGAAAGATCTTTCGATGGTCCCGACTAGTGAGTGCAAAGCCGTTTCCACAGACCTTCTCTTGCTAAATGCTCAAAGGCATTTTCTCTTGCTGTGATGCCGATAAGAAGAGGATATTTTAGCTTTCCTGGAAACCTGGAAACTGAAACCTGGTTTCAGTTTTGAAATTTTTAAGGCATACCTTGTAAGCTGCCTAATAAAGCTCAGCTCTCGAGCGCTTAGCTGTGTTAAAGAACCTTCTACATTCAGTTCTCAGTCCATCTAGTACGGAGAACCACCACTTTGGTTTTAGCTTCCCCCTAGTTGTTCTTTCGGGTCATGAGGACGCAAGAGAGCAATTCATTCCTTTGGTTAGTACATCGACTAGATCATCTAGGTCAGCTGCCGATTTAGGTTTGTCAATTGGACCTGATGGTAATTTCCTTACCAAAGCCCTTTTGTATGTAATATGGGATACTGGAAGATATTAAAATATCACTCTTGAATGAGGGCAACGTCGAATTAACCGCTTTTAAGGTAGACTAGGAGATTCGCCGACGTGAGCTTGGAGTGATTAAGGCTAATCTGGAGCACCATCATCCGCTCCAGATTTGTGGCTGGCCACCACCATTTTGTCAGCCCCTCTTCTTCGGATGACCCTTCCGCTAAGAGTTCATCCTCGTAATAGAGGTCCGACACACCGGTAAGGCCAACCATTCCGACATGATCTCGTCCAGGTCTGATCCTGGCATACTGCTTGGGACTCTATGACTTCCGATACAGCCTGGATTGACTGCGCTTCTGTTGTAGGGCCCCTGGACTACTTGTCCCTGCTGTACACCTTCAGGAAGACCCTTGAGAAGGAATACCAGAGGATGCCCTTCCTCTCTTCTAGCGGCTTTAGCGACTCGGCATTCATCAGCAGTAGGACTTGCCTTGAGGGACCTACAGGCTCCTCTATCTTGCCGATCGCCTAGCCTTCCATATTTATGACCGGATAGCAAACCCGGAACATGCGTAAAATTTTTTCCGGCCTTGAGCAGGTGACCGGTAGCCACACTATTGCTCTTTGATTTCGCCCTTTTCAATCGCCTTTGGCTTGGCCTCAGGCAATAACAAACCAGACCTGTCATCGTCACAGGTGATTAATTTAACATGGCCAGAGTTGTGCCACCCAGTGTCACGACACTGAGGGGGGACCATGGTTCTCCTCCAGGACCTGGAATAAGGTGCAGACTAATGCGGCCTCCACCCACCTCCATTTTTCCCGGGGAAGTGCCCCGTCCTCCCTCTGTGAGTCAATGACACCCACCACCTTGCCAGACCCCTTGGCCACATCACTGTATGACCTGGCATCAGTGCTTTTGATGACCTTCTTTGGTCTTTTTGCAGCAGGCATCTCCTCAGTCGACTGCAGCCTTTTGCTTGCGAAAGCAGATTCGGCCTTTTGATAAGACCTCGATTTCTCTATCGGGCCCTTTAGCGTTTTTGCTTTAGCACATCTATCGTACCAGGCCTGTTTGGATGGGCGAACCCGTTTGTTTTTACCGGGTGAACATGGAAGCCAATCTGGGACCCTGTACAGTGCGAGGCTTCACTCCTGACGAACCACTGCCTGAACTAGTTCTGGCCTTGGCTTGTGCCGAACGCGGATCATAGCCCACTACTCCAGAAACGGCCTTAATGGCCGGTTTCCTAGCTCTCGGTGTGCTGGTCTGTTTTATTGGTGGTTCAGAATCCACCTTATTTGCGCCGCAGCTAGACGCCTTGGCTTGAGCCACCAATTTGGCGGCGACGGGAGCAGAGTTTCCTTCCGCTTTTTTAAGAGTACCGGACTCACTAAGTTTTTGGTTTTTACTTTGTATATCCACGAAAGTGGGACAATGGACGGTGCACCCCCACAGAGGTCCCTGTGTGCGGGTAGGGCTAATTAGTATCGGTCGCCAGGTATGCGATACGCTCCGTTAAGGACTAGACTATTTTTAATGGGCCTCCAGCCTAGTCAACCCTCGGCACGGGTCGCATGACACCTTGATTCTGCCCTTTGGATGGGCAAAGGGGCCGGGAGAGGTAATGGGTAGGATGAGTACGAAAGGTATATGGAGTGGAAGGGGATATAAGCAGGTAGAAGGTGAATAGCTCTTAGTTCGTTGTTCCACAATGGCCTGTATGGCATGGGTGACCCTAACAGAAGCTTGCGCTCTCGCCATCATAGCCCATTGCTTCACAACGTAATCCCCCACACCAACGTCAAGGTGCTGCTATTCAAAGAAATCTGGAAAAAATAAATAACTATTAAAGCTTATCCTCATACGAACAAAAAAAACCCCCTTATGTTTGCCACCCTAAAGGATGAATGCGCTCATGAGGCAGAACTTGTGTTTTGACAGAAGTTCTTGCTCACAAATGGCGGCCAACAGTTTTTTGCCATTTGTTTTGCTTGGCAAGGGCTTATACCAAAAAATTACGCTCTATCTCGCTTCCTCAACTGACAACAAATTTTTCTACACAAGTATAGTGTGTGTGAGTAGAAAGCGTAACGGGAGGTGGCGCAGCGGGACGTAGTGTAGTGTGATGTTGTCTCGAGGATAAACGATTATCGATATCGTAGTTCAACGTAGTGCAAGCACTAGGGAATTCCGGGATTTCAGGATTTTAAATTCATGATCGTAATCCCAAAATGCCAAAATTTAAAAATAATGGCATTAAGCTATACTAAAAGCAGGGACCGTTAATAAATAACTCTATCTCTTAATTTCTGCGTTTTAGCAAAAACAATTTCACATTTTTTTTTCAAATAAAATCCCAAACTTAATCCTTATTCATACTTAAAACATTCAAAAACACTCAAAAGCTTATAAGACAACACTAAGACGAAATCATAATTATCAATGCAGCTAAAAATTACTTTTGCAATGCACAAAGAAGAATACAAGGAAAAAACTCAATCATCACCAGATTAAATCATATCGAAAAAATCAAATTAAAAAAATTACGGTTATGATATAATGATTTCTTTTTAATAAAAATCATAGCCTTTATGGTCCTTAATTAAAAAAAAATATCTAAATTTTTAAATATTTAAATTATGTTGACTTTATATGATTTAAATACAAATTCTAAATGTTTGATAGTTTAAATCATACTTGATTTTAAATACAAATTCTAGTTGTTTGATAGTTTAAAATCGTTTATTGAGCTTAAGGTCAAAGTTAGAACAATTAATTGTTCTAACGAATTTTTCCAAAGAAACAACAACAACAACAAAGTTTTTCAATATGAAAGGAAAAAAATCACTAGCATTTGATTTTATTGTACAATTTCTGCGCTGCTAAACGCGTCATCAGAAATCTTTGTGATTGCCCGTGCAAGCGCGCGCTAACGCAATGCACCATCGGGGCGATGAGATTTTGAAGCGTCAATTTCTCATTTTTTCCTCAATTTCATAATGTCACATTTGTTGTTGTATTTCTGTTTTACTTTAGTTTCTATGCTTATGTTATTATATGTAGTCCAACAGCCTGCTGGAAGTCTGCACTAACAAAGCATGTTTACCGAAGTTGTTTTTAGAATTTTTGCTGATTTTGTTTTTCAGCTGTTTCCGTTTGGTCGAGCTCTACCATTTGATTAAAATCGTTTTCTAAATGACCTCTATATTTATTATGTTGACTTTATATGATTTAAATACAAATTCTAAATGTTTGATAGTTTAAATCATACTTGATTTTAAATACAAATTCTAGTTGTTTGATAGTTTAAAATCGTTTATTGAGCTTAAGGTCAAAGTTAGAACAATTAATTGAACCCTGTTGTTTCTTTGGAAAAATTCGTTGGAACAATTAATTGTTCTAACATTGACCTTAAGCTCAATAAACGATTTTAAACTATCAAACAACTAGAATTTGTATTTAAAATCAAGTATGATTTAAACTATCAAACATTTAGAAATTGTATTTAAATCATATAAAGTCAACATAATAAATATAGAGGTCATTTAGAAAACACTTTATTTAAATTATATAACAAGTTTATTTAATAAAAAACGTTATGCTTTCTATATTTAAAAAAAGTTAAACATTTATTTAAGAATGAAAACACAAACTATTTAAAATATCAAATAGTATTTCACTTAATTATAAACACAAAAATATGCACGTAAATAAGTAAAACAAAACAAACAACACAAAGTTATTTTTAAAAAAATTTTAAAAGAAAATTAAACTTCTTATTAAAATAAATAAGTTATCTGTTAGTTAAAAGTATTATGTCAATAAAATATTCCCTTTATAGTAAAAAACTATTGCATAGTAATAAAAGTATTATTACTTTCTAAATTGCATGAAAATTAAACAGCCTAGTAAAGAGAGTCTTTTAAGATCGCAACCAAAACAAACTAAGAATTAGACTTTCAAAGTGTGTAGAGAGATAAAAAAAGAACAGGGTAATTTCGATAATAAAAAAAACCATCGTTAGCATTGCAGTTGCCTTTATAGTTGCTGAAAATTTTTATATTTTCTTATGTATAAAATCTCGGGATTTAGGATTTGGAATCCCGGAATTAAAAGCCCAAGCAGGCACCGATTTGCAGCCCGCAGAAAATTTATTACAATTTTTTTTTTTAATTTATTTATTTGCAATCTATTTTAATAAATATTAAGCAAATTATTTGAATTTATATAATAAATAACAGGGATTGGAAAGTTTCATTAAGCCTTTCAATATAATGTGCATTCATAACAAATTTTTAAAAAAGAATTAATTTAATTAATAAGTGATTAGTAATGAATAATTTATGATTACTTATGAATAATTTATGTGAAGATAATTAATAAAATGAATTGAACTTTAAACTTTCATTATAATAGTAACTTTAGAACTGTTTTTATTTGAACAATTTTATTTTCTAAATGGAAGATCGAGCGGATGGAATCTTTTTAATCGTCTGACTTCGGTGGTTTCATCAAAAAGTGAAATAGCCAACGGATTGATATGATCACTTAGCCTTTGCAAGTATCTCTCGCTGAAGTTACTTATCTCTTCCTTTACCTTCGGAATGGAGAGATCTCTTTGTATGGATCTATTAGAAACAAACCAGGGAGCGTTTGTAATAAGCCGAAGCGTTTTTGACTGGTATCGTTCCAAAATTTCGATGTTGGAGTTGCTAGCAGTTCCCCAAAGCTGAAGTCCATATGTCCAAATGGGTTTGAGTATTGCTTTGTATAATTTTATTTTGTTTAGCAGGTTTAGCTTTGATTGTGGATTAATTAGCCAGTAGAGTTTTCTGTTTATCAGATTCAGCTGTTGCCGTTTAGCTTTTTTGTGGTTTTTCCAGGTAAGACGTCTGTCAAGGTGTAACCCGAGATACTTCACAGAACTATTTGCTGGAATTGTTGTGCCTTTGATTTTAATTGCAGGGCAGTCACCTCTCCTTAAAGAAAATGTTACATGAACTGATTTTTCTGCATTTATTTTTATATTCCACTTTGATAGCCACATATCAATTTCATTTATTTGGATTTGAACTTTGTTGGAGGCTTCCGATGGCGATGTGTCCGTTGCTAAAACAGCAGTATCGTCTGCGTATGTTGCCACAGTTACACTGTCATTAATGGGCATGTCTGAGGTAAAAATTGTGTAAAGGACAGGACCCAAAACACTACCCTGGGGGATACCGGCACATATTTCGTAGATGTTTGATTGCTCGTTTTTTATTTTAACGTAAAAATATCTATCAGATATGAAGCTTTTCAGGATTAAGTAAAAAGGAGCCGGTAGAAGTTGTTTCATTTTGTATAGCAGTCCGAGGTGCCAGACTCTATCGAATGCTTGTTGCACGTCTAAAAATACAGCACTGCAGTATTTTTTGTTTTCAAAACAGTCTTGAATAACGTTGACAATGCGATGAACTTGCTCAGGGGTGCCATGCTTATGCCTGAATCCAAATTGGTGTTCAGGAATGATGGTTTTACTCTCCAGAACTGGATTTAATCGTCGCAAGAATATTTTTTCAAATATCTTTGAGAAAAGAACCAGTAAACTTATTGGTCTGTAAGATGATACAACATTTTCAGGTTTGTTAGGTTTGTGTATCATAATGATTTCAGCGCATTTCCACTGCGATGGGAAATGACTTAATCTCAAGATGGCATTGAATATGTACGTCAATAACAAGATACCTTTTTTGGTTAAATTTTTGCATAAATTAGCATCAATAAGGTCAAATCCGGGTGACTTTTTCAGGTTAAGTTTATTTATTTCATTTTTAATTCATAATTTATTACAAATGCATTCGTTTTTTTTCTAGTAGGTTTAATAACTTATAATTATTTTCTTTATTAAAAAACTGCATTCTTATATAGTATAAAAATTTACAATTTTAAAAAAGATACAATTTATCGCTTACAGCTGTCGAACTGTCAAAAATCGTAACGTGGCGTAGAAATCTCTTTTCTACAGACTTTACGCTGCGTCCTGCCACGTTACGATTCCGTTACGATATTATTAAACAGATTTTAACTTGACTGTTCGCGACGTCGCGCTACGTTTCCTTACGATTGGGTAATCAAGCTTGAATCTCAAGCTTGCCACTTTTATTTTTAAATAAAACTCATTTATTAAATGTGCTTAATAATGTTTTTTTTTTTAAACAACTGTTGAGAGATAAGTTAATCTTAGAACTGATCTTAAAAATCTATGTAACTTATTTGATTACCCAATAGAAGATCTTATGGAAAGTTAATTAGCAATGATCATCAATAATGATAATTTAGAACTATCTTTCAAGTTTACCATTTATTGTGAAATTCACATGGAAACAGCGATGAACTTCCATTTTGTTTATATTAAGTTTTAATGCTTGTCTCAAAGTGAAGCTTTGAATGCAGCAGCCTTTTGTTTATGCTTTAACGGATGCAGTCGCAAAAATTTGTTGATTAACTCAAAATAAAGCTTTGAATAAAACATGATCATTACATTAATTACAATATAAAGGATGTAGCAGAATAAATAAATTTGGTTAACTCAAAGTGAAGCTTTGAATACAAATTATAGAGCATGCAGCTGAATAAGCATGTTGATGAAGGCAACACTGAAAAAGGAGATGGATCCATTGGACTATCTCTAGGTGCTTGGGAAGTGTTATTAATTACTCGCCTGCTAATTTGTAGTCTGCTTGATACTCGCACACATATGCATAGCAATCACACTGTTACGTGACTTTTTTTACCAAATCGCACTACCCACAAGCTGAGTAAAGGAACTTCGTTCCAATAATTAAAAACAAACTTCATAACAAAATCTAGAATGCGCACAATATGTGTTTTAAAATGGAGTGAAATCCGAAAGGTCAAACAAACAAACAAACAAACAGAAAATAAATGCTATTAATACAGATTAAACTTATTGAATTATTATTGAATTATGTTGACGTGGAAATTATTTAAACTAAGGTCTAGAAAAGACGCGTACTGACCAAAATCATTTACTTGCTTGTGGGTGGTTCGTGAGTTAGTCGACTTTTGTGTGCAAATAGTACTTGAGTTTAATCAATGACTTGGCGAAAATTTTTAAAAACTATGTCATAACATTATTTATTTGACATATTCAATTTTAAGTATTTTGCGGTGTATGATGACCAAATCGGGCGATTCTTTTATGAGTTGTGATCAAAAATGTATGAGAACATTCTGGAAATTAAAAAAAGAAAAGAGAACTTATCACATAAAAAATTTAAAGTGGCTACCGAAACACAGACATGTTCGCTATATTTTTTTCCCGTTTTCCCGTTTTCCCGTTTTATTAATACTCACATAAGCCCACACACACAATCTTTCTGACAATTATGTGGAAGCTTCGTTTGCTCTTAAGGCTTATGATAAAATATCTCAAGCGTCCATTTGTGCCGCTTGTGATTTTTTAAGGCGGTCCCAGCTGATTTAGCCTGCGGAAGGAGTTAGCTAATAGTTTAATAGTTTTTTTTTTAGTTCGACTCGACACAACTTGACTGTTGTGTCAAAATTTGAGTGAGAACATTTAAATTATTTATATGGGCATTTCCACAGAAAAGTCTACCGTGACCAAAAAAATGAAATTTATCGATTTTAAACTATCAAACAACTAGAATTTGTATTTAAAATCAAGAATGATTTAAACTATCAAATATTTAGAATTTGTATTTAAATCATAGAAAATCAACATAATAAATAAATAACAAGGTCATATAGAAAACTTAAATCAAATGGTAGAGCCCGACCAAAAACACACTGAAATAGCCTGAAGATTTGTCAGCAAATCTAAAAAAAACCTTTAGTAACTATGCTTTGTTAGTGGTGAATTCCAAAAAACTGTTGGATTCCATATAATAACATAAGCATAAACTAAAGTAAAACAAAATAAAAACAACAACAAGAAAAGGGAGAAAAACTGAGAAATTGTCGCTGAAATCTCATCGCCTCTGTTGGTGTATTGCGCTAAGATGAGCTTGCTTGAGGCATCAATTCCCGCCGGCATCACAAAGATTTCTGATGAAGCCCTTAGCAGAGCCGAAATTGCAATAAAATCCGCTTGTGATGTTTTCCTTTTCATATTGAAAATGTTGTTGTTGTTTCTTTGGAAAAAATTTGTTAGAGCAATTAATTGTTCTAACCTGACGATTTTAAACTAGCAAACAACTAGAATTTGTATTTAAAATAAAGAATAATTTAAACTATCAAACATTTAGAATTTGTTACATGAATTAAATTGCGAGCTTTAGATCAAGTAAGTTTTTTTTTTCAAGAAAGCAAAAACAAAAACAACAAAAACAACAACAACAACAACAACAAAAACTCTGTATAGAGTCAATCACTTAGCTGACTAGACAGTTTGTTTTTGAAATTGCTAAATTTCCTCTTCAGTAGTCTTTGAGTGATTAATCTGTGATCAACTCACTGTTAAAGTCGTATATGATTTTACACATTTTGGAACCCATTCATCTGAACTATATTGAACAAATTGAACGTTCAAATTGGCTACTTAATCATATGACATTTAAAGCAGTAGGCTATTTATAGATCACCGCCATCAACTCTACCGAGGTTGCCATCTTGTTCTAGTTGCTTCTTATTTATTTCAATATTCATTGGTGTTCGACAGTTTGTCGAAATGCACCATAGAAATGAAACCAGTTTTTTTGCCTCGCTAGAAACTAGTGTTTTAACATAAAGGTGGCTATTTTCACAACCAAATGTTCAATTACTCATGACTTTGACCAAAATCGATCAATTATTAGATAACTTATTTAATATGACATTAATTAAGCTTATTTGTCCGTGCTCCGCCATAGTTAGTTAGTTAATTTGTGATCTATTAATTTATTACATAAAAAAATCTTACTTGCTATAAAGCTCGCAATTAAATTCATATAATAATTTAATAGATCACAAATTAATGAAGAATTTATATTTAAATCATAGAAAATCAACATAAAAGTTAAAACTTATTAAAAACTTTTAATTTTATGATTTATCTAAGAGAAACATTTTAATTATATTAACTTAAGAAATTTATACTTAAATTCATTTACCATGATGATCAAATTGTCTGCACTGTTTCACAAATTTAGTGTCCTTTTTCGTAAATGTTTAGTAAATGTTTCGTAAACTTTTTTGTTTTAGTAAAAATGGAAGGCTTTAGCTAAAGATAATGGAAATATGGTTGAGGGAAGAATAGCACAATATATTAAATTTGTTTGTTAATAACTATATTACATAAGTACATTACTACCTAATTACTTAATTAACCAATTGAAATTTAAGGAAATTTTGTAGCGTGGTTTATGTCGCGTGAGTTACGGCAAATATTTTTTGGAAACTCAATATATTTTTAAATAAGCGAAGTCCATAGGTAAAGTGGGTTTATTATGAAACTTTACTGTTTTCCCATTATTTAAAAATTAAAAATATATGGGAAAATTCGCTGAGTTTTTACAATCTAAACTTGCTTGTAAAACACACTTCCTTTTTTTGTCGAGTGAGTTACGCCCATATTTACCACTGCCATTCTTAATTAGTTACAGAAATGACAATTTTGATTGATCAAACCATTACTATTTCTTGTAGGACATATGTATGTACATAAGAAATTTTTTTACATTAGTAACATAAACTTCCGAGAAAACGAAGCTTTAAGTCGTACGCATGTCTCGTTAGTTACGATGGAAATGCCCATATATAAATAGGCGTATGCAAAACATTTCGGTACCATTTACTCCCGTGTTTCTCCACCGATTTGGATAGTTTTTCTTTCAAACGAATAAGAATAGAGAGAAGGAGTGGACCGAATACTTTTTGTGATCTTTGACTTGAAATATGAGGGTTCATAACAGAATTTCTTAAATAAAAGCTAAGCTACAAGAGATGTAAGAATACAGTACCAGCAAAATTTGTGACACAAATGCGACATGCATTCTAAGAAATACTGCTTCTAGAATGCATTCTATAGATCCAATTGTGCATCTTTTTAGCCTTATCGAGAAGAGCCTTCAAGACTCATAAACTATTTCTGGAAGACTTTCCAATAGAATTCAGGTTCAAGTAAAGTAACAAAAAAATTATAAATAAGAATAATACATATTTTAGATATTTTCCGTGGAATTTTAGAAACCCCTACAATACCCAACCGTTTCCTACTTTCAACACCAAAATGCAGTGAAAATCAGGAGAAGGGATATTTTACGTGGATTTCTAACCCCCCCCCCCCCCCCCCACTAACCACAAAAACCATGGAATGCCTTCTTAAGGTTCTTCTGAAAAACATCTGCTACAATCCTTTCATTGAAGGGCTCAAAGAAATTTTTCATTGAAAAAAATTCTGGAAGAACTTCTAAAGACTACGGAAAGCATTCCTCCCAATGACATGCATATGTTAAAAGAATGCCTTCTGGGTATGAAAGTGGAAGGGATGCAATTTAAGACTTTCCCTTCCACTTTACCTTCTTTTGGAAGCACTTTCTTTGCTGGAGTGTAAGAGGAAATTTTAGACATTGTTGAGATGCACAAAAAATATTACAGACATTTCTAGCTATCTCTAACACCGCTATCTCAATAAGGATTTTGTTTGTGTTACAAATGTGAATATATATTGTGATGGTGAAATTTCTTACAAATAGTAAATTTTGAAGATTTCCGTTATTTTGACATACAAATTGTTGTGATATCTCGAAGACTATAGCTTTTCTCAGTACAACGTATGAAAAGTCGTTGGTTGAGAAAAATAACGGTATAAGAAAGCTTTTTTTTTGGTAATATTTGTCTCGGATAGTATACTTAAAAATTTCCTGTTATTATGAAATTAAAATTATTGCGATATCTAAAAAACTGTAGATTTTCTCAGTACAACGTATTTCTTTGAAGCAAGGTCATCGCTTCAGAATGAGAAAAAAACGATTGAAATTTCATTTTGCAAGCAAATATCTCAGCCATTTTCCAATCGATTTTCATCAAATCTTCTTTTAGACCAAGATCAATTAAATGACTCTGCAGAAATAAGAAAATATTTACCGTTACCTTACCAATTCAATGCTTCATATTGATTTCAAAAACCTCTAAAATATTCAATTTTTGCTCAAAATGTGGGCCGAAAGTTGTTTTTGTTGTAAAGTTTTTTTTTTACTTTTCTTTTTTCACATTTTTTATATGACATATCATTTAATTTTTTAAATTAAAAATTATTTTAAAATATTATTTTTATATGTTGTGATTACAGCTAAAAAATAAATTCTGTGAAAAAATGTTTGAAATATTTCAAACAACTCTAAAGTTATATACACAAATCTATGTTTTAAGCATACCCTACAATAATAATTTTTTATGTAAAATGTGCGAATATATGTATATTGGGATGGTAAAATTTGTTGCTAACAGTAAATTTTTAAAACTTCCCGTTATTTTGACATCAAAACTATGACGATCTCGAAAACTGTAGCTTTTCTCAGAACAACGTATTTTTCCGTAAAAAGTCGTTGGTTTTCACTGAGTTTCTAACTGAAAATAGAAATATAGTCGGTTTTTCCTCTTTCTTGCGATTTCGTGTCACAGTGTTGGTCGAAAGGTCACTGTGAAGAGGTGAATTTCGATCACTGGAGAACTCTAGTTTATATAATTACATAGTAATAGTACTTAAATTAAAAAATGTACTACTTTTTTGACGTTTAGTATAAAAAAACATCGTTTACTAAGATATCGCTATTATAAAAGTCCAAAACAGTTGACTCCGCTAAATCCGGCTTATGTGTGTGACACACGCTCTCTATTGAGTTTTCTTTTGTTTGACATTCGATGACCGCAACATGAAGTGTCACTCCTACATTATATTATTGTACTATGGTTTGCATCATTTCAGAAAAATTTTCAAATTTCATTACAGTTTTTATTTTCTGTGAACTTGTCATATATGTTTTATACATATGTATAGGAAAAGACTGAATGATGTCAAAGCTTATTTATTTATTTGTCTTTTTTAAAATTTGTTTGGTTTAATTTGTAAATAAATAATTTGCATTCATATAGCTTATTTCGTGCAAGAGATTTGGGCTTTTTTAGTTAAATGTACATATATGCATTGTTATCATTTATATCTTTAGTTTGAGCGAATTCAAGACCGATTTGCTGTTAATTGACGGTTTTACAGATACTTGTGTCGTTTTGACTTTAAGCAATTTCTTCACTTTTTTGCAGCAATAACGTTTCATTTCTATTTATACCAAAATTTTATTTAAATTTCTGCATTATTTTTCAACAACAACGACTTCTCAAATTTTTTAAACATAAACCATTTTTTAAATAAAAATCCAAGCAAGTCACTTAATATCCAAAATGAAACAACTCAAAATGAAACATTTTCTTAAAATGAGTTTTTGCAGTAATTATGTCACAACTCAAACATACACTTGCAAATATATAGCTTAAAAATTCACTATGACGAAAAATGAAATATATATGATATTTTTAGTAGAATAATTCAGTCAATCAACCAACAATTGTCAGTCAACAATTTTCAGTTAACCTTTACAGTTAATGGTTGTGATGCCATTTCGAAATTTCATAAGGCACTTTTGAAAAATAATAAATTGAGAGTTGTGAAAATCTTGCACGAAATGAGCGATATGTGTAATATATGTATTCAATAAACGACGTATTATATACTGAAAGCATATAGCTATAAGCTTACTCTATAACCGCGAAAGCTGCGTAATTGTCTTAACCTTAATCGGTTCTTTGTGTAAATTTTACACACTTTTCAACTTCAAGCTGATATTTCTTTAATATAAGTTCAGCAAATAGAGCTAGGATTTTGGCTCAATGTAAAAATCGTATGCAAAATTTATGTTTTTGACGTTTTTTTCGCGCTAGGTGTCGCTGCTACCCTACAGAAAAAATTTCCCTAATAAGTTCTTGTGTGTAAAATTTACACACCATAATCTTGGCGAGCCTATGTCACTGTTCTTCTGATTTATTGTTATTCGATATTTTCCTAATTTTTACTTTTTTTAACTATTTAAAACCCGGTGCGTTACTACCACGCCCCCTTGTCCTACTCGCCCATAAAATGTTACGAGTAGAACGAAACGAGTAAATTGTGGTCGAATACCGAATTCCGAGGTTGTGCGCTCTATAATTGCGAAGCTATTCAATTTGGGTTGCTTAGGAGGTGCCACGCCTCTTTTTTAATGCAAAAACCATTCTTGGTACGCGTTTTATAACTTGCTAAAGTTTCACGAAACCTAATTCCAATGCTGTGTGACCTATTATTCCAAAGCAATTTGATATCGAAAATTTGGGGTATATTTGAGGTGTTATGCCCCTTTCTGCAATAAGCACCAGAACATTCTGAAGACTTTGCTACCATGTTCCTGAAAATTTCATAAAAATTGGTTCAGCGGTTTCGGAGTCCTTGCACATACATATATTAATTTTTTTTATAAAGATAGATGGGCGGAAAAAATAGGCATGGCAACATTTATATATAGGGACCGCCACTCTGTCCCCTTGCACTTGCATACCAATTTTCACTATCAAAACGTGAACATCTCAGGAATTAGCATGATTTCGAAAAAGTGGGCGTAGATATATTGCGACCATAGTAAACATATAAACTAAACTACCAAATTTTATTTTTATATGATCAAAACCGTCTTATATAATAAGTACCATTGAGCCGTAACAGTGAGAGTACCATTAGCCGATAGTAGCCATCTAAACAAAGTTTTAGTTTTTTACGATCAAAACCGTTCGATATGTAGCATTTTTTATGGTTTGTGGGCGATAGCGTAAATTTAGGTTATAAGGGAGGTACAACGCCCCCTTGTCCAATCGACATCAAACTTCGCTCTCAAATTATTATTTCAATTTCCCTGAAAATATCATAAAGATAGGTTTAGAAGTTTTTGAGTCTATACGCGATATACATACGTACATACACTTTTGTATATATAGAATTTTTACTCGATTAATCGATTTGATTTTTTTTTTAATTTGATAAAACAATGAATAATTAATTTTACTTGTTACGAGAAGATTGCATGCATTTCATTCATCAATGAAAATATTGCTCCTGAAAAAGAGTGTGTAAAATTTACACACAAGGGACCTATTCGTTTCTAGAAATAAGGGACGGATGAAGGTTAAACAAATTTCCATCACAAAACTGTTTTAAGCTTTACAGAAATTTTAGATAAATAAATGGTAAGTGCATTTTTATTTTTTTAAATGGTTAAATTTAATTGAAACACTGCTTGTAAAAAAAACAGTTAGCCACGGTCGCTTAATACGCTTTATACGCACTGTATAAACCACGTTTTTGTGCCGTTAGCTGCGTATGTTTAATCCCTTACAATTTTGTTATTGCAAATTACGCTGTTGAAACCTACGCTGTTTAAATCGCCAATACGGCGTTCGTTGAAAACCACTATTATTTCATGCAGTTAATTAATATCGCTCATACGCCAAGTGTCAAGTGTTTAAATATGTTAAGGTCTCAGTAATTTTTAATAATTGTTATTTTAGTACACATATCATAAAATATTCATCAAAAAATTATATCTTTTATCACAATTTTATTTAACCCTGGATGTGTATCGCTATTTCAATCATGTTTACGGGCTTTGTTAGTCGAATCGACTAACACCAACTTTTAATTAAACTTACCACAAAAAAAGCCTAAAAAAATGAAATAATGCTATGGTTTTTATTTTTTATTTATTATATCGAGCCATAACCGCAGAAAAAGTGTAACCAACAAAATCAAAATTTTGCAGGAGAAGCAATTTTCTAGTTTTGTCAGCGTCAGCAGTACATGCAAACTCGATATTTGTGATGGGTTATA
Organism: Dichetophora obliterata; assembly: GCA_963920525.1. Lineage (NCBI taxonomy): Eukaryota > Metazoa > Arthropoda > Insecta > Diptera > Sciomyzidae > Dichetophora > Dichetophora obliterata. The sequence goes on along the minus strand of OY986435.1, from coordinate 82,850,089 downwards.
ACTAGTGTCCGACCGAATATTCGGTTTCGGTTTCGGTTACGGCCAGTTTCGGCCATTTTTGTCAGTTTCTTTTGGTAAAAACTTCTTGCATCAGTCATTTAATTCAAATACAAAATATTTACAACGAACGCATTGTACAAAACAAAAATTATTAATTCGTCTTTAATTTGATTTCTCGTGTTAACGCACAACATTTTGGTTAATTTTATGCGTTCGATTCTATTATTTTCGATTCTATCATCTTTATTGCAATTGAAATTAAAGTTTTATAGGTACTGAAGCCAAAAAATGATAATTAAACTTCCGAACCAATTCCGTGTGTGTGAAAACGAAATATTTTTATTTTTATAATACTAAACCTTTGAAAAAAAATACTTGTTTTTGTAGTTCTATAAAAATGTACATTGTAGGTGCATACTATTTCGAGTGTGTACTGCAGTTATAAATTATGCAATGCTTTTGTAATAAAAAATAAAAAATTTTCACAATTATTATTATAGTAAACTTTAAATAGTTATTATAAATTTTAATATTCAAATAATACTTTTTTTATATTAAATTTTTTTAATATGTGTATGAAAGTACTTTTGTTTCCTTTTAATAAAAAAAAAAAACTATTTGTAAAAACTTAAATTTTCATATTAATAACCAGTTTCGGTTTCGGTTTCGGCCGAATATTATAAAATGGCTGAATATTCGGTTTCGGTTTCGGCCTAAATTCCGGTTTCGGTCGGACACTAGTTATAACTTAGGAACGATTTAAATTAGAGATATGACATTTTGAGAATAAATGGGTTTGTTATAGAACTATCGTTTGTCATTAAAAAGTGAATTTTGGATTTTGTGTTGGTTAGAATTTTTTATATATATTTTACTAAAAAAACAAAAAAAAAAAAAGAAACAATACATTAATTTTTAAAATTAGGTATTTTAAAAAAAAGATTAGTGACTGCAGTTTTGGCATTTTCCATGAGATCAGTGAAATTCTTAAAGAAATCAATAAAAATAACTTCAAATATGGGTAAAGATTAAAGGGTCGCCTGATAAGCCAAAAGTGTCAACATAATTGTTGAGGTCAACATGTTCAACCACAAAGCGGCACCATAGGTATCACCGATACCCGCGACCAACCTATAAATAAAATTTCAAATTTCATATTTAAAAATTTAATATTCTTTTATAAATAAAATATGTCCAGTAGGCAATGCCGTAGATAGGTGTTTCATAAGGGGGGGGGGGGGCTTAGGTTAGGTTAAAGTGGCTGTCACTTTTCAGAGACACACATAAGCCAATGAGGCCCATTGTGATACCATGGGGTTAATTTCTCTTCTCAATTTCTATTTAAAGTAATGTGAGCTGTTTACAAAGCTGTAGATTCTGATGGGTGATAGGGGGACGAGAGGGGATTGCTGAAGCAAAAAAATATAAAAAATCGATTGATTCATTGGAGCTTCATTTGGAGCAGGACAAAAAGTATTTATTTAAGTAATATAACGAAAACAGACATTTTAAAAAGAAAAACATATACACACAGTCATGTGAAAATAAATAAGGACACCTGAATTCTTATATATAAAGCTGCATGAATTACATACAAGGTGAAACAGATATAGCATTAATTCCCTCGGGTGGTGGTTCCTCGTGATAAGGCGAGTATAAAACTTTATTTAGTTTCCTCCTACATTGTACAACTTTCAAGATACAGGGTGTTTTACGGTTTTCGTACGTGTTGAGCATTATTGATCTAGAATCTAAGCTACTCACCATAAAATAAAAAATAATATTTTGTATTTTAGAAAAAATATCAACTTTTTCATCAGTATAGCAATCACTTTCCTGTCATGTGCTGTAGCGGAACTAAAATTTTGAGAATATCCAACGAAATATCAACAAATTTTGTATCTTTTCTTTTAGCGGAGCTGTTATCATCCAAAGTTAGAATTTAGAAAAGAACTGTTGATTAAGTATATTTTTACATGAAAAAAAGACATTTTAAATTTGAACGATTACAGCTCCGCTAAAACAAAAGATAGAAAATTTGTTGATATTTCGTTGGATAATCTCTAAATTTTTGCTCCGCTACAGCACATGACACGAAAATGATTGATGTACTGATGAAAAAGTTGATATTTTTTCTAAAACACAAAATATTATTTTTTGTTTTATGGTGAGTAGCTTAGATTCTAGATCAATAACACTAAACACATACCAAAACAGTAAAACACCCTGTATCTTGAAGGTTGTACTGTGTGGGAGGAAACACCATAAAGTTTTATACTCGCCTTATCACGAGGAACCACCACCCGAGGGAATTAATGCTATATCTGTTGCATGCAGCTTTAAATATAAAAATACAGGTGTCCCTATTTATTTTCACATGACTGTATGTATACATTAAAGTGCCTCACGAAAAAAGTTGTTCGGGGTTGTTCTTCAAAATTATCCTTGGCTTATGTTTTGATGATTCCCCAAATATTTCGACTCTAGCGATAGCCATCCTTGAGCTGGTTTGAAATAACCTCTAAAAATCGAGTTTTTTGTAAAAATATTGGCTGGTGTGTTAGTTAGAAAAAGTGAAATGATCTGAAATAATATTTTTGAAAAAGTTCTCCAAATCTGCATTAAAATATTTAAAATTTTTGCATTCGAATTAAAAATAATGATATTTTTCGTGCACTTTTATGATTTTTTGAAAGTTATTTTAACTAAAGTTCAAAAAATCTAATTATTTCTAATAATATGCTCAGAGTTGCTGGCCAGAATTGCTCAAACTGAAAAAAATTAAAACTAATACATTAATTGTAAAATAAACACCTACTGAAAAGCTATTGTAAGAAAGTAAAAAATAGTTATGAAGTTATTTAAATTTTTAAAGTTTTTGCATGGGAATAAAGTAAAAAATATCAAAAAATTTTGAATGCAGATTGGAAGAGATTTTTTTGGTCTATAATTTCTGATAGTTTGTTTTTTTAAAACTATTACGCCAGCCAATATTTTTACACAAAAATAGATTTTTAGAGCTTATTTCAAACCATTCCAGCTCACGGACAGTAGAGTCAAAATATTTGGGCAATCATCATAACATAAGCCCAGGTTTATTTTGAAGGAAAGACTCGATTAACTTTTTCTTTTCTATGGAGCATTCATTATTTATTTTGGAACGCGAAGCCAATTTATCGATGACAGTTTCCTCGTTCACAGAAATATCCTTATGAATATTTAATAGCGCTAAACCATAATATCACACTATTAGATCTTTATTGATTTTTTACATCAGTATAGTCAAAGCTGACGTAAATTAATATAAAGGGTCCGCCAAATAACTTTTTTTCTTTGAAAATTCCATAAAAAAAACTACTGGATATTTTCTCAAATTTCTTTTTTTATTTGAAAGTACAATCCTTCCGGTTAGTAATGAAAAATAATTTCATTCCAATGGCTGCCTCGGCTGGCCATGCAGTAGCCTACACGATCGGTCCAATTTTAAAGCACATTATTGATTGTGTGTAGCTGTATTTCACCAATGGCTTCACGAATATTGTCCTTTAAAGCGTCAATTTTCTCTGGCTTGTCGGCGTAACACTTAACTTTGAGGGCACCCCACAAAAAATAGTCCAACGGTGTCAAATCACAGCTCCGAGGTGGCCAAACGACATCAGATCTGCGGCTGATAATGCGATCTTCAAAAACAGGGCACAAAACATCGAGTGTAGCTTCGGCTGTGTGGCATGTAGCGCCGTCCTGTTGAAACCAAATGTTGCCAATATCCTCCTCTTCAATTTTTGTGAACAAAAATTCGTTCAACATGGCCCGATAACGATCGCTATTGACTGTAACGGCCACTCCTTGCTCATTTTCGAAGAAAAATGGCCCAATTCTGCTTCTGGATCAAAATCCGCAACATACAGTGACTCGTTTTGGGTGCAGCGGCTTTTCAATGCATGCGTGCGGGTTTTCTGTGCCCCAAATGCGACAATTTTGCTTGTTTACATACCCGCAAGATCAAAATGAGCTTCATCTGAAAATATGATTTTTTTGGCAAAATCGGCATCTTCTGTAAGTCGATCGCAGGCCCACTTAGCGAAGCGAAAACGCATTGGATGTTCAGTTGGCTTCAACTCCTGAACCAATTGGACTTTGTATGGCGTCATACCAAGGTCTTTATGCAAAATTCGTCTCAATGATGTCTCCGAAATGTTCGATTGTTGAGAATGACGGTGAATTGATGTTGATGGCGCTTCACGCACACTTTCTGCCACAGATGCAATATTCTCGGGTGTACGCACTGCTTTTGGCTTTTCACGCTTTGGTTTATCGATGAGGATGCCAGTTTCTTTCACTTTTTTCACAAGATAACGAACATACGGAGCTGACAGTGCTTCTCTTCTTCCAAAATCCGTACGCAATTTTCGCACACATTCTGCAACATTACCATGATTTTCAAAGTAATGTCGCAATATTTCCCAGCGTTGTTCAAGCGTATACACAACCATATTCGTTTAGCGGAAGGATAAAACTAATTATCCGTCAAATCAGACATGAGCTAAGTGTTACCATTCACGAAATAAGCACTAGTTGAAAAAAAAAGTTAGATGGCGGACCCTTTAGTTTATGAATGAAATAAATTGCAACGAAAAATCCTGGACTCGTAATTGCATACATTAATTGGTGTGCTTGAGACGAAGTGTTACCGCTAGAATTTGAGGAGAACAGTTTTTTAAAACCTTCTTGCGATAGTCACACACAGCTTAAAAAAATCGTGAAACTGACAAATGTACAAATGAAATTCACTTTTACGTTCATTTAATAACACTGTAGGGACGTCAAAAAGACACACGAAGATGCCGAGAACGTAAGCTTATTTTTTGGTCATAGAATTTAGTGGCATACTCAGTTTTTCCCAATCAGATCAAAATCTCGAGATATTTGCGATTGAAATTTAGTCACTTTTATACCCATATTTAGTTATATTTTCCTCATTTTTGGAGAACAAAAATTTTGACCAATTTTGCTTAAACTTTCAGAATTTAATCTACTTATACAAATACTAATTTGAGTAAAAAAATTTAAAGATTTTTTTAAAGATTTTAAGTTTAATATTCAAATTTGGTCAAAATGGAGAGAAAATTGCTTAACATTTGAAAAATCATAGATTACACAAGGCTAACTTGATTTTCACTTTGGAGGTATTTTCGAAAATACAATAAAAATTAATTGTTAAAATAACTACTATTAAAAAATTTTTAAATGAAGGTCAAATAATGGTCATATAACCAAAATCTGAATATCTCGAGAATTGGATCTGATTTGGAAAAACTGAATATGCCACTAAATTCTATGAGCGAAAATTAAGTTTGGGTGCCTCAGCGTTTTTTTGTGTCTTTCAAAAGTTGAAAATTTATCTACAGTGTAATTTAACGAATAATGAAGCATTGTTTATCATCATTTGAATTTCACAGACTGGCTTACAATAATTTTGTTCAATTTATATGTAAACGCTAGTACATAAGCAACAATACATAGGAAAACCATTAATATTGCATTATATTTAACTTAATGTCTGCTAAACAAACTAAGCATGTACATTGAACAATTTTCAATTTACCTATGTGTTATGGTAATGAAATAATTTGGAATATCTGTGCTTTTATTTAATATATAAAAAAATGTTAAATTGCTAAGGGGGGTTTGAACCCCCTGAACCTCCCATATCTACGGCATTGCGTCCAGCCTGCTTATAGTTTCGCACATCTGAGCATAGCAAGATCTCATTGTCGACCAGGGATGATAAATTCGGTGTTAAAGTATTTAATTCAGTACTTTTCGCTTTTCAGAAGTACCGCAGTACCTCCGCGGTGATTTCAATACTTTTACAAACATTGCCTACGAAATTATTCACTTTTTTGTCTTACATATACATATGTATGTAGATAACACTAGAGAGTACCATTAAAAAAATCAACAATGTGTATACGTTTTAAAAAGTGTTAAGATGGCAGAGTTTTAAACGAAAATTATGAACTTATGTATGGTATATAAAATTATCGAATGAATATTTTCCATACCTCATTCGTTGGCCAATGTTCAACGTATTTATTCATATTTAAGCAAAACAAAATGTCAAAATAGGCGTCAAGTAAGCAGCCTCTCAAGATTGAGACAAACAAAATACCTTTTAAATTAAATAGAGCGTGCTGCTATAATATTGAAATTTCTCAAGAGTTATTATCAAAAACATTGATAATCTTGAATTTTGTTTATTATCAACTAATTACATTACTAATTCAAAGCTCCTTGCTTAATAGAAAATATATTTAAATAAATATATGAATTTATGTTTTTATATATATTTTGTAATTTGTTAATTTTAGTTCAAAAACCTTAAAATTTGTTATGTTTGTTTTAACGTTCTATCGCAAGACACGTCTCCAAGATTCGCGTTGCTGCAGTCGCCCCGCCAGTAGCCTGTCTATTTCGTGCTGCTCCCAACTGGACAGGCTGCTGTCAAGGCTACTGCTTTCCCTCATCCATACCACGAAAGTGGTACAGGCTACTGCTTTCGAAACAATAAAAGTGGACAAACTCCTGATAAAGCGACCGCAACAACGCGAATGCCGAAAATGGGTCTTGGTACAAATTCCTTGCAAGCAACATCAGCCACTGCGAAAATCCCTGTTTAAGTGCACTTTTACATTTAAATGAATAAAAATAACAATTTATATATATATTAGGGCGGGTCAAATTCTGGCTCAGCGAAATTCGTAAAATACATGTAATTTCAAGACTTTTTCTCCACTACAGCATATACAAATTCTGAAAAAAAGCTGTGCGGACTTTCGTAAATAGATTCATACACATACATTCATACATTCATATTTTATAATTGAGAACAAAATCTATTTACGAAAGTCCGCACAGCTTTTTTTCAGAATTTGTATATGCTGTAGTGGAGAAAAAGTTTTGAAATTACATGTATTTTACGAATTTCGCTGAGCCAGACCTCCAAAAAATTCGTCCATACAAATTGACCCGCCCTAATATATATATATATATATATATATATATATAAAAATGGATGTATGTATGTGGGTATGTTTGTATGTGTATATATCACGTATAGACTCTAAATTCGCTAACCCGATCTTTATGAAATTGTCGGGGAAACTGAAGCCACATCTTGAGTGTTCCTGTGAAGTTTGGTGTCAATTGGACACCAGTCCAGGCGTGGTACCTCCCATACAAGCAAAATTTGCGCTATCGTCAACAAACCAAGAAAAAAGGCTATATATCAGACGGTTTTGATCGTAAAACACAGAAATTAAGTAATTTTGTTCAGATGGTTGTTATCGGAAACTGTACAAAAAACCGGCGTAATTGCAATATATCTACGCCCACTTTCTCGAAAGCATGCCAATTCCGGAGTTGTACACGTTTTTACTGTGAAACTTGGTATGTTTGTGCTCCAAGTGGCCGTAACTACATAAATAAATGTTCTCACGCCCACTTTTATTACCCACAAATTAATAAAACTTCTATATACGCTGTGGTGCAAAACAATATACGCACCAATTTTATTACACATTTCCATATATAAAGAAAAATTGAGAGAAAACCAAAGATGCAGTTTGAAAAGAAATAAAACAACAAAGAGTTTTAGAAAGTATTTTGAAATTTTTTTAAATATATAACAAAAACTAGTAAGGAATTATCTTCGACTGGGCCGAAGTTAAAATAACCCCACGGGCTACGATTTTTCCAAATTTCAAAAGAATTGAAAGAGATTTTACCGTTTAGGGTGAGTCAGTTTGTATGGGAGGTAGGCATGGCTTACATCCGATTTTTTCAAATTTCATACTGAGTGAAAATTCTTGAAACTAGCCACCTAAAACAAGAAGTCGTAATTTTTATATCTCTTATGGATATTATTGAAGTGTATATGAAAAAAAGATATTGCAATTTTTTTTTTTCAATGAGTTACAAGGAATTTAGTTTTAGGCCACTGTTTTAGTAAAATTAATTTTACTAAGTAACGGCTTGTTAAAGTTTCTTGATTTTTGGGCCAAATACTCGTAATGCACGTTAAATTACAAAAATGATTTTTTTTTTTTAAAAACAAAATTTTTTTTCTTTAAAATTAATAAGTTTTTTATAAAAAACTTATTTAAAAAAAAAACATTCTGGTCTCATAGAAAAACTTTAAAAAAATATTACATACTTATACAAATTTAGAAATAATACAAAAAAATAAAAATTATGTATTCTCCATAAACAAGTCTGTTATGAAATGTTTTAAATCTGCACTACCTGTCTTGTGCGAGCCATACAGAGCACTGCACAATGGAATGATTGGTACAAACTAGAGGGAATAAATTATTTTGATGACGTTTTTAGTGATTTAGGCACAGAAAAGTACAAAAAAGGGTTTTTAAAAAATTTGGACAAGTGGGCGTGGCACCTCCCATACAAATGCATCTTATTTTTCAGGGAAGCCATGAGAACAGAAACTAAGTCAGTCATCAACCGCATCATTTAAAGGAAATGTGTCAAAAGAAGGCGTGACTGGTTAAGTGGGAGTGGCACCTCCCTTTGAACCAACTTTGCACGAACATTCGGATTATTTGGCTACCATGTCTCAATCACTCCAATTTTTAGGTCTCCAATACTGTCATATTGCTTATGTGACTCCAAACCATTCTCCAAACCATTATTCCCCAGACGTTTTCAATAGGTTTTTGGTCTGAGGAACAGGCTGGCCTGTTTATCTTGCTGAAAAATTATATTTTTCGAGCGGCGTCTTTCCAAATATGGATGCAGGATTGTTGTTTGTAGTGTTGAATATCATCACCACAAAATACTCTCAAAACCATCAAAGAGGCACCACCAAAATTTCTCTTTAAAAAAATCGGGGTTCTTTACGAAGATCTCACTAGAAAGAGTTAAAGCCGTCCTAAAATGAAAAATTGATTAGCATTTTTTAAAGATATGTTATTGTATACAAAAACATACTTTTTTCAGTCAGTATTCATATTTTTTCTTCCGAATTCGAGGCGGGCTACTTTATGACGAGGTAATAATTTTGGCATTGACTTTGATTTTTGTCGAACAATATGGTTACAATTTTTAAACACACGATTAGCGGTCCATTTTAAGACATTACCCTTAAATCATTTGTTATGTGTCCTCCGCTTTTCATAGAATTGCTGGCTGCTTTTATAATACTGCGTTTATCAATCAAAGCTTAAATTTTCGAGAAATTTTGCGAATACTGACACTTTCTTCTCTAAAATTTGCCCTTTTCTGTGTCGGTTAAATATTGACGCAGCATTGCAAAAAAAAAAAAAGAAAGAAAAGAGAATTAACAAAAAAACTCAAAAAAATTATTTGTGAATGCTTTGCCGACGACACCTCTCACATAAACGAAGCCTTTCGAACGTGCGTCTATTTTTATGCACCAGCTTAAATTTAGAAAAATAATTATAACGGTACGTAAAGAGCATCCAATTTTTCATGTGCTTCACCTAAGTTGTTAACTGTACATGTTCTCTTTAATGAATTCAATAAAATTATTTTTTCTTGTCATGGGCGCAGTTAATGTAGAAACAATAGGGTGCGTTCATAGTTCTGTACCGCAGTTTATCAGACGGTTTTGATCGTAAAACACTAAAATTTGGTAATTTAGTTCATATGTATGAACTAGGGAGTCCAATCCCGGAAGCTTTTCTTGATTGAGATTTTCAATCCCGATAATCCCGGGACTAAAATGTCAGGGTTACGCAGACGACATCGCCTTAATAGCGAGAGGTAAGTTCGAGGATACACTCTGTAACCTGATACAAAGAGGACTGTCAGTAACAAAGGAGTGGTGCAACACAGTGGTATTAAGTATCAGCCCAGCGAAAACTACCATAGTACCTTTTACTAACAAAAGAAGCCTGCCAAACCTCCGAACAATAAGAATGGATGGCACTGAAATTCCCTTCAAAGAAGAAGTAAAGTATTTGGGACTTACACTAGATTCAAAGCTTCTCTAGAGAAGACATGCAGAGGTAACTATAAACAAAGCAACGCGCGCACTCATGGTATGTAGGAGCCTGGCGGGGAAAAGCTGGGGTTGTAACCCAACGATTCTCCGCTGGGTATATACCATGATGGTGAGACCCATCGTCACCTATGGTGCAATAGCATGGGCTGAGAGAACCAAGCTAACCACAATGAGGAATATGCTAACAAAGGTGCAGAGACTGGCCTGTGTATGCATCACAGGGGCCATGAGGACATGCCCTACAGCAGCACTAGAAGTAATTCTGGACCTAACACCCTTACACCTTGTCATAGAGGGAGTAGCCAAGCGAACTCTGTTGTGCATTGCAAAAGAGGGGACAGGTTTAGGTAAAACTATCAGCAGTAGAGAGAAGGAGGATATTGCAAAGCACACTCCCTACATCAATCTACCAAGAGACGATATAGTAAAAAAGTATAAATTCGAAAAACACTTCGGAATTAAGCTTAGTACCAAGAAAGAGTGGGGCAGCGAGATGATATCGCAAGTCAAGAAACCTTACAGTATAGCATGGTATACAGATAGGTCCAAGACATTGGAAGGTATAGGCGCAGGGGTGTACGGGCCAAGAACCAAGCACTTTGAACCTATGGGGACAACACCCAGTATCTTCCAAGCGGAAATCCTAGCAATACAGCTGTGCGCACAATTCAATCTGGACCGTCAATATAAAGGTCAGGATATAGTTGTGATTTCAGACAGCCAAGCAGCAATCAAAGCATTAGTTTCCTGTGAGATATCATCGAGAATAACATGGGACTGCCTAACAAAACTCAACGAACTAGGCAAGAATAACACTGTTACTATACTTTGGGTCCCAGGACACAAAGGAATACAGGGTAAAGAAGAAGCCGATGGTCTAGCGCGACAGGGTGCAGCCACAAAATTTATAGGACCAGAACCATTCTGCGGATTGGCACACATTCTATAGAACTAAGAAGGGAGGAGAGGCATAAACGTTCAAACCTTTGGAAAAGCCCTCCAAAGCTAAGACAATCCAAAGTGCTCCTCAGAGATTTTAACACTCGGAGAGCAAAATTGTGCATAAGCTTAGGCAAACCGAATCTTAGGATTCTAACGGGGTTCCTTATAGGACACTGTAAACTCAAATACCACCTGATGAAATTGGGCATAGGAACCGATAGTAACTGCCGTTTCTGTGAAGAAGCAGAGGAGACTCAAATATACCTACTCACAAACTGCGACGCCGTGGCTCGCAGACGTAAGCTAGCAATAGGGAACTATGAGCTGAGTCTAGAGCAGGTTTCATCCCTTGAACCTAAGAATATTCCCAAATTCATTAGAGAAATAGGGCTGGATGGAATTCTGTAATACGCAAATCCAGCGGAGCTTTGAGAAGGAGGTACAATAGATCTCATTTAGGTCGCAGTACGCATCTCCACCACACAACATTAACATTAACATCCCGGGACTAGTTCGGGATTGAAAAATTTTAGAAGTAAGTAATTTAAGGCAACAAAACAAAACATATTGTTAATAAACAAAAAAACTTAAATAATATTAATGACTAGCAAAGTTTTATGAAGGAATAATATACGTGTAACAAGAAAAAAGTAGATTTTTTTTAAATTCTTGCCACCACCACAAGACAAATTCATTCCCTTAGTCAGAATATTTGACAATTTTTAAATACTTAGTTGACTTTCCAAAGTTGCGGTTCTGCAAATTTTTGCTCCAGTGATTCACACTCATCGTCTTTACAATATTTTTCAGCCCCAATAAAAGTTTTTTCTAGTTCTATATTCTTATCAACGTAAATTAAAATGATTGCATTTACACGAATATTTGTAGTATAAATTTTTTATTTCATAATCCCGGGATCAAGGAAAGACAATCCCGGGATTTAAATAGGCTTAAACTGTCCGGGATCCCGATTGACTTTTCTAGTATGAATCGAACATACACCAAGGAGAGTTTTTACATTGGAAAAGGGGGCATGGCCCTCCATACAGCCCAAATTTACGATTTCGAATTTTATGGTCGTTTGGAAACGGGGGCGTGGCCGAAAAGTGCCGGTTGTCAGCTAACATTTTATAAATGGTGCCAGCGGTGAAACAAATAGAATTAAAACAAATTTTTTTCGGTAATTACTGACACAAAAGGCCAATATGTTGGCATTTCGATTTTTCTTGTCATACAACGATATTTTGATTGACAAGCAAAATATTATCTGTTCTCACTTGTTTTTGATCTTATATGATAATAATAATAATTTTAAATTTGACTGCCAATCGTACAACAAAAACATCACAGTGAGAGTGATAGGCCAGTAATTTGTAATAATGTCAGTGACAGTAATTTCTGTTTTTATTGTGTACATTGCTAATACTTAAAATAAGACACTGCAGTGTATTGCTGTGAACCGTAATAGGCCTATATATCTTGCTTACTTTTGCTTACATATCAATGTGAGCTTTTGTACTTTACATGGGTATTTTGAACACAATTGAAAACTCACAAATCAGATGATCTTTTGATTGGATTGAACTTTGAATAGAAAAATCTTGGAGAACACTTGAAACTATAAAACGAAGTAATGAAAATTAAAAAAAATTTTAAAATAAAATTTCTAGAAAATCGCACTCAAACTAATGATTTTTGTAAAACAATTTTTCTAGTTTGATCAGCTCTTATTTTTTTATCGTGCAAGAAAACTTTAATTTGTCTGCAGTTTTTTTGAAACAGTTAAATTGAATTCCCCAACTGTTCATAAAATTTAAGTAGACGTGATACTTTTGAAGTAATTGCGTAATAAGAAATATTACATTAAAATTCAACCTTTTCACATTCTTTTACTTCTATTTAGGAGGGGGTAAGAATAGACTCCCCATCCAATATAATTTTTTTTTGTCTTGGACCAAGGACTCACCAGCTTTTGGATTGAAATCGCTATTTGACTGACTCTGTGTACAACGCGTTTTGTATTAGGCTTTAAAATATTATTACTGCTTCTCAAATTTCAGAAATGCAATAATGGGGTGCTACTTGAAGAATTTTTGAAGTGAAAACTTTTTTAGGCGCGTTGAACGATTTTGGTAGAGGGCAAATCTTTGGTTTGCGTCATCGTGATTTTCCGAGTAACTCTCGTCATCAATACAGACAGCGAGCATGGCAGAATAACCAGGTAGGGCCGACTTGAAGAGGAATGAAGTAGAAAGCAGAGAAAAGCGAGATAGTTGTCAAAATCAGCTGTTCACCTCGAGTTTCTTTATGTTCACGTTTTGCAGTTGATTTTTTGCTGTTTTTATAATATTTTCATTCAAATCAACACAAAATTAACACACGTGTCCGCATTATTTACAATTTGAAAACATAATATTCTTATTTACACCTTTTCATTTTCCACTCTTCGTTAAAGGGCCAAACAGACCACACAGACTGCTTGCGCAAACACATGTTTACGCAGACTATTCGACAGTGTATTTGGCTGTTTTAGGTTTGTGCAGACGTCTGCGCAAAAATTAAAATATTTTATTGTGCAAACCGTCTGTATAGTGTGTAGTGAAAATCACACCGACTTGAAATAATCCCGAAAGTTTTATAGAGTGAAGACGTGCGTGAAGAAAAATATATAAAAATGGAAGCAGAAAAGAAAAATTTAATAGAGTTTGGACTAAAAAATCAAGTCTGCGCAAGCAAAGTCTGTGTAGTGTAAGGTCGTCGCTATGACTATGTGTAGTCTATTTGGCCCTTAACGCGTGAGGGCACTAAGCGAGCCGGCCCTACCTGGTTATTCTGCCATGACAGCGAGTAGTTTTTTAAATGACGCTTTTGGATCCAGGGGCCGAATTACAGCATCCGTGATCGAGCAAAATTGTACAAGCTTGATAGGCACTTGTCTCGTCATGCTCTTCGTAATTTTGCTCGATCACGGATACTGTAATTCGGCACCAGGTAGACTCGATACGGAAAGACTTTAAAAAGTACCCCTTATATTCTGTGTTTGTTTTGATTCCTTTTCGACAATACCTACAATTCTATCAAAATCATGTCAAACGAAAAAAGCTGAGCGCCTGGTTGCCAATATTCAAGAGCGTGTGTTTGAGTTTCATGACCAACATAAAAATATTTGTAGTTTTATAGATGTCGCCAGCATATTCTCTGACTGTGACCATGGTATAATAAGTAATAGGTAGGAGTGATATTTCGTGTTTCAACCATCGAATGCGTGTCACACACATTGGCCGCATTCCGAGGAGTCACCTGTTGTGAATGGATCATTTAATTGCAAAGGTTTCTCACTCAAATTTAAAATAATAAATAAATTTACAATTTAAAATAAGTTGTTGTCAAGGCTACCTAATAATAATTTTATCATGACTGGGACTGCATCGTCCAAATTTTTTTGTTTCTTATTTCAGCTACCACACGCCGAAAATAATGTAAATGAAATTCAATGAAATTTATGCAAATACAAATTCTATGTAAACATATTTTATGTGTATATTAATTATTTAAATAAGTTTAATTTATGTTTTTGTTTTACTCTGTTTTTTATATTAATATCCATAATTTAAAATATAATGAAATGATAAAAGACGAAAATATTGTGCATTAATGATGAACCGGATGTACGGATGAACCGAATCGGGGGCAGAAAATAAACTGCACTTTGCCTGCAATGTTTTCTGTTTTCCTTGTAGCAAGATTTCAAATGCAGGCATTAATATTTTTCATATCATATATAAAAAATAAAATATTTATTTTATTTTATGAGGATTATTTTCCATTCAATAGTGCTCCCTGCATTTCATTTTTATATCAGCAATATTCAATTTAAATGTAATAATATAGTTTGGTGTAATTATAAAATAAAAATGCTATCTGAATTAAAAAATATTTTTAAAGATCTTTGATTATATCTGACCGAGGAAGTGAAAATATAAAAAGTGTTTCCGATTAGCATGAAAAGCAGTAAAGCAGTAATAAAGCAGTAAAGCGGTCCGTGGCAGGACAAAGTCTTCCAGGGAATACTAATATTTTATATATAGGTTTTCGCTTCGGTCGGCAGTCCCCTCACTGTTTTTTTTTTTAGATTAGACGCATTGTGTTGATGCGGAAGATGGGTGATAGTTCGTTGGAAGGTGGACAGATGGAGTAGTGTCGGTAAAGATTTGTTTTAAATTTGAACATAGTCAAAGTAGTCAATAGTCGAAATAGTCAATAGCCAATAGTCAGTAGCAAATAGTTAGCCTATATTCGATAGTCTATCAACAATACTCAATAGTAAATAGTCAAAAGTAACAAATCAATAATCAATAGTCTATAATTAATACTCAATTGTTAATAATCAAAAGTGAAAAAGTAGAGACTATTCCACAACTGTACCGTGCAATTAAAAAACGAATTATTACGGTAATGCGAGGCTGTGTTGGATATTGAAGTAATGGCAAAGGGGTGGGCTTCAACAGCTGCTCGAGTGGACCTGAGAAGCACACGAGCTGGTGGCGTCAGGCCACGTATCTCCTGTGAACACCATGGTAGTTGAGAATTGAAATATTTTATGAAATATTTTCATCCTCAATTTAATACATCGCGTAACGTTGAATTTGGTCCTGAAGCTCCAAATGAGATCTTGCAGCCCCTGTCCAAATATACCTATAAAATAATATACCAATAAAATAAAAATAGTGTGCACGAATGTATGCGTTTTATATATCTTTTATTGCAACAAAATAAAATACATCAATTATGCATATTCATGTGGTACACTAAAATTAAAAACGAAAAAATTAAGAACTGCATACAAAGATCTTTGTGAAGAATTCATTAAAAATGGTATCGATTTGACAAAGTTGACTTGCTTATAACAGAAAATTATTTGTTTTTGGCTGATCATGAAAATGAAATTATAATAAAAAATGTGAAAAAAGATTTTATGGCCATTATCGAGCGAAATTGAATAACTCAAATCGTTGTTTACAAACATTTTTATTACAAAACGATGAATGGCTAAAAAGTGAAATTATATCGTATAGTTAATGTGCAATGATATTCATAAATGTATTTTTAAAAAAGGTTTTTGCTTTCAAAAAACTACTTTTTCTTTAACTTTAATTTACAATAAAAAATAAGTTTTCTTTTCTTTCCTATTCATAGCGTTGACTTTAGAAAGTATTGATAAAATGCTTTGTAGAATGTATTCCTTAAAAGATTGGCAAAAAAAAAAAAGAATATCTTAACAGCCACAATCATGATAAAAATTAAAAATGTCAAGTTTGAACAACTAAAACAAAAAAATATAACAGTATTTTTGATTATTTGAAACAAGCAAATCGAATCCTTAACCTTTTCTCAATAAAATTTTATTAAAATCTTTACTGGTACCAAAGTTACATCATTTTTCCAAAAAAATCCTCTTTTGGACTAGTTTGCGACGTGTGATTTGCTATCATTTATTCATTTTATTTGCTGAAAATTGTCATTTGTGTATGTTGATTGTTTTTTTTCTTCTTAGCTTTAGTGAATAAAACTCACCTGGGGCGGCACATCGAGTACCATCAGCTCCCGTATGCAAGTGTCGCATACCAAACAGTTTTTGTACACTTTCCGGCGTGTCGTACTTTGGTGACTCTTCGGAAAGTCATGATAGAAGAATTGCTGAAAGTGTAAAAGAAAAAAATTAAAACCAAAAGTTCAGTTGAATGTAGCAGTTTCCTCGTTTTTTAATGCAGATGCAGAGAAAGAGCGAGAAATAGAGTGATATAATATTCATTCGGTTTTGGCCAAGTTAAGAGCAAACAATATATAAGTAGCTTGTTTGCTCGTTCTAGGAAATGAAAAGCTTTTATATGAAAAATAAATCATTCAACCAGAAGGATTTTAAGGACAAATATAAACTGAAGGACGTGAAATAAAAAGAAAATGCTCTAGAAATGCTTCAATGTTCAATGCTTAAAATAAAGAACCAGTTGAATTTGAATAAGCCTTAAATCTCGGACAAGAGAGAGTGTCAAAAAGGCATAAAATCACTTCAAAGCTATTTTAAAGAGTAAGAGGCTAACAATTCTAGTGTTTTGAAGAAAGCTTAAAAACTCAAGTTAAGCTTGAAAACATAAATATGGCAAGCAATATTTATTTATTTATTTATTTACATATGTAGTCAAATGAAATATTCTTAACTGAATAAGACTAAATAAAATTTTTTAACAGATTTTTAAATGCCTGCTTAGAAGATGCAAAAAAAGTCTAAGAGATCTTTTAGGAACATTAAAGTTAATTAACTGCAAAAGCGATGGGCAATCTACTGTTGCCACAACAATATCATAAATAAACAATAACGACAGAGAGAGCTTAAGCCTAACAGTTTTCTTCTGACATCATGTGAAGGCATAGGCTCATCCAAATTAATGTGACGCAGAGCGAATCCTAAAAATAATTTTTGTACTCGTTCCAAGCAATTTATATGCGAGGCATAACACGGCCTCCAAATAAACACCGCATATTCCAGTTTCACTCTTACGAATGAAGTGTATAAGGACTCGACTGTAAAGCGATCCCAAAAACTTTTACAATTTCTACGAATAAAAGCCAACATAGCATAAGCTTTACGTATTATAAAATCCAGATGGGCCGAAAACAAAATTTTTGAATCAAAGATCAGACCAAAGTTTTTCATTCATTCACACGATTTAACGAAAAATTATCAATAACATAAGATGCTACTAAAGTAGGGCTGCCAGATTTGTCTATCGCCAAACAGGGACACTTAGATGAAACTATTGTTAAATACCCCTGTACCTCACCACCCCGTCAACAGACAAAAACCTTATTAAAAAAGTAATAAAAATTGCATTTTCACATATTTTTTTTATATTTAGTTACATTAATTTCTAAAAAAAAATCGTTTCCTTTTTTCAATAAAAAAAATAGCTATATAAATTCAATAAAAATAAAAATAATTTTTCCATGCTTTGAACTTCTTTTAAAATTTCTGGCTTGGCCTTAATATAATTGTAAGACTCTGTGCAAGTCATTTTAAAATTAACTTAGCATTGCATTATGCTTTCTACTTTCTTTCTTTCTGGACTAAAGAATTTCTTTCTTTAGTCCATTGTGATGAAATAAGTGAAAAGATTTGCTCAACATTAGCATTATGACTAGGCATTGCATATAAATACTGATCTATTTTAACAAAATTTTATTTCCCTTTTTTTTCTTCCGTTTTGTTAAAAAAGTAAAGCCATTTTTCATGAACACCTTTATATTTATATTCATCATTTTGACTTTCAATAAAGGACTTTCAATATAAAACCTCATGCACATTCCAAGCATAATGCAAAACGGGTCCGTCTCATGGCCTTCGATTTGTTTTATTTTCGCGCTATAGGCTCTTATAAAAATTCTAAGAACATAAGTTCATTTATTTTTTTTATCGCCATTCGTTAAAAAATTATTGACCTTTCAATTCTGCTAATCGTCCGAAAACGCTAGAATTGGATAATTTTTAATTAATTGTATCTACAGCAGTTGCATTCCAATTTTTATAAATGAGGTATCGTTAGAAAGTAGTTTCTCGTAAAAATATATCATTTTAAAATTTTGGATGTTAGGGTTGCCAACATATTTAAAAAAATTTATTTGCTAATTTCTCAAAAAACAAGCCATTTTTTTTTATTTTTTATTTTTTAAATTTGAAGAAGAATGTTGCCTTTAAGTCAAACAAAATTTTATGATGGAGCTTTTATATGTTTTTTCGCAATTTAAATTTTTGTGCACATACCTTATCATTTTGAGGCAATTTATCGCCTATAAAGTTCATAACGGTAAAGATATTTGCAAAAATTAATCTGCAAAATGGTTTGTTTTATAAAGACCAACATTTTATTCATAAGTTTTGCTGACCTTACACTTGACCTTGTTAGAGAAAACTGGCAAATACCGAAAAAAAATATTTTTCATTTTTTTTTACTTTTATTTGTAAAAAGGTGAACAAAATTTTGTTTCAAGATTTCCATATTGAAGATTATTAAATTCTAACTGATTTTGTTCCAAAAAGTTTAAAAATCGGTCTCAAAACAAAAAAGTTACGATGAATTGATCAGCTGATATTGGGGGTTGGAATTAGTTTTAAAGGTTTTCTAAGAGATGGCGTAACTATCAATAGATCGCATCGGGCACACCTGTCACTATATTCATTTCAAAGCACATTGTCTAAGCTTCATTTTTCAGTATGTGTCATTCCACTGAAGTGTAAACAACATATATTTTTTTCTCTGTGAACATGTCGACTTTCGTTCCAACAAAACGCAATTTGCGGGAAGGTTTACTTTTGTGCTTCCATTTGAAGAAAAAAGCGGTTGAAGCACAACGCACGCTTACTGAGGCTTACGGGGACTATGCTCCATCGATTTCTACTTGTGAGTACTGGTTCCGTCGGTTTAAAAGTAGTGATTTTGATACGGAAGACAAAGAGCGTCCGGGCCAGCCGAAAAAGTTTGAAGATGAGGAATTGGAGGCTTTGCTCGATGAAGACCCGTGTCAAACCCTTCAAGAATTGTCAGAATCTTTGGGAGTCGACTTATCAACGGTCGGCAAACGCTTGAAGGCCATGTGAATGATTCAAAAGCAAGGAAATTGGGTGCCGTACCAGTTGAAGCCGAGAGACGTTGAACGGCGATTTTGCATATGCGAACAACTGCTTCAACGGCATAAAAGGAAGAGTTTTTTGCATCGTATTGTCACTGGCGATGAAAAGTGGATCCATTACGATAATCCTAAGCGAAAAAAATCGTGGGGACCACCCGGCCATGCATCAACATCGAGGGCCAAGCCGAATATTCATGGCACCAAGCTTATGCTGTGTATTTGGTGGGATCAGAAGGGTGTCGTGTACTATGAGCTGCTAAAACCTAACGAAACCATCACTGGGGAACGCTACCAACAACAATTGATGCAATTGAGCCGAGCATTAAAGGTTAAACGGCCGTAATATGCCAAAAGACACGACAATATATGTCACACGACAATAAAGACACACGGAATATGCCAAAGGTTTTTCAACATGACAACGCACGGCCACATGTTGCAAGAACCGTCAAGGAAACGTTGGAGGCGCTGAATTGGGATGTGCTACCCCACCCGCCTTAAAGCCCAGACATAGCCCCTTCCGACTACCACCTATTCAGATCGATGACGCATGGCTTGGCTGAGCAGCGCTTCACTTCTTACGAGGATACCAAAAAATGGGTCGATTCGTGGATTGCTTCAAAAGACGAATCGTTCTTCCGGCGCGGAATCCATATGCTGCAAGAAGGATGGGAAAATGTTGTAGCTAACGATGGACAATACTTTGAATAATATACATTGTACCGTTGTTTCTAAATAAATGCTCAAAAACCGAAAAAAAACCTTTAAAATTAATTCCAACCCCCAATATATTAGAAAATCCTCTGAAGCTGATGGGATTAAAACTGAGTAACTTTTGTGTGCCGATTATAGCTTACACATTTTTAAATTTTGACATCAACTCAGCTTCAAGATTTTCAAAAGACTCTTTTGAGCAAAACCGATAACATATTGTTGACTCCTTTGTTATAGCCCATTCGTAAAGCTCTCTCGCGTTTGTTAATTAGCCTTCAAATGGTCTTTGAAGACTGGCTCTCATGGCATTTCGTTTAAAAAACCAATTTGGAAAATATGAAGAGGTCAGCAGATGTTTTTATATCGGAATTCAGCAAACAATTTGATTTGCTAGTACAACACGATTTCATCGCTAAAATCAAGCGGATTATTTAAAAATGCAGAAGGAAGCATTGAAAACAAGAGAATTTGTTGTAATATGTGATTTTTCACAAAATTACATTTTTGTCATTCAGGTAAAACTAACGTTAACACTACAATTCCTTAAATATTTGATCTGCAGTAGAAAAATATTTTTTGTAAAATTTTTTTTTATATATTTAATAGAATGCTGTACAGTCTCAATATTGGTCTCATGATCAATGCACTAACCATCCGTTCTCCATTTATTTCAAGGACAACAGCAGTGATGTTGGAAATCTTAGCGTTGTCATAATAGCCAAAAGTTTGATCCACAACTTCAGTGCGGTGTTTCAATTTCAAAAAGAATTGCTACTGGTCTTACGAGCTCGATTTAACGATAGACATCAAAAGAATTAGTTTTTTTTCCGATGAAGCTGCATCGCAGTATAAGAATAGAGAGAATTTCTTCCAGCTTTGCCAGTGGAAAGAAGAAGAGCATTTTGACGCTGAGTGGCATATCTTTGCCACATCGGATGATAAGGGACCGTGTGATGGCAGCGGTGGGGCTTTTAAACGAAATGCCATGAAAGCCAGTCTTCAAAGACCATTTGAAAACTAATTAACAAACGCGAGAGAGCTTTACGAATGGGCTATAACAAAGGAGTCAACAATATGTTATGGTTTTGCTCAAAAGAGTCTTTTGAAAATCTTGAAGCTGAGTTGACGTCAAAATTTAAAAATGTGTAAGCTATAATCGGCAAAGAAAAGTTACACAGTTTTATTCCCATCAATAATAGGGAGAATAAAACTGAACGATATTCAGCTTCAGAAGATTTTTTAATATACTAGCTGATCAAACCATCATAACTTTTTTGTTTTGAGACCGATATTTAAACTTTTTGGAACAAAATCAGTTAGAATTTAATAATCTTCAATATGGAAATCTTGAAACAAAATTTTGTTCACCTTTTTACTAATAAAAGTAAAAAAAATTAAAAATATTTTTTTCGGTATTTACCAGTTTTCTCTACCAAGACCAAGTGTAAGGTCATCAAAACTTATGAATAAAATGTTGGTCCTTAAAAACAAATACAAACCATTTTGCAGATGAAATTTTGCAGATATCTTTACCGTTATGAAATTTATAGGCGATAAATTGCCTCAAAATGATAAGGTATGCGCACAAAAATTGAAATTGCGAAAAAAATATATAAAAGCTCCATCATACAATTGTGTTTGACTTAAAGGCAACATTCTTCTTCAAATTTAAAAAATAAAAAATAAAAAAAAAAATTACGCGTTTTTTGAGAAATTAGCAAATAAATTTTTTTTAAAATATGTTGGCAACCCTAACATCCAAAATTTTAAAATTATATATTTTTACGAGAAACTACTTTCTAATACCTTTCTAACGGTACCTCATTAATAAAAATTGGAATGCAAAGCCGTAGATACAATTAATTAAAAATTTTCCAATTCTGGCGTTTTCGGACGATTTGCAGAATTGAAAGGTCGATAACTTTTTAACGAATGGCGATAAAAAAAAAATAAATGAACTTATGTTCTTAGAATTTTAATAGGAACCTATAGCCGAAAAAGAAGACAAATCGAAAGCCATGAGGTCAATTTTTGAAAAAAAAGTGTTTCGTTTTGCGTGGAATGGGCGCTCATCAAAACATTCATCAGAAATTGTAATACTTTTTTACTTAAATACATTATGTATGTATGTATGCTGGAACCAATGAGAGCCACCGGTTTCTACTATAAGAGAGAATTCCTTTGTACGTTGCGTCCACATTGCCGCAAAATTCTTTAAGCCATTCTGTTTTCACAGTAAATATAGAAAAATATTTATATATTTTAATCACCACAGATTCCACATCGATTGACATCACATCCACAGCAGTTGAAAATGTGTTATGAAGTTTATGAGCGGGGCAACCAATTCCCTCAATGTTCCTTCCTGAAGCCGTTTTAATTTAAAAAAAATGTTATTTATTCCCTGCTTATTTCTTCTACCACAATTGGTATTGGTGTTATCAGCATCAAAAGCTACAAGATTTTGCAAAGGTATACAAAATGAAGTCACAGAATCTGAAGTCTCGTTAGGTAAATGTGTAAGTTTTAATAACTTAATTTGTAAGTCCTCTTTTTCAGTAAAAAAATGAATTAACTAGGGAAATATTTTTTCGGCTTTATGGTTGCTGGAGTCCTTTGAAATTCCGTAATCTACGAAATAAATTTTATAGAAAATGGGCTGCGGCTAACAATATTGATTTCTTCAATAAATACAGACACTATATGAGGGAATTCAATTTTTCTGAATAAATACCTTTATAGACAGTATATTCGGAACTTTGAAACGAACATAAAGTCAAACCCGAAATCATTTTGGAGCTATGTAAATTCAAAAAAGAGGTTTTCGATCTTTCCAACCAGCATGTTTTTTAGAGATAAAGTTTCTAATAGTGCGTTCGAAACAGCTCATCTTTTTGCTAATTTCTTTGAATCAAATTTTGAACCGTCTGATATATTTTCGATCTATATTGCTAATGATATGTCACCATTAGTTGATTTAGGTTCATTGTATATATCTGAAGATGATGTTATAGAGGGAATTTTGAACCTTAAAACTACAGTCAGATCCGACTCGGATGGATTATCTGGTATATTGTTAAAAAATTGTTGTAAACCCCTAGCAAAACCTCTTCAGGAGTATTTGTTTCTGATTAGAAAATGTCATTAATTTCTCCAATTTATAAATCTGGAAACAAAAATAACGTCGAAAATTATAGACCAATATCCAAGCTAACGGCAGTTTCTAAACTTTTTGAATTTGTAGTGAAGAGCAAAATATTTTTTGCTGTTAAGTGTGTAATTTTGCCTTCACAACATGGTTTTGCATCTGGACGTTAAACTGTAACGAACCTTACTTTATTTTCGGAATACTGCAATTCTGCTTTTAAAATGGGCTGTCAAGTACACTCAATCTACACCGAATTTTCTAAAGCATTTGACAAAGTCTCACATGATATCTTAATAAAAAAATTAGCAAATCTTGGTTTTCATTCTGATTTATTGCAATGGTTTAGGTCTTATCTGTGTAACAGAACATGCCATGTATGTATTGAAAATGAAATTTCCAGACCGTTCGTAGCTACCTCAGGGGTTCCTCAGGGTAGCATATTGGGTCCCTTACTTTTTATTCTGTTTGTTAATGATATAACTTCAAAAGTAAAAACTCTCAGTGTCTGTTATACGCTGATAATTTAAACATTTTTCGTAAAATTAATAATTTGTCTGATGCCTCATTGCTGCAAACTGATCTAAACTCCATAAATGGTGTTCTAGAAACCATTTGTATCTTAATTATGAAAAATGTATGCATTCTACTTATGCTAAATCTGCATTTCCTTTAAAAACATAGTACTATTTAGATAGCAATCCATTGAAATGTGTTAAAGAAATTAAAGACCTTGGTGTAATATTTGACTCCAGATTCTCTTTTATCAGTCACCTCAATTACATTATTCCTAAAACATATTCGCTTCTTGCTGTAGTTCGTAGAAATGGTTCTAATTTTAATGACCCTCTTACTTTGAAAGTTCTTTATACTACTATTGTTCGTTCGAAATTAGAATATGCTTCATTTATATGGAATCCTTTTTATGCTTCACACACTCTCCGCCTAGAACGAATACAAAAAGTTTTTACGCGCTTTGTTTTTAGAACAAATAATCCGGAAATTCCAATTCCTTCTTATAGTGATATTGCGATCGAGAGAATAGAAGAATAATCTTGTCTCTTCTTTTCTTGTATGATATTGTTGTTGGTACGGTTGACTGCCCGAAATTACTGGCATGAATTAATTTTAATGTTCCTTACAGGTCCTTAAGACATTTTGATGTATTTTATCTAGGAACGTGCAGAACAAACTTTGCCATTAACTCACCAATGATTAGGACTATGCTAGAGTTCAATAATTTTATGCTTGATTTTGCAAATTCAAAGAATTCTCTCAGATATTTGCTAAATAATGTTTATTAAGATTGTTGTAAATATTTTAAGATTAAATATAATCATATCTTAAATCGTAGTCTGTAAGAACTATTCTTCATTGACTGAAATACTAAATAAAAAAAAAAAATAAAAAAAATATATACTTAACTATCAACTATATATTTGCATGTTGCAGAAACATATTTCTTACTGATTCAACATATATTTGCTGTACACAAATTCAATCACGGCCTTTAAAAGGTCGCAATAACTTACGTAAAACTTTAAAATAATTATTTTTATTGCAATGACAGCTTCATCTGACAGATTACTTTCTTCTGTATCAACGCTAAGACCACAGTATATAGATGTAATGGGCCCCTGAACCTAAATTTTTATAATCAATCAACATCAATTGTTATATTTTGAACTAGCTTTATCTTACCGGCGAGTCGATAAAACAGTGTCACATAATTGTATGCAAATTATATTTTAGAATGAGAGAGAAGATGTAGATAGACACAGAAAAGGATTGCAGCAGTGTATGTGGTTCTATTTGTTTATATTTTATGTATAACTCTACAGTTTTTATGTGTTTTATCATTTACATTTATTATAACTGGCGCAAATTAATTTATAAATATCAGAAAATTTTTGGAAACGGTCTTTTTCTGTGTGCAGCTACCATGGAGATAAAATCAAGTAAGCTTAATATATTTTTAAATAAAAAACTTGTTTTATTTTGTATTATAAATTTTTGAATTGTTGAAATTTATTGCCATGTTTGTTATAATTTTGTTAATTGTAATCTTTATAGAGAATAAACTCGCCCGATCACTTGCCGTATGTCAATATTGACGAACTTAGTAACATGTTTAAATAAAACGAATAATTTATATTATATTTAAATTGCGAGTTTTATTCACACTCCTAGATACAGGAAAAGCAAAACAACATCAATGCTTAAAGGAGAGTTGTCTATAGTTTTGTTTTGTTTTTTCATCATAATTATTCATAAGGAGAATATTTTCGAGTACCAAATATATCATTGGATTGATATTGTAAATGACTATCATTTTGCCGAATAGAGTTAATAGTTTTGTTGGAAAATTTCATTGTATTTTTTCCAAAAATCTAAAAGGCTTAAAATCGGCTCCAAAAATTGTTATTTTCTAATGTTGAACTCTATCATACATTCAATAAAACCACGGAAAGCGTAAAGTAATTGAAGTGAAAGCCTCAAAGTATGATTTTTTTATTTATTCAAAGAACAGAATACATACAGAATGTTCTGCATTTGAACAGAAATCACTGCAACAAACATTTGTGTTTTTATAGCACAAAAAAGAATGACAAAATGATCACAGCCAAAAATGATGAAAATACTTTTTTTTTAAATTTTGTTCACTATGTGTGGCACGAATGTAAACAACGCGTATTTTATCTCCAAGTAAACATGAAAGTCATGGCGCATCATAGCGACACTGTCAATGTCAAAACATTGGTGATGCCTGTGGCAAATATTGGTGCAAAGTTCGAGTCCCACCACAGAAGTGGTGCCACTTTAGACAAATCTCCCATACATACTCCAAAAATATCACAAAAATAACTATAAAAATGTTTGTGGCGAATAAATCGCAGTAGATTTGGAAAAACCGCAGTGACGCAGTAGAACATTAAATTTTGCTAAAAAGCGCAGTAGATCTACTGCAATTGCAATAAAGTCCGAACACTGATATATAGCATCAACTTGATTTCCAGTTATAAATGCAGAATTACAGAAGTCAGAAAATAAAGCAAGGTTAGTAACTGTAGAACGACCAGATAAAAATCCATGTTGAAATTGTGAAATTATACTTTTAATCGAAAAAATATTCTTATTTTTTACAACGCTTTCAAATAGCTTGCTTTCTGCCGAAAGTTTTGTGATAGGTCCTTAACTCTCAATATTATTCTTATTTCCTGACTTCAAAATAGGTGTTATGAAAGACACCTTCCAATAATTAATGAAATTACCAGACTGAAGTGACCTATTAAATATGAGCTGAAGTGGCTTAGTTACTGAAGTAGAAAGCAAATATCACACATTTCGTGCAAGACTGTCGCAACTCAAAATTTAGTATTTTTTTAGGCTTTTATATTTAGTCGCAAAAATATTGTAAATTTTTCATTTTGCGTCAGTAGTGAATTTTTAAGCAATATTTTTGAAAGTGGCTGTATGAGTTGTAACTTTATTACTACAAACACTCATTTTTAGAAAATGTTTCATTTTGAGTTGTGACGATTTTGCTACAATATGATATCATAACTTGAGTTAGAGAGATATCACGTTTTGAGTTGGTTCTTTATTGGATACTACAAAAAATATTAGATAGGGTAGAGAACTATAGAGCGATAATTTTATATATCACCATTTAAACTGCGATAAACTCATGTTTAATAAGTACACTTGTAGCTCATCGAATATAAATAACGTGTTGTTCTGAATGCTTCAAAATTGAATGCGATACAACTTTTAAGTATTTAGGTATTTAGTTAGGCTCGAAAATGAAAATGACAAGTGCACTAAAACGATATGCAATGTTGGCTGTACGACAACTGTATCTTTTAAAAAACTTCTGTTCAAAACAACTTCTAACTTGTATCTATTATGGTATTTTCCACTCAAAACTTGAATATGGACTGGCCTGTTGGGGTGGTACACATCGTAACAAAATCAATCCACTGCTTACTACTCAAAAACACAGCATTCGCTTCATTGTTTTTAATAATTAAAAAAAAATAATATTTTTCCTTCCAATCAAACATTTATATTTTTATAAGGTCCTAGAGTTATTTTTTCATAACAACGGTCACTTAATAAACAGGAATAATCCAAACTACAACTTGAGAATTAATAATCTAAACAAAGCGATAGTTCCACCTCATAATATACAGATTTTTCTAAATACATATTCGTCAATAGCTCCTAGATTGTTTAACAGATTACCAAACAATATTCGTTGCTTTCGTTCTAAAAATATATTCCTTAAAGAAGTTAAATTGTGGCATATTCAAATTTAACCATGATGAAGTAGAGTTAAATCTCCGTCTACAAATATAATTGTCTTTGTGTAGCATGATTCTTATACGTTCATTGCTTTCTATCCATATTTTGTTTTAAAATAAATAATTATCTTACCACCTACATGATTTATTTTTTGTTATATAATTGAATTATTAATCAAAAGAAAAATTTTATCTAGTTTAAAATATGTAAATCTACTTTTAAGCCACGAACGACATTGTTGTTATCTGTTAGTTGCGTCACTAGATCCTTGAGCTACAGAATGCAAGTTTTTGAAACATTATTATACTTTATTAACTGCCCAAGATCAGTAATTTCATTATATGTTTATATTTAATGTTTCATAATAAAATCAATCAAATAAAATCAATAAAAAAAAGTTACTTGCTTGCATTTTTGCTTAATTAAATGGTTTATGATATAATAAGTCGTTGTTGTTGAAAAATTATGCAGAAATCTAAAATAAATTTTGGCATTTATGGAAATGAAACGTTATCGGTACAAATAAGTGAAAAAATTGCTAAAAGTCAATCCACACAAGTATCTGTAAAACAGAAAATCGGTTTGGAATTCACTCAAATTAACCCTTAAATGCTCATGAACGTCGATTTTGAAGAAAAAATTTAATAAAGTGGTTAACGATTAGAAAATAACAATTGCGTACCAGGTTTTCCGGAAAAACTTTTTTTTTAGAAGTTATTTAGAAAAAACTGGTTGTATCTTAAAAGATACAATGAGCAGTCATCCGCATCCTAATTTGAAGAGATATTATACACAGAAGAAGTAAATAAAAGATCTAATTTTTAGTTTTAAATTTTTTTTATTTATTAAAAACTATGCAAATCAATATTAATAAGAGCACAGAAAATTAAATACAAAAACAAACAAATACATAGATTATTTAATTCAAATTATTATTATCACAAAAATAAGGTAAGAATACAAAATTAGATATCTTTTTCTTCAGTTTAATCACGAAAAGTAAAGAAAGCATACAAAATAAAAATCTTTATATGTGATGATAATCATAAAAGCAATTTTTTTCAGAAGTTAAACATAAATTAATCTTACACTTTGAGCAAAACATCCTTGTTTGTCCAGAGCAGTTTGGCAGCTTGCATCTTCCTTTTTTGTCCATAGTAGTCCAATGATCGATCATGTCTAGTCTGGTGTCTTTGGGTGGAGCTGGTTGCACATTCGGCTTCCGACGTTTTTCTTCGATTTCCTTTTCAAGAGGTGGACGACCACGCACAGGAGCAGCTTTTGTATTGCATGAAAACAATGTATCAGCTACCTCCAACTTAAAATCCACCAATCTCATATCTGATTTTTTTTTTATCTTTGTTTATTCTCCTGTGTAGAAGCCAGGCATTTACACAAGTCATGTCAAGAAGATGATAAAATAGGCGGTGTGTCCACTTTCGGCTTTTCATTAATATTTTGTGGCGGCCCATCGAGCTGTCCATTAAATCCACACCGCCCATATGACAGTTATAATCTTTTATGATTTGTGGACAAGGAATATTTTTGACAGATTTTTCCTTTTTGTCAAATCGCTTCACTGTTAAATGTTGCGTCTGCGCATTATTGGTGTCAATTATCGGTTTAGTCCCAACGTAAGTGGAAACCAGATTAACAATTCTGTTGTCTTTCCATAAAAGTGTTGTTAC
Source organism: Dichetophora obliterata (assembly GCA_963920525.1). NCBI lineage: Eukaryota > Metazoa > Arthropoda > Insecta > Diptera > Sciomyzidae > Dichetophora > Dichetophora obliterata. The sequence continues at coordinate 82,820,568 of OY986435.1, read as the reverse complement.
ATCGACACCATAGATATTGGAAATAAATTCCTGACTCGAACCACGTTCAAATTTCAACATTACTTTCTCATCGGGGAGCTTGCAATTTTTAATCCTATTGCGTCTGATAGTACCTATAGCTAGTATACCCTGTGTTCTCAAATATACTAATAATGGAACTGTTGTATAAAAATTGTCAAAGTATACTATATGGTTTAAGAAACGACGAACTTCACGAAGCAATCTGACAACTATATTTGCAGAGGATTGTAGATCAGGTTCTTCTTCAGCAATCATCTCAAAAGATCCGGTATACACTTCAAATTTGTAAGCGTAACCTAAAGTATCACACATTACATAAAATTTAAAGCCCCATTTTTTAGGTTTATTTGGCAAGTATTGTTTCATATAGCTTCCAATTTTTGTGGAGCACATTTGCTCATCCACACACAATCTGTCTAGTTTTGGTACACTGCCAAAAGTTATATTTAGAGCATCAATAACTGGTCGGATAAGGTAAAGCCTATCGCGAGTAGGATCAGTTTGAGCAGGTTGTTCAGCTTTATCATTAAAATGGAGTACTTCCCGAATTTTTTCAAATCGTCTCCTGGTCATTTGATTTTTTATAACATCTACGCAACGGTGATTATTTTCTGACAAATAGTCTCTCGAGTTTGGAAGCTTATGATACGTCATATAGAAGAGAATTCCGATAAATTTACGCAGGTCGAAAACATTGAAGCTGAATGCTTTGTCTATTCCGGCATATTTTAAAGACTCTTCAACAATATGTTCCTCCAAAGTCCGTGGAAACAAATAGCACCAAACTTTGTATGGAGTTTCCAAATTCTTTATATTGCCTGGAAGACTACTATCACCTCCAAATCGAACTTGTTGGTCATTAAACTGCAGATTACCCTTCTTCCATAAAACCCTTTCAAATTCAGAAGATTTGGGATTTATTATAACATCACGAAACTCGGAAGCAAAAGAGCTCCAAATGTTTGTATGACTGACCGCGTTACAGGTTTGTGAAACAGAAGTTGATGGTATCAAATCAAACGAATCCGTTTGAACCTCTGTCGACAATCCCTGATCATTATCGTCGTTTATCATTTTGAGAAAAGAACTATGTACGGATGCATTCAGATGAATCTCATCCTCAGTCTCATCGTCGGTATAATTTTCGTTGATAATCAAAGGCATGCTACCTGCGCCTTGGAAATTATCCAAAATTTTATTTTTTTTTCCTAATGGATTTACATGAAACTCATCACTATCAGAATCGCTATTATCAGTGCTATTGTAAGAAATATCTTCGCTATTGCACAATAACTCGCACACTTCTTCATCAGTCATATTGACTCTACCAACCCTTGTAAAACTTGACATGACTCTTTAAAAAAAAAAAATTAAGTTTTAAAAATACGTTCATATATAATTTAGAAATATTTATAGTATTACCAATTATCAGTATTTTCTCAAAAAACAATGAACCTGCTCCTTCAAAGCATAAAGCGTAAATGAAAATGAACATAAATACAGTGCAAATTCAAAAGCAAACAAATGTAAAATTTGTGGGGCAATGCTCATTGTATCTTTAAAGATACAACCATTTAATGACGCCTATTGGCCGGGTTTGGAAAATAATTTTTTTAAAACTTTTTGGATCACTACTAGATAAATCATTACACTGCCCAATATTTTTTTTTTACCTCAATTAGAACCCTGATCTGAGATTTTACACGGTAAATAATTGGTTTTATTTAAATCTGCTCCATTTTATTTTTTCAACTTTTATCTTCAATTAAAGGAAAAGTTTGACAAATTTTTACATAAATATATTTTTCAATAAAGTGTTTGGTTCTTCTTAATGCGCTTTTGCAGTTTAAATTATATTTTAAATCAAAATAAAAGCGTGCGAATTTTTTTAATGGTTGTATCTTAAAAGATACCAGGAGCATTTAAGGGTTAAAGATATGACAACAATGAATATTTCTGTATTTAACTCAAAAAACCCAAATTGTGAGCTGTGACGGTCTTGCACGAAAGGTGTGACATCAAATTCGAATGAGTATATTTTAAACCTCCCCACGCGTACTGCGTAAGTGGTATATTAATTTTGTAACTCCGTTTGTCACGCTGATAAGCAGACGGTATTAAAAAGTGTATATATTCTTGATCAGCATCAACTCCTGAGTCGATGAAGTCATGTCCGTCTGCCTGTTTGTCCGTCTATGATCACGATAACAGCTGAAATTATATATTTTATTAAATTTTTTGAATTTATATTAAATGTTTTTAATACAAAAAAAAAATATATTATATAACTTTATATCGTATAATATATTATATATATGGACATCTTTGTACAGCGTGAATCAAAGTAACTATCGCACCTATATTAATACCAATTACACAATAAAAAACAACACTGGAAAACATATGTAGTTTCTTTACGACTCTGGTATTAATTGTACACTTATTGCATGAACCGTTTCAAAAGTTTCGTCAATAATAATAATAATAATATTGCGAATGGAAATAAGTGCAGAGATCCTTCGCCAGCACGCAGGTTGCAGTATCATATTTTTCGAAGAAAAACTCTTGTTTTTGCAAGCAAGCCACAACTCGCAAAATGATAGAGTGTACGCAGCTTGCATGGCAGATGTTTCTAAAGAAAAAAAAAACCATTGAAACATTTCAAAATGTTTCGTCAATCATAGTTTGGGGCCACGGTTGCCACCTTTAGTAGAAAAATATCATATTTGGGAATTTTTAATTGCCGTGGGAATTAAAAATTCCCATAGTATTTTTTAATTCAGCATGGTATTTTTTAATTCACGTGGGATTTTTTTGGGAATTTTTAATTGCCGTGGGAATTAAAATTTCTCATGGTATTTTTTTAATCCACGTGGGATTTTTTGGGGAATTTTTAAGTTTTAAGCATTTTTAATCAATATTTGCGCAAAACTTTGCTTCCTTACAGTTTTAAAATGTTATTTTTGCACAAATATCTCCGCACGCTTTTTCACACCTGGTTATATATTGAATGTGTTATAAACGCATCCGAATTAAAAAAAGCGCACGCATCAAAACATTGAACGTATTAAATTTAAATAAAACTACACTTAGAAACATAGCTTCGACGGATTTGCTCGCCGCTATTCTTCATGCAAAACGCTTATCCCAAACAAAAATTACAAGGTTGTATTTAACAAAAATCATTATAATTTGTTTAAAAGTAATATGTACGACTTTAAACATAATGAACAAAATTAAGAAATCGACAGCTAAACGTAAATACAACTGCAGTCAAAATAATAGCAGTGCGTAAAACTAATTCATCAAAATTAAAATCAGAATATCAAAATCAAAATATAATCAATTGTATAACCAAAAAAGTTATATATTTGTTATGATACTGGACTTTATTTATGAACACCAAATATCGAATTCAATTATGATTTATTTTAACTTCCACTCGGAAGTGGAATGCAGAACATTTTTTCTTATGTATTCTTTTATTATTATTTATTTATATCTTTGCTGCTAAGCACGGTTAATTGAGATATGCTACTTGAGTCGCACAATTTTGAATGAAATAACGGTTCTGTTCTGTTCAACCTTTGAATTCAATCAGTCAGAATAATAGTTATGTTTTAAGAACTCTATTTTGAATTAAATTTGGCATATTTTGAAAATAAAAACACGTACGGACTTTCTTAAAAACGCTTTAATTTTAATTTGTTTGTCTTACTGCTATTTTTGAGCACAATTGTACATGTTTTATATTTTAACTTGTAATATTTGTTTGCGTTTCAATGTAACAAGAGTATGCAATATTTACATTTTTAATTAATTTTGTGGTATTTTTAATTCGTATGGTATTTTCTGTGGTATTTCTTAATACGTGGTATTTTTGTGGTAATTTTAAATACTTGTGGTATTTTTTGTGGTATTTTGTAATCCGTATGGTATTTTCTGCGGTATTTTTTAATGCGTGGTATTTTTGTGGTAATTTTAAATACTTGTGGTATTTTTTGTGGTATTTTTTTAAAAGCCGTGGGATTTTTTTTTAGTATTTTGGTATGGGAATTGTTGTGGTAATTTTTTTTTGTTCTCGTGGGAAAAAGGTATTTTTTATGGGAATTTGAGGTGGCAACCGTGTTTGGGGCGCTTTCTCCGAAAAAGCCGTTAAAATAGTTCGGAATACTACTTAGAACATGTTTTAAAGAACTATCTTATGCGGCATGATAAGAGAGCAAATTTACAGAGAGGGTCACACAAGGCAATAATCGTTCAAAGCTGGTGAAGAACAAATGTTGCCATGCTTTTTTTCTGTTGACGAATGGCCTCCATCATCCCCTGACCAGGGGGTTTGGGACTTTTATATTTGGGTTATAATACTGAGCAAATTAACGAACATAAACATATGACGGTAGATAAATTTAATCGACGATTAATGAAAATATCAGATGATATACCTGAAAACCAGATGCGTGCCGCATGCTCGTCTTTCACAAATTGTTTTAAATTAAAAAAAAAAAATTAATGGTAAAAGATTCGAATTGAATGATGAAGAGTTATAAAGAATGCTTAAATAAAAAATAAAAATTTTTGTTTAATAAAATTGACACAGTGATTTTGATTTATGGCATAAAACAAGTGCAACAGTTATTTTGAGTCACGCTATACTATCGGCCAACAAAAAGATCGACCACCGCCAATCATGCTGATATGAATATGATAGTTTCCACACTGCAATTAAACACAAAAGATAATTTTTTCCAAATTTTTATCAATGATTATTTTTCGTGAAGAAGTAAAAAATTTTTAAAGGAATTTTATTTATTTGTAAAGGAAAGTTTATTAAAAAAACCTAAATTAACGCTGGTTTCGTTCAGTCTTGAATTTTTCTGTATTAATACCATCTATTGGTTTTAGACCACACAAATATTACAAAAAAGACAAAGTTGAAGATCACAGAAAGGTCATAATGATTAAAACCTGAAAATTTTGAAAATTAATTCTAAACATATGTCGCCACCGATTTTCGATTTCCAAAATTAAGAGTATTTATACATACTTCTACTATGTGCTTAAAACATCTTATTCTTGCTTCTTCGTGATTTTCAAAGATATGACTGCTTTAATGTAAAATTAATGATTAAATTGTGCGCTTTTATGTATTCTTTTTTCCTTGTATTTGATATTTGCATCGATCTTCAACAAAGTTTTTCCTATTTACTCTGATCAACAATTTACTGAACAAATAAATATAAAAATATCGTTTGAAATTGTCTTAAAAACTTTAACAAGCCAGATATTTCTGGCCCGCTTTCAACGCAATTAATATTACTCATACGCCAAAGGATATAATTTTTTTGTTGAACTAATGCTGACTGAAACCTATACTTTTTGTGAGATCCACACTTTGAAAGTCTATTTTTTAGTTTGTTTTGGTTGTGATACTAAAATACTCTGTTTACTAGACTGTTCAACTTTCATGGAATTTTCAAAGTAACAATAGTTTTATTACTATACTATTGTTTTTGTGCTAAAAAATGAAAATTTTAGTCACATCTTTGGTTAGATTAGGTTAGGTCACAGTGGCGGCCTCAATTGAGGCACACTTAGGCCAATGAGGCCCATTGTGGTACCACAGGGTTGATTCCCATTCTCTATTTAAACCAGCTTGAGCTGTTCACAAAGCTTAGGATTCGGTATTTCCGAGAGTTCTTTGAGGTCTTTGAAAAATCAGTTGTTTAAGTGAAGAAAACGTTTTTGAGCCAGCGCTGGGCAAGTGCAGAAAAAGTGTTCTGTAGATTCCTCCTCATCTCTACAGCTTCTGCAAAAGTCGTTGTGGGTATGTTTAATCTTTGAGAGTGCCTGTCAATGAGGCAGTGCTCAATTAGGATCTCTATCATGGTGCTAATGTGGTCTCTACTGAGAGAAATGAGTTCTTTTGAACGCTTAAGATTGAGTTTAGGCCAGATTTGCCGTGTTTATTACACGTGCTACCTGCTGACCATCTATTGTTGGTTTTGATGCAGGATAACTCATGTGTAAGGAGTTTACATGTGGTAAGAGGAATACCAAGGTTTGTCCTGTCTAAAGACAGCTGCTTCGTAGTACCTGTACGAGCGAATTCATCTGTTTTACAGTTACCTAGAAAACCCTTATGTCCAGGAATCCAGCATAGAAGTACTTTGAGCTGCTGTGCCATCTCGTTTAGAGATCTGAGGCAGTTTAGAACTGTTTCAGATGCTATCACATCACATCATACTTTTTACTAACATCTAACTGGTTTATTTGAATGAATAAAGTTTTGTTTTCTTTTTAAATTTTTTAAAAGATAAACTTACGTTGTTTGTTTTGTTTAAACTATTTACGTGCTTATTTTTATGTATATAATAAAGTAAAATATTATTTGAAACTTTAAATATTTTGGGTTTTTATTCTTAAATAATTGTTGAACTTTTTTTATACATAAAAATTTTTTTTTTTATTAAATAAACTTATTGTATAATTTAAATATTTAAAAATTTAGAAAATATTTTTAGTTTAGTTATTATTTTTATTCATAAAATCATAATTATAATTTTTTTTCAATCTAATTTTATCAAGTGATGTATATATTTTCAATCATAAAATTTACCAGTGTTTCCTCTATAAATACAAATACAAATAACTTTTGTCTGTATTAGTATTTATGATTTCGTTTTTGCATTGTGTTATAAACTTTCGAGTGTTTTTGAATATATTTAGTATAAATAAGGATTAAGTTTGGAATTTTATTTTAAAAATAAAAAAATATGCAATTGTTTTTGCTAAAACGCAGAAAATTAGAAAAGAGTTATTAACGGTCCCTGCTTTTAATATAGCTAAATGACATTATTTAAAATTGTTGGCATTTCAAGATATCGAAAAATCCTGGGATCATGAATTTCAAATCCCCAAATCCCGGTATTTGGCAAAACCCTTCGGGTTTGAAAGCCCTAGTGATGACATATGTTCAGAAGTAATTTTAAAAATGTCCACCTTTTTTATTCGCTTTGACCTTCCGGTGACCTTGAAGTTTGTCTTTTGTCAAATATTTGTATATTTTTAAAACAGAAGATAGTATTAATATAAAAAACTCAAAACTACACGAAACCAGTGTGAGTTTAGGGTTTTTTGAATAAAATGTCATTTACAATTACTTACATTTATTACAAATATATTTCACTTCTACATTGTAAATATTTATCAAAATGTAGAAAATATAAAAAAATATATAAATAGAAAAATAAAGACAAAGAGATTAAGGGCATTAATTTGTATCACGAAGCAGCACACCAACGACAAGCAAGACACGAGAAGCAATAGAATTTCGTATAGAAAAAAGTATTGCTTCTCGTGTCTTGCTTGTCGTTGGTGTGCTGCTTCGTGATACAGATTAATGCCCTAAGTGTGATAATGAGCAATCGGATGAAGACCAAGCCTACCTACCGTACAAAAAGTCTTTATGAAAACGGTAAACTCTCCTTAAATCAAACAAAAATGAGTGTAATGACGTCAAATTTTGCTAATAAGTTTTAATTTTAACTATTCACGCTATGCATGGAATTTAGTTTAAAAAACCACTGAAAGCTCCACCTTCCTTCCATACAAAGTGACATCATCATTATAGTAAAAGCTTCATAAATTTCAACAAAAACTAATGATCAAACTTGATACTTTACACATAAGCTTTAATCATTAAAATGTTCTCTGCGTTTCGAATTCGAAATATTTAGACAAAAATCACGTCCATGAAAGTGATGTCATCAAAATAATACGACATTCAAAATTACAAATATACTAAAATACTGCTGTGGGGGTATTTTAACTTTGATCCAGTCAAAGATCCAGTCCAGTCAAGTTCTATTTTCGTTCTGATTTACATATGAATAGTTCTAAGCCCGAGAAACAATTTGTGTCCGTACCAACCCAATGTGCACAAAAACGGATACGGATCCGTTACGAACCCGTTACTAGTCCGTTAGTACGCACTACGCTTTCTTATGTTTCGACGGACCCGTTACGAACCCGTAACGAATCCGCCAAAAGAGTCTGAAACGGATTCGTATATGAAGTCCGTAATGGATTCGTATCTGAAGTCCGTTACGGATTCGTTTCTGAAGTCCGTTCTGAGTTCGAGGCGGATCCGAAAAAATGGAAAAAGCAATTCGTATTTTTGAGAGGAATCGCTCTTATGTTTTGACGGACCCGTTACGAACCCGTTACGAATCCGTCAAAAAAATTACCACAACGTTAATATAAAAGACAGTCTTAAATTTGTTTTACAATTTCTTATTTTATTTTCAGTGGATTAGGGATACGAAATACAATTGTGTACTTATTTTTATTTTAAACAATTTTTTTATTTCATTAAGCTCGTGCTCCTCAAGCTCTCCTTCAAATCGAAGAAAAGTACTTGTCAGAATTTTTAAATAATTATCATTAGTGATCAAGTTAAATGTGACTATAGGATAGCTGTATACAAGATATTTTTCGGAAACTTTTTTAATTGCGTGAATTTGGTACGCTTTGTCATTATAGCAGTAAAAGTTATTGGGATGCTTCAATGAAAAATAATGTTGAGCTGTTTGAAGAAACAAGTATGAGCCATCCTGGAACTCACCAACATTGTACTCGTTTGTTTGATATTTTGAATTATTTTTTTTTACCATTTAAACTAGCCTCCACTACTCTCTTATAAATTTTATTAAAAAATAATTTTTTTTGTTTTAATTTACGTTTAATTTCCTCCAAAAAGTTTTCGAATTTGAATGCGTCAAACTTGTTTAGAGAACCTATAATTTTAACATATGTAGCTAAATGCGTCAATCGAGTCCGTTGCGAGTTCGCATTATTTAAAAAAAAGAGTCTGAAACGTCTGTTTCGTATATGAAGTCCGAAATGGATTCGTATCTGAAGTCCGAAACGGATTCGTATCTGAAGCCCGAAACAGATTCATATCTGAAGTCCGAAACGGATTCGTATCTGAAGTCCGTAACGGAGAGAGGAATTTCATACGAAAAAGGATCCGTTCCGGATGCGAAACGCAATCCGTTTCGGACAAAATGTACGAAGAAGTGAGTTCGTTACGGATTCGTTACAGATCCGTTTGGCACACTGGGAAACTACTCACGTACAAAAGTCCAGAGTATCGGACTCAATTTTATTTTTAAAAGCTACGAGAAGTAACGAAAAACCGCGAAGTTTATGAAAAAAAAAATAATCGTACATTGATATGTATTAAGCCGAATGCAAACGAGCTTCAGCGAACAGGACCCGAGAAAAAATTTATATATTGCAACCAGCGTTGCCATATGGTCCGATATATAGGATATGTTACGATTTTAATGCTTGAATCCGACGTTCCGATATTTGATCAAAATTCTTCAAAATGTTACGATTTCAGAAAAAGTAGATCCGGCCTCCGATTTTGCATATATTTTTATATATGTACATATATATATGAAAAGAAAAAAACTAGTACCTATAATAAAATTTATGGCAACTTTGAAATAAAAAGATGCGATGTTACTTCTGCATTTCCAATAATGGAAAAAATTATTTTTGAATTGTTTAGCTTACCGAAATCCTCAGCTAACGCTGAGCGAACTTTCAGTCAAATAAATATTAACAAAACTAAAGTTCGCAATAGATTAGAGATAGATACAATGGAAGGAACTCTGCATACAAAAGATTATCTGCGTATGAAATCTTTTAACTGTTTTAGTCTTGAAATTGATAAAGAATTGATAAACAAATTTAATAAAGCAATGTATATATGACTTCGAAAAAATTATATTTTTTTATACATATTTTTTTGCACTAATATCTAATTTTTTGTAGTTTTTGCTTGTTTAAAACAACATTTTTTCGTTAAGATACTTGAAGCAAAAGCTTTACACTTATAGAGTTAAAATTGAAAAATAATGTTTTATTATAGCTCTATGTATTTAATTTTTACCGATTTAAGAGATCTACATTAAACCAAACTGTATTGCAAATGTATTAAATTTGATTTTAACTCTTCGTTTGTGTGTTCAAAAATATTTTCAAAATGTAATTTATTATAATATATTTTCTATATTTATAATGATTATTGAATTGACTTTTGAAAAAAATGTGATTTATTTAAATAAATAAACCTTAAATATACGTCATACGTCTAATAAAATGCAATATTTTTTTGTCTTCTTTGTTGTAAAATGCGACTGAAAATTTCTTAGTTCTTGTTTTCAGAGTTTCACAAATCCGATGAGAAATCCGACGAGCAGAGCGCTGTAAAATTTTTTTCATGGCAACACTGATTGCGTCAATAAAATAGCTGATATGTATCGAAACTGGCCTGAGTCTTAACTATAATGTACCCAAAACATACCCAACAAGTACCTTGAAAGGTACCTGAAATAGTACCGTAGTAGACTATATTCGGACACAATAACTGATGAGAGCCCGAATCGGTCTTCGTTCGTACATTGTGCCTGCCCAAGGTGTTGCAGAACTAGCACTTCTTTCGGTGCAGAGGTCGTTTATTTATCGACATGGGCACCGGACATATATCAGCTACTTTATTGCCACAAAATATGAAATTGTTTCTCGGGAAAGTTATTAAGCAGCAAAGGTAAATTGCAATATACATATTTGCATGATATTCTGCAGTATATCTTGAAGTTATTAGCGTTAAATCGACAAGCTCAAATGTCGCACCAAAACAATAACAAGCACAACTCAAAAGGAATAAACAAAGATAAGAGGAAATAAATCGAATCTCTGCGAAAAAATAACACTCCAGATATATTTTACAATTCAGTGACTTTTGAAGTAATCTCTTTTATTACGGCCCGGTACAAAATACAGGGCCACACTTTGTCCATAACAGGCAGCAAGTAGCAGCAATCGGATAATTTGGCTCAGCTACTTCGTTGTTTCGTCTGTTTGCTTGGTAGCTTTGCTGCTTATAAGATGAGAAAAAGCTGACGAATGGGAAGAATGATATGCCTGTGGCTGGCAATGATAAAATGTTGCCTTTTTTCTATTTTATTTGTTTTATTTTTGTGACAGCTTATGTCCGCATAAATAATGTATCGCACACGCAGATTACTTTTGGATGGACTCCAAAATCGTTGAAGCGATATAATTCTAAACACTAATTCTTTTGCAAGTGAACAATTTTGATAGAAGATATAATACGTAAAGCTTAAACATTAATTATTTGTATAAATCAATTTGACCAATTTTTTGAATTAATATTGGGAGTTCAAATTAGTTCAGTCCATTTTTTTGTGGTAAAAATCAATTTGTTTCAATATATTTTGCTGCTATTGTATATATTGCTATTTGGGAGTTGATGTCGTGATCATAAGGCGTGTTGACGTGCGTCTGCCCTGCCCTTTCATTTTAATTAAATGTAGTTTTAAAAATTAATTGTCTATTTCAAATGTTCCGTCGTGTGCGTTAAAGTTTATAATGCGTTTTATTTCTTGTGGTTTATAATGTCCAGCAACGCTAATGGCGTTTTCGTTTCTCGAAAAAATGCAACATTTTTTCTGCCCTTTTTGGAAATTCTGCTCTTTTGAGAATAAAAATAGTGACCAATTGAATCGTGTTCTTTTCGCGAAAATGTTGACCTGAAAAGAAGAAAAAAATTCAAATTTCTCAAAGATGGCAGAAAGAGGGCAGAAAAAATGCAACATTTTTTGAGAAAAGAAAACGCCATAAATGTTTTGTGTTTAATAACAATTTAATTAAAAAACAATGAGTATTTAAAAGAATAGAAAAATTAAGAAAGAAAAATAAACAAAAAATTAAACAACAACAACATAACAATAGCTCCAACAAGAACATCAACATCACAGCAGCAAAACCTGTTACACAGAGAGCCGCTAGCTGCAGCATCATCATCGCTGGACAGCAGTGCAGTTTTTTTAGCTGACCACGCGAGGGGCTTTTCTATGCTCCTCGCAGTGTAAGTTATTGTTGTTGTCTTTGTTTCCGTCTTCTCCGATATCTTCTCCCATTAGTTACGTTTGTAAGTAGGGTTGCACAGTGGGCTAAATTGTGCTGAAGTAAAGGCATAACACTTGCTTCATTACTTTTGTATTGCTCATGTTGTGCAATTCTTTTGCAGCCGTAACTAATTACTTTACTGTTTGCATGGTGCAGAAATGTCGGGTGAAGACATTTGCATGGTGCAGAACTGAGGGCGAATTTTTCCTCGGTATATGCTCATTATATGTTCATATATTCAGTGGCGGCCGTAGCCTAGTGGGTAGAGTGCGTGGCTCCTAAGCTAAAGAACTGCGGTAGCCCGGGTTCAATTCTAGCTCAGACAGAAAGTTTTTTCAATTGAATTAATTTTTCTGTTCGGTCGTCACCTCTCTGCAGACAATGGCAAACCTCTTGAGAACATAAGCCGTTCGGAGTCGGCATAAAACACGTAGGTCCAGTTCTCGGTCACTTGTGACCAAACATTTAATAACACGCACAACACAATTGATCAATAGAAGCTAGGTCAAAGTCCTTCCAAGGGCTGAAATGGCCAGTTTATTTTATTATATGTTCATTATACTCTGCATAGGGCTCAAATAATGGCACTAGGCGAGACCCAGGTAGCCGAGGATGCAGATCCACTGGATTTTTTTTATGTGGGTTCCGCTTACCACCATTATTTTCTTTGCTTAGATGAATTAAATTAAATTAGTTTGCTCGCGTAATAGTTTTTTGAATACAGATCGTACGATTACTTTATTTGCTTTTCGATAAAGAAAAAATATTCAGCCCTATCATGAATAATTTTTCATGCGGAATCGGAAAAGAGAGTTTTCATTTCTAAGACAAAGCTCAAGAACATTTAGGAAATTTTTAAGGCAAACTTGTTTATCAACGGTTTATCAACAAATTTGCGTTCAAAATTTCCAAAATGTTCTTTAGCTTTATCTTAAAAATTAAAACTCCTTTTTGCGATTCCGCGTGAAAAATTATTCATGATAAAGCTGAATATTTTTTCTTTTCAATATTTTTTTTCGTAATGAGTATTTTATATTATAATTTTTAAATATCTCAAATAATTTTCATTGAAATACAAATTATATTTTAACAAGTATTTAAAAGTAAAGTAAGGTATTTAAATATTAAAATAAAGTGACAAAGAGTGAAACTTTATAATAAAAGTAATTACAATCGTTACAGTTTTGAAATTCTAACATCTGATTACACTGTATTACACACATTTGCTGCAGTTTCCATTTCTCAAAACTTAATTGCAATAAAGATTCTCACGTATGATTTAAAACAAACACACAAATAAAAATGACAAATGCGTTTTAACGAAGTTTCCACGTGTCAGAAATAGAGACACAAAGAGAGAGAGAGAGAGAGAAAGAGAGAGATAGAGATAGAGAGAGAGAAAGAAAAAGATAGAGAGAAAGAGAGAGCGAGAGAGAATGAGAGAGAAATAGAGAGAGAGAAAAAGAACGTTGCGCATTCGCCTACTCATTTGTTAGTCGGCTCTAGAGTTGCCACTTTTTTCGTACTCCTGGCTGCCATTTGTCGACAACTAAACCGTAAAAAACGCAAAATTTTTTTCTTAAAATGTTTTAAGAAATAAATAAAACCATAATAATTACATAACGTCATAAATATTTTTATTATATCTATGCATATAACCTTAAATTGCAGTTTAGAACTCTTATTAGCTATAGTTAAATATATTCTTATTAATATAGTAACATGTACAAACTATACAAAAAACTAAAAAAAGATCCATGATCAGAATTTTTTTAAAAATTATAAAAAAACGTTAACATAAGAACAAAAAATAAAGTAAAAAGTACACGGTCAAAAATCTTGAACTCATTTTTAATGCAATCGTTGGAATTATGCATTTCTTATTACGTAATCCATTAGAATTTAAAAGGTTCACATTATTAGAAATTTGTTGAATCTATCCAAAAATAATATTTAAAACATATTGAAATACTCTAAGAAAGCAGCATTCATGTTTATCATTTTTCTATACATGTGGCTTAAAGGAGCAGGTAGTAGAGCCATAAAATTATAACCTATTCATAGTGGGTTTATTCTCCACAGATGAAGTTATTTTTTATTTTCGCCAAAAATATTTTGATACTTAAGACTTAAGATTTAGAGTCCTTAAGTAACCTTAAGACTTAGTTCCATGAAATGGAATAAAACTCAATTTAAATATTTGGCGTCGATTAAATTTTAATACAGTTTCGGTGTCGTGATATGTATATAAAATACAGGATTTACAAGAATTTAGTACTTTGGTTCAAGATTTTTGAGCGTGTAAAAACTACGTATTGAGAATAACAAGTCTATAACATAAAAAAAATATTGATGGTTTTTAACAAATTATAAGCAGGCCACAATATACTTCACTGTCTTAAGGTTCAGAATTTTCTGGTTGTGGGTACATCATTTCAGACGTAAAACGTTTAAGCATTTCTTTTGTCGACTCAGAACATTCGCAATATATATTAATATTATAAGTTTAAATTGATATTCTTAAGAGAGCCTGAATTAGCACAAATTGCACTTTATTTCGTTTCTTGATTTTTATGTAGTTATTAATGTGCGGCAGAATTTTTTCCGTACATGCGTTGTTAGTTGGTATCAAAAGCATTTTAGTAACCACTTCTGTGAGTTCTCTGAAAAATCTGTTGCCTACTCCATCCTCATATTTTGAATATTAATACTCTATAAAACTTCTTACCATGAACCCAACTTGAATTTTCGCCGTCTTTTCTATATGTTCTTGTTCCCTTCTGATTTTTTGGTGTTTAAGCGCTAAAACTGAAGAAAATTCAAGCAATATCAGCTGTTAAAATGCTTTATGTTGTGGTAGCATCGTTGCTTGGTGAATTAAGATTTAGAGACAGAAAAAATGTTTTCTTTGTAAAGTGTTGTATAGCGAAAAAAGCATTTAGTCTCTTTTTAGAAGAATCTCGCCAAAAAAGGTTTAAAATTTGTTTAAACGAAAGCCACTTTTTCGCAAAATCAAAATTCTTCTCGCCAAAGTGGTCATTGAAATCGTCATTTTGGCGAGATATCGTCATATCTGGCAACTCTGGTCGGCTCGAATCTAAATACTCGCACGCACACACACAGCGCACCCGCTTTCTACACAGTGGACAAAAGCAGGGCTTTGAAGAGCTTCTAACAGGCCATCATATGGATTTCTTAGCCCTTCCGTACTCATTTCCAAGCCCATTAATGTTTTTATATGAAACGAGAAAATTTTATAGGCCTTCCTCTCTCGCGACTTTAAAGAAGCCTGCTAGAAGAAGAAAAAAGAAAAGCAATACAAATATCAACTTGAAATAAAAAACTACTGACATTTTCAGATTTGAACCAAAGTCCTCTCATGTGGCGGTTCGATATCTTATCCACTCGTCTATCGCAGTTGTTAACAAAGTTCAGCTTACTTTGCATCATTACAAATGAAAGTAAGTTTTCGGGAGCGCGGGTTCAAAACCCAGCTCGGAATAAAAATGTTTTTTTTGTATTTTTTTAAAAATCTGCATTTTTTTATTTATTTATTGGCCAAGCAAGGCAATTTACTTATTCTAACAGGTTTGTTTATTTTTTTCTTTTTTTTTCTTTCTCCCATTTCCTTGTTTTGGTGTTCGAAGATATGCAAATCAATGTGGGCATAATCCGCCCACCTGATCGACATGAATTCAATAACAAGTCAAAAAAAAAAAGGAGAGAAGAAAAGAAAAAGAAAAGGAACTTACATGCTAACATATTTTATACATAGTAATATAGCTAAGAATTTTATTTAATAAGATTAGGAGAGATCTGAGAAGGGAATAGGGAATTGGACTGGCTATTTATTATCTTAGCATTTAATTCTTAATGTCTAAAAGGACAATAAATGAAGAGTGCAGGATTATTGGGCTTTTAGTAGGGAAAAAAGATTTGGAGAGGGCATGCTTAATTATAGATTAAGATTTCAAACCTAGTTGCTTGAAGGAAGGTATTATGACGGAAATAGGGACTTGGAAAGATTTTTCTTAAAAGTTAATTTAGACATAGGGGGTGCATAGTACTCGCTGATATTATTGAATTCTCTACAGCACCTATTTATCGGCTCATTTCTTGCGTAGACAGTGTGATGTTGATATTCATTTAGTAGTCGTGTATGCCGTGTACGTCTGATCGGGTCATTAAATTGTATCTTGTTTGATATATACTCGCTATCAACAACACCGTTAATGACATGAACTAAGTAAAGTCCTTCTTGTTGAAAGGGGCATTAAATTCAGAAGGCTAAGCCTAAAATAATAAGGTGGCAATAAATTGTACTCACGGGGGTTATACGTGTCCCTAAGCGCAAAAAGCAGAAATTGCTTTTGAATAGATTCAAGTCTTTCACTGTGTGATTCGAAAGCAGGATTCCAAATAATGCATCCATATTCAAGAATAGGGCGCACTAACGCGCAGTATAAAGCTTTCGTGACCCAAACAATTTTGAACTCTTTTGCACGCCGTTTTATAAAACCGAGTAGTTTGCTGGCCCTAGATACAATTTTATCACAATGTAAGTTGAAACGCAAATTGTTGTCCAAGTCTACACCGAGATCAACAATATGGTTGACTCTTTTAAGTTCAATGCTATTGAGGAAGTAACTGTTATTTGTTACCAAATTTTTACGGGAGAAGGTTATTACGCAGCATATCTTAACATTAAGATGAAGTTTGTTTTGATTGCACCAGTGCTCAAGAGATGACAGTTTCGACTGTAAGTAAATTACATCTGTTTCCGATTTAATAACATGGTACATTTTTAGGTCGTCTGCATACATTAGATGTGGGATATCGCAAAGAATATCAGATAGGTCTGAGATAAAAATATTAAAGAGAAGTGGACCAAGGTGACTACCTTGTGGTACGCCGGATGTAACTAAAATCTGTTTGGATAAGGTACCTTGAAATTTTACGTCGTGGAGATAGGACTTCAGCCAACTGAGCAAAGATTCTGAGATACCAATATTTTCCAATTTGGAAGCCAAGATATCATGATCGACTCGATCAAAAGCTTTGCCAAAGTCGGTGTATATTGCCTCCACATTTTACTTAAAACATCAGAGATCATAGTCATTAGATTTGTTGTGGTTGATCTACCTTTACGGAAACCATGTTGCTGTTCATTGAGTAAAGGATTTATAATAGATGTTAGTTTTGCGCATATAATTTTTTCGAGCAATTTTGGAATAGCCGATAATATGGCGATTCCTCTATAGTTTTCAACAGACCTTTTATCGCCATTTTTATATATTGGTGTTAGATGAGATATCTTCCAATACGATGGAAAAGATCCTTGGAGTAGAGATTTGTTAAATATTATATCCCTGCAGTGTAAGACTAGTCAGCATTTAAACCAGTTGTAAAACTAGCCAAAATCAAACTATACTACATATTATCAAAATCAACCAGTTCCAAAACCAGTTGGAGCTGGGTACCCCATTGGAACAAACTAATAATAAACAAATTAAAACATATAAAAACTAATTTAAAAACATGTAGTTGATAAACTATCTTGAATTATATTAATGCGACATATACTCTCATTTTTAAATGTTTTTATTGCAACTTTGTAGTAGATTAGAACTTAGTATATATATACCATAAACATGGTATTTCATCAAATAGCTTTAACTTTAGCCTTTAGCTAATATTTTGTTGTAAAAATATATGTTCTTTGAACCTATGAACTATTGAAAAAATATGAACCTATGAACCAGTTTTAATTCGATAATTACTATATTGGTTAAAAACTAGTCACAACCCAACTAGAATTTTACTTTACATAAAAAATGAGTTGTTAACTAGTTAAAACCTTATCTATAGTAAGACAATTGTCTTTTCCAATGACATCACCACGTAAAAAATACCAGTCGGTTCTATGAGAATAGGACATAAATCGAACTAGTTGTTGGATATTTCCAACTAGTTGTTGACTGGTATAAATCTAGTTGATTACACTGCAGGGATATAAAAGCATGATAAGTGTGTCTAAACATCGGACTAGTAAGTGCGGGGGTAACAAGTCTGGGCCGGGTCCTTTATTTGTATCAATTTCTTTAATCGCATTAGATATCTCATCACACGTTAGTTGGATATGATTAATTATAGGGCTAATTCCTGAAAAGGGAGGGGAACTATAAGTATAACTTGTGAAAACACAGAAAACTTCTTTAAAATAGTCTGCATATAAGTTGCTGATTTCATGAGGGTTGGAGGAATTGACATCACCTTTAAACATAGAAGATGGATAGCCGCTAGATTTTCGCTTCATGTTAACGAAGTCAAAAAATTTTTGTGGCTCTTGGACAATTTTCTCGCCGATAAGGTTAGTGTACAACTTATACGCTTCTTCTGACTTGATAGAGAACTCTTTAGATAGCTCGTCATATCTTAGCTTCAGTTCATCGCTTACATTTTCGGTGGTTTTGAGAAGTTTGTAAATTTTGTTTCTTTGGTTTCTCAACAATCTGAGATTTTTGTCTAGCCATGGCTCCGAAAGCTTATTCTTTTTCTTTATTTTTGGCACATAGTTTTCGATAGCAGTAAAAATGTGCTGATAAAATCTTGAGACAGCGCTGTCTAAATCTATGTTGGATAGAATATTATTACAAACTTTTCTGTTCGTTTAAAAAATTTTTAAAATTTTTTTGTGAAATTTCTTCACACAAAAATAATAGAAAAGACTTATGGTCCAATTAGCCTCGCATAGCATGTGTGGCATGTGTGTAATCAGATACACACAAATCCCACTAAACAGATTTCGATGTGACGCTTGTTAAGCCAGGCACTGCTATGCCATGCGAGGTTGACTGGACCATTAGAATTTTTCCATATAAAAGTTTTCATATAATATGATATGTATTGTGTTAGATTTCGGAGACCTGGGTTCGAGCCCCAACTCGGACAAAAAAACATAATTGTTTTTTTGAATTCGAAATTGTTTTTTAAATTGATCGGATCATTTATAATTTTTTCTAATATTTTTTTTTAGAATTTTTTCACATAAATTATTATTAAAAGACTTCAAACCTTCAAAAGGTAGGCCTTACAGAAGCACTCATCAAGACAGTGAGCTTGCTTATATTTTGCTCATTTTCGTGAAAAAATTAACCTTTGACAGCTTGAGGTGTTGCCAACTTTCATTTTTACCATGATATGTTTCGACCTTTACATTGTTTTAATGGTGTTTTATAATAAAACGCGCTGTGAGGTGTTTTAAATTTTTTATGGTAAAACACTCAAAATAGGTCGTGTTTTGGCTCTTAAACGCAATTAATGCATAAAACACGTTTTAAAGGTTTGGTGTAAACGTACTATTACTCAGTTTGTGTACATTTAGTACGTATATGTATTTCGTTTTTTTTCAACTGAATTTATTAATAACGTGCATTTAAAAACTCTCCTCCATCCGTACCGAACGACTTCATGCAACGACGGCAATGCATTCGGCATCAAGCATGGTTTTTCCAGCACGGATCACTTTGGAACGAATGTCTGATGTGCAACGACGGTACTATATACGGCATCAAACGTCCTGTATTGTTGCACGAATTATGCGGAGCAACAATAAAATTGTTTTTAGAAAAGTGCTTTTCACACACTTTTTTTGTGGTTTTGAAGTTTATGCCACAACACTGAACCCACTTTTGTCTTTTATTTTCGTCTTTTGGCACTTTAAAAAAACCTAAATTTTCATTGCTCCATGTCTTATGACAAATGGCGCATGTTCTTTGTGACATTATTATAAAATAGGAAATTATTAATATAAACAATGAACTTAGAGCGAAAGGCCCAATCTACCTTATTACATCAGCAAATTCTAGGACGCTGCTTCAAATTTTGCTTAAAAAAACTTTTACTTCCCCGTTTTCCAGTTTAGTATAAAGAATAATATTTAACAGATTCCGCTCTCAGTGCGCATAAATGTGGAGCCTACATCACATGTGAAAGTACATGCACACAAAAAAACACATACACAACAAACGAAACTAAGCAAACGAATCTATTTAGCTTATTGGAAAACAAGCGAAATACAAATAATCAGCCAAACTGCTGTAAAAACACATAAAGCAACACCTGTTTATGGAACTTTAAAACCACTTTCATCAATTCAACATATCATTGGGCTACTTAAAACTACCAGCCTTTTGGTTTGTAGAGCTTTCATGTAAAGCAACAACATAAGTATATAAAAACAGGTTGGTAAAGTGTGGTATTAATACTACGGGGTTTTTTAGCCACACTGAAAACCACGCAACTGTGAATACCCTTAATGATACAATCATGGATTTTTCTTACGGCAGCACTGTATTTTGTGATTTTGACATTAGCTGTTGGTGTGGTGAATCTCTTTACTCTACTTGGTTATTCTGCCATGCGTCTGTTGGCGTAATCTATTGTATATTATTTTTGTGCAGTACCATGGTAGAACTAGTAAAGGTATATGCACATCTGACTGCTCTCTTTTTCTCATAGCCAGAATTGTCAAACTCAAGCATTTTGCTATTCTTGCCTATTTTTGCTTTCTTATCGCATTCTCATCGTTTTCAGATTTTGTATGAGCTGTCAACTTCGTTTTGACAGTTCCGGCAGTCTGTCTCTCCGAAATGCATATACCTTCTCTAATTCTACTATGTGCAGTACCCATCTTTGGCGTTCCCTCAGTCTTGTTAACGACTCGAGGAACGAGCTCCCGTTGTTGGCGAGTCTGTATAAGCGAGGGAGTCATTACGTAAACTTGAAATGATTTAAGAGAAGGTATATTGACGCCAATAAAAGCACTACTAGCATGTCTTCTTTAGCGTAGCATTAGTTAATCTGCCTACTGGGTAGTTTGAAGTCTGCTCGATTCTCGCACACATACAGTGGTTGTCACGAATTTAGCACACACTGTGTTAGTAAGTTATTAAGAATTGTAATGAAATATTTTTTGTTGAGTATTGTTTATGAAGTTAACTCTGTGTACCGTTAGCTAGTTTCTTGGTTATTCTTAAATTTTCTGACATATTTCAAGCAGTATCAAACAATGTGGTTTAAATGCTGGAAACGAATTTAGCACAGGTTAAAATTACTGTTCCATATCTTATTTTATTTTGGTTAATTAAACTTTATTAGTAGGATATACAAAATTTATTAAGTTTTTATTTGAGTTCTAACAAAAAAGAGCAGAAAGGTATGACGAAAGGCTACTGATTTTCAGAGGCTCAGCGGCAGTTAATTTAGCAAATGAAAAATGGGGGAAGCACACTTTCAGAGATTGCTCTGCTGCTTAGATGTTCCTGAAAGTTATTATACAACGCATTCCAACGTGTAGAGCAGTATTAGAGCATTAAATATGTAAAATAGCGACCTAGAGCGCGAAAAACAATAGCAAGGGAGGGCCATTTGATTTATAGAGCTTCACTTAGTGATCCTTTTAAGACCTCAAATAAAATGAAAAATGAGATTTCATCAAAATATGGCATAAATGTGTCCTCAAAAGGCATAAGAAGACGCTTGAATGAAAAAAATTTCCGTAGCTTTATAGACCAAAATACACCCAATGTGTCGCAAAAAATATTAAATGTAGTCTTGCGTTTGCAAAAGAATATTTATAAAGTCAACGAATTTTTGGAAAAATGTGCTTTGGATTGATGAATCAAAGTTTTGCCGGTTCGCATCTAACATCAAACAATATGCGTCTAACATCAAACCTCAAAACATGCAACACAATCCTAAGTACACGCTCAAGACTATTAAACAAGGTGGCTGAAATATTATGGTATGGGCGGCGTTTTCTTGGCACGGAGTTGGTCCGATTGTTAAAATTTACCAAAAAATGGATCAGCACGTTTACAAAAAAGTACTTTTCAATACCATGATAACGTTTAAAAAGGATAATTTGCCTCTTTAATGGCGTTTTGTGCAGGATAATGATCCAAAGCACAGTGCTCACATGGTTAAGAGTTGCTTGGAAGACAACCATGTGGATATTTTGAAGCGATCATCGCAATCATCAGACCTGAATCCGATTGAGAATCTGTGGAGGGATGTCGAGTAGCAAATACTAACAGTAAAACCCAAAAATTTGCCAGATTTGTGAAGGGAAGTCCAAAGAATTCGTTATAGTATTCCAAAGTACCGTTGTGAGGCTTTGGTCGAAAGTTTACCAAGCATATGAGATGCAGTAATTAAGAATAGGGGATTTCCTACGAAATATTGAGTTTTATGCAATAAATTTTGATTATATTTTTCATCCTAGACATTTTTTCGCTCGTGTGCTAAATTCATGACCAAGACGAAATGCCGAAAAACGTTTAAATTATCAAATACAGAGAAAAAAGGTACAAAAAAGCGCTCAGTGTTATTGTTGACATTCCCATATTTAAAAAATCTATGGCGAGTGTCTTGGTTTCAACTTTTGTGCTTAATCTTCAACAGTAGAGGGTGCTTTATTACAAATCTCTAAAAAAACAGTAAATACTCATATATTGCTAAAAGCCCATAAAGCCTCGTCGAGTCGTTTTGGGTTATTGCTTTATTACTTTAAAAAATAACAAAAAACATTAAATATTACATTGTTTTAATTCAAGAAAGCATTTTGTGCTTTGGTAACTAAAATAAACAACTGTCTCAACTTGATGGCTCGAAAATATTATAAATTATTTTTAACAACTAAATATTCATTTAGTATACCGTTTGTAAGCAATAACCAAATCTTGATTGATAAATAGAAACTCTTTTCTCGATGTAGAAAATTAACCAATAATTTTTTTCTAATACGATTGATTACAAGTTTAATTTTAACTAATAAAGTTACTATCTAATTTTATGACCAGCAAGATTTTTTACTGCATGGTAAGACATCAAAAAAGCTACTATTTGGAAAAATGGTCGAAAGATGCCATCACTTAGAAGTTTAACTGACAGACTTAATATTCCTTTTCATTTGAAATTCAATTTAAATGTAAATTTGGTGGAATTTCATTTGGATGATAAAACGTAAAAAACAACAAAATAAAAATACTACCAACAAAGACACAACACAAAGACACAAAAAATATATGGAAAAGATGCTATTATTGCCAAGTCAGAAAACTCCAAGGAAAATATAAAAGTAGCTGCAAGTGCAACAACAACAACAGAAAGAAAAAAACACAATAAAGCGAAAGTACAGGCGGGACGCAGCCGTGATATCCGGTGACATAGATATTATTATTCCTTAGTGATTTAATAGCGTCACTCAAAAGCACAAACCAAGATGCATCAAACAAAAAATGAGATTCAAAAAGATGTTAGAGCAATGAGGTTAATGACAATGAGGTTATGAAGTTGTAGTTGAAGATTTAAAACTGAAAAGTGAAAGTAGCGAGAATTGGAAATAAGCAAAGTAAATACGTTTTACTGAAAATTACCACCTTTTTACTATTTTTGCTTTTAAAAGAATTGCTTAAAAAAAACTAAGCAACTTTAGTTCTTATATTCTGCGAAGAAACATAGTTTGATTTGGCTAATGATTATTGCTACCATGTTCTTAAACATATAATAGTTTCTGTGATCATGGTAAAACGATTGCAACTTTAAATGATGGCAATTTTGTTTAGAAAAGGAATTTTTTTCGTTGGAACCAAAATATTATTGAAACAATCATTATTCTCTTGTTGTTACGAAAATAGAATAATTGCAACAACTATATTATGAAAAGGAATTTATTTTTAGAAACAATATTTTTTTTTCTTATTTTCAATGCACTTAAATATTTTTTCTTCTTTTAAAGTATGTTTTAAGAAGTTTGAAGCCCTGCATTTTTATCTCTTTGCAGTCTTTAGAACAAGACGATTTAAAACACAACACAGTAGTTAAAGAGTTGACAAACGAAACGGCAAATAACCTCCATAGACACGAGGACATGTAACGCCTTTTGAAGCGTCTGATAACGAAATTATTTGAAGTCTAGTACAACGAAAACAATTTCACCAAAAAACTCAACACTAGTGAAATTATGTTTATTTTATATCCCAATAATCCAAACGAATTCGAAACGCATTTGAAACGAATCCGCATTTTCGGACACTATTACTCGTTAACGATTATCGTTTTCGAATACATGAATGGGAGAAAATCACCACTCGTTAACCAGTTCGAGATTACGATTCGTTAACGAGTCCGAGAATGCAATTCGTTGACGAGTCCGAGAATACTAATTCGTTAACGAGTCCGAGAATGCAGTTCGTTAACGTGTCCGAGAATGCAATTCGTTAACGAGTCCCAGAATACGATTCATTAATGAGTCCGAGAATGCGATACGTTAACAAGTCTGAGAATACGATTTGCCAACAACTTTTTTTGCAAAAAAACCCCAAATTTTTAA
Organism: Dichetophora obliterata; assembly: GCA_963920525.1. NCBI lineage: Eukaryota > Metazoa > Arthropoda > Insecta > Diptera > Sciomyzidae > Dichetophora > Dichetophora obliterata. Next base: position 82,796,147 of record OY986435.1, on the reverse strand, counting down.
GATTTTAAACAGCATCTTATGAGAACTATGCAGGGACCGCCAATAACGATTATCGCTATCAATCAATCGTTAATAACAGTTATTTTTTTATCGATATTTTTTCAATCAGAAATAAAAGTTATTTCGTAGTCGTTATTTTTTCAATCCGAAATAAAAGTTATTTCTTGGTAATTATTTTTTCGATCAGAAATAACAGTTATTTTTTTAACTTTATTTTTTTCAATTAGAAATAAAAGTTATTTTTTGATTGATTTTTTTTAATAGAAGAACAAAATTATTTTTTGACTGAAAAAATTTCTATCGAAAAAACTAACATATTTATTAGAGAAAATTTGTTTAAATTTAATATTGTGAGAGTGCTGAGAGTTAATCTTAATTTGAATATTAAAAAAGTGGCAAAAAAAATTATGAATGGCATTTAAAGTTGGAAAATGGTGACAAGAGTTGAGAAATTTGAACGAAAGTTTGAATTTTATAAGTATAATAAATACTCGTGTTATACAAAATTTAATTCGATTTTTTCAGTTTTCCATTTTTCGGTCCTGAATTACAGTTTATATTTTTTCTAGTTCAATAATATACAAAAACTTTTAAAACGTTGTCGATTTTTGAAGAAAAAAAATTGTAACAACGTATATACAATATGTATGTATAGTTGTACAAGAAACGATAGTTTGTATATAAAAAAATAAAAAAGATTTTTCAACAAAACAATTATGAATATGCAACGTATTCCAGATTTAATAAGTTTTTTAAAAAAAAAAACATGTATCGCGGCGGTTTTCTTACGTTTTCCCTTAAACGAAAAATAGCTACGGTGCTTGGTTTGTTTTGACAGCAGTTTGACTTTTTCTTTGTTTGTAGCTCGTTCGTTTCCCAATAAGACAATCAGATTAATTTGCTTTGTTACGTTGCAAGTGCTGCATTGTAATTTTGCTAAAAGAGATTATGTTAGAAAAAGAGTTGAGTTGACAAAAGGAGAGAAAAGTTATACGTCTAATCGAAAAATATCGTTAAAAAACTTTTATTTCTGATAAAAAAAATAACGGTCATAAAATAAGTTTTATTTCTGATTGTAAAAATAGTGGTCAAAAAATAACTGTTATTTCTGATCGAAAAAATAATAACCAAGAAGAACTTATATTTCTGATTGAAAAAATAACGACCACAAAATAACTTTTATTTCTGATTGAATAAATAACGACCAATAAATAACTTTTATTTCTGATCGAAAAAATATCGATCAATTATGTTTGGTTGAGGTGATTTTTATCTTTAAAATCATAAAAGGAGTTTTTTTGTTAAAAAATGGAATCACTAGCTCCATAGCGTCACATTGCTATATTTAAAAGAACTATACAACAACTTTTTATACATGATCTTTTGATCTGTTATCGTTATTTTCGATCCCTGGAATTATGAAGTTTATACTGGCGAAAAACTGAAAACATTATTATTATTAACATTTAATTAAATCGAAAAATTACCACCATCCTAAGATTTGAAACTCGGTCGCATGCATGTGAGTCCATCAGTTTATCCATTCGACCGTCGCAATAATAAACTTATCGTTGCTTCATTTGCTTCATTAAGAATGAAAGCTAGCCTTTGGCCGTGGGTTCAAACCTCAACCCGGAAAAAACAAATTTTTGTTTTGTTGTGCTGTTTTTAAATGTAGGTGTTTTTATACAAAATTTTTATTGCAAAAGTTCGAAACATAAGAATGTTGTGCTTGATACTAGAAAATTATTTTTCTTATATGAGCACAATTTGCTTGGTCCAAGCAAACAATTTGCTTGATTTGAGATATTTGTTTTCCTAGAATTGATAATAGGTTGATCCGAATAAAATAATTTTCTCAATATTAGAATGATTTAATTTTGAATTTTTTTATAAAGAGAAGAATTTGCTTGATCCAAGTAATTAACTGTCTGAAAATTAGAAAATTTTGCTTGAAATATGAGACATTTTTTTGTCAAATCGGTCAACAAAAAGATCTGATATTGTGTTATGAATCGTGCTAATATGAATATAATAGTTTATATGCGGCAATTCAAGACAAAACAGTATTTTTTATTATTTTTCGATGATTATTTTGAGTGGAGAAGTAAGAAATGTTTGTTATAAGTTTTTATTAATTGTTTTCCTATGTTAATACTATCTACTGGTGTAAGACTACTCAAATATTACACAAAAGACAAAGTTTAAGGTAACTGAAAGGTCATAATAGATAAAAACTATGGAAATTTTAAAAAATTAATTCTGAAAATATGTCAAAATACTTTTTGAAGAGTACTTAAGAGATTTTCAAGAGTACTTGAACAAACTCCTACTATATGCCAAAAAATTTCAATCTTGGTTCTTCAAAATTTTCAAAGATATGACTGTTTTTATGTATAATTTATGATTACACGTGCGTTTTTGATACCCTTTTTTCCCTGTATTTTATAACTTCATCGTGTAACATCGTGTAAACAGTACAGAAGCGAAACTTCTTAACTTCTAAACACACCTGCCACCCTTCTGGGCGTTCACATACAACACACAAAATATAAAAAATAATTTACTAAATTTTAGTCTAATACGACCAAAACCTTCAGAAATAAAGCATTTTCGTGAATTTGTGGGCGGTAAAAGAGGTGCGGCAACACTTTTTCCTTAAAACATTCCATACCCGAAACAAATCGACTGCAAAAATTTCAGCTCGTGGGAAAAGTGGGCGCAAATATAAGGTGATCACGCTCATTTTTTGTATAGTCTCCAAAAGTAAGCATATGAACTAAAGCATATGAACTAATTTTAGTCTAATCCGAAACAACTCGACTGCCAAAATTCCAGCGCAATCGGCCCAAAAGTAAATTTTAATGATTTATCTAAAAGAGGTCGTGGCTATTAAGCGACCACACCCGTTTTACTACAGTTCCCGAAAGTAACCATTCAAATTAAATTACTAAATTTTAGTCTTTTAAACGATCAGAACTGCCTGAAATATAGCATTTTCACATATTTGTGGGCGGAAAAAGGGGCGAAATTCGTTTAAAAAAACTATGACTCTAGGCGAGTGAAATGTTTAAGCTGGTCCTATTAATTTTTCCCTTTAACATTTCTTCTAAACACACCTACACTCTATCTGCCATCCTTCTGGGGGTCACCATACAAAAAACACAAAAAATAGATATTGCAGAAACGTGTTGAACGAGACTCGAAACATTTACGTTACAGAGACTCGCGGTCCCAGAGAATAGTGTGACGATTTGAAAAATTTTACTCTCAATATCAAATCGGCGCTTATAAGTTTTACTTTAAAAATCGTCTGAAATTGTCTTAAGAACTTTTGCAAGCCACGTACTTCTGGCCCGCTTTTAACGCTTCAAAGTAATTAACATCACTCATACGTAATGTGACCAACCGTACTCCTTTCAAGAGTATTTAACTTCTTTTCTGCTCTCTGTACCTCTTGTATCGAAGTACGCTAAAAGAACTTATTTTTAATTGTTGTACTTCTTTTTGCCATCTTTTTGACAATATTTTCATAAATCAATCCAATACACACATCTCTAACTACTGCAAAAAATTCATTTTATATCACTATCTTTTTTAACTGGAAAAATTCAGTTTGTCTGTTCTTATGTTAGTTTCGTTGTGACAGTTATCAATTGTAGGCGAGATATGTGCTTGGATATATTTAATATTGTTTTTTTATTTTATTTTTGATATTAAGTCAGTAGCCCAGTGTGACGACCGAAATTTTGACCTCTTTTTTATACATTTTTTTAAATAAGTAAATAAATGCGATCTTTTTGAAATTTTAACATGTTTTTGTTGATGTCTACAAAATGTGTACAAAAGAATTTTCTTTTAATTTGTAATTTGTTTACAATTATTTATATCAAAGTAGAGCCCTCGAAAAAAGGTGTGTTGTTCTAACAAATAATAATCCGATGAAAATGAAATTTGGATATGCCATAACAGACAAAATTTGAGGGAACACGTATATTTTTCAACCATTTTGCTTAAAAGATAGTGGCTCTAAATTCAAAACTGAGAAAATTAGAAAATTAGAAAATTATTTTGCGACCTCTAAACTTTTACCAATTGAGATGAGCTTCAAAGAGGGTGTTTTTAAGGTCAATTGGAAGTATTAAAGCCGAGGACATCTGTAAAAAAAAAAATTATATTTTGGGAAACCCTAATATATATGCTTTAAGTTTTTAATAAAATCAGATTGAAGAGCTAACTTTATATCACCCATAAAATTATTTTCATATATTAGGCTTGAAACTTTAAATTTGTTAAAAAAAAGAGAAAAAAAAAACATTTTTTAACTAAATTCGATCATAACAATTATACTACTGAGACTATTGGCACATTTTATGCCTTAACATTTTTTGTTTGACAATCCCCTACAATATACAACAATTCATTGAAAGAAAATAAAAGTTTTTACAAGCGTTTATGTAAATTATTGCTCTCAACAGTGGATTCATTTTGAATTTTTGCCATTTATTTGAAAAATTGCGGCTAATTGAAAGAAAAAACCATTACGATATTTGGATTCGACGAAAAATTTCACTATAAAAAATGTTATCGCTGTTTGTTATGGTGAAAGTTTTCCAAATTTTATGGTGTAATGTAATTATGCTCAAGGAACTTTACTAGCAATGATAAGAATAACGAAATGTCAAAGTAAGCAACAAGGTGCATCAAAAATTGAAAATTCCATTAATTACATTTATATGCGATTTGGTTTTTTTAACTCCGAGAAATTTAAATAGTCCGAAATGAAAACGCTCGTGCCTAAACTCTCGTCTGATCTCGAAAGTACCAAAAATAGCACAATTGTGGCTATAGTTCCATCCCTGGTTCAAGTTTTTACTCAGGCTGTGTGTCAAAAGGAAACTTTTCAGTCGTGGTAGGATAGAAAATACCTACCGGGAAAATGAGAATTGGTTCTTAAAAAAATCGGGAATTGAATGGATTTGTGGCGTGGCCGTAGAGCGTACCGTTTACCCTACTGAGCAGTGGCCATATGCCACTGCTGTTAGTGATCGTGTTTCTGTGCGGTCTTAAGAATTTTATTTGGCGACACTTTGTTGCGATTTGATAAACAAAGTGTAGGCTAGCTTATCGCGCGTTTGCTAGCCTAAGCACATTCCACTGTGACAGAGTTGTCGTCGTCTCTGTGACGGCATTGTGGTAATGTGATCGTGAGCTAAGTGTGGGACTGACGTTCGGTTGAGCTGACGCTCTGTCTCGCTGCGTAGACAGAACGTCAGCCTCGTTTATAGCTGGCAACGGTTTCATGTGACGGTTCGTCAACAGCCTCTTCAAGCGGTTGGCTACTCGAGTGATACGGCGTGTGGTTGTTGTTCGCTTGTGTGTTGTACAACAACACAGGCTCGCTGCCTGTGACGATTCAACATATCGGGATGTGTGTGTATGTTGTGGGTCTGTTGTTGTATAGCCGCATCGGTTTGCCTTGATGACGAATACCAAGAGGTTCTAAGCTAGTGTGGTTGTTGTTGTAATTGTTCGCTCGTATTGTACAACAACCACCCTTAATGTCAGCTGAGTAAGCGCTTGTTGCTTGCACGCTGGCTTAGCTAACCAGCGTTCATGCAATTGCGCTGCCAATACGATGATTGGCATACGCTGCGTCAGCCCCCACCGCACCCTTTCTCTAGCACTGTTATTAGCGCTGATAACAGGGCTAGCGACTATAAAGGCCAGTGCAGAGCTCCACTGTATCGTTATATCGCGAAAATGCATATAGGAAATTCGGTTTTTGTTGCGCTATGTATGTGTGCTGCCGCGCTCACATACTTAGCTCTTAGATATATCTTCGACGCGTTGTGGTGGCATGGTCTCTGGGCCATGTTGCCTTAGAAGTTAGTCAGTTTTTACGCCGCGAAGAAAACGGACTAACTCTGCGCAAAACCGTAGAAAAATAATAGTAGGTATTAATAAGAACTATCACGTTGTAAATATAGATTAAATAATAAATTATAATAAACTATAAAACTATATTCGGCGAGTTGTTTAATACCCACATTGGTGACCCCGAGAAAAGTGCGCGCAAATAAGTGAATAAGTTCGAACAATCTTTTGTGCGAAACGCGAGTAAAGTTTGTAAAAGAAATATATAAAATTAACTATGAGTAAAAGTGAGGAAAATAAAGGTTCGGTAGACAACCTAGAAAGTGCGGGTGATGTCGAAGGGGCAGTCGGCGGCACGGAAGCCGCCACTGCTAGCCTGGACGTATTGACCCTCGGAGAAACGGGGTCGGCGACGGAAGTGAATAGGGTCGGCGGGAACGCGATTAAGGCGCCTGCGTTCTGGCACCATGCTCCGGACATGTGGTTCTTGTCGTTGGACCAACAGTTCGCCTTGGCTGGGACGAGGTCGGATACCTTCAAATTCCATACGGCAGCCGCGGCGCTAGACCAGTCGGTGCTGAAACAGGTCAGTGAGGCCGTGCGAAATCCGCCAGAGAGGAATAAGTATGACAACCTGAAGGCGGCGTTGATGAACGCTTTCAGTGCTAGCGATTCGGAAAAGTTACGCCAGCTAATGATGGATTTAGAGCTGGGCGACAAGCGCCCATCCCAGCTCCTGTCCGAAATGCGTGAACTAGGGGGCCGTAACGTGACCCCGATGATGTTAGAAGGCATATGGTTATCGCGCCTGCCGTCGAGTGTACAGGCGATTTTGCAAGTGTCAACGGAGACTCTAGTACAAAAAGCAGCGCTGGCGGACAGAATAATGGAGGTTGGCGACTTTCGGTCAAGGCAGGTTGCAGCCATTAGCGCGTCTCCGATACCTAGGCCGGAGACGAGTAAGTTGGGTGTAAATGAAACGGTGAGAGGAATGTCGGGGGATCAGAAACGGCTATGTCGGGTAGAGAATCAGCTATACGAGTTGCTTAACCCGCGAACGGCGAACACCAAAAACGTCACGAATTGGTTGCGCAATGTACGACCAGCGGAAGAGATGTCCTCCAGCGACGACGACATGCTTTACTGCGGCGGCAGGGGGCGCATGCCAATGGTAAGCACGAAGAAGGAGAAGAGGAGAGATCTGGGCTACGAGCAAGTAGCAAGAACAAGAACGACGCCTAAGCCAGCACCGGCGGCTACGAAACCAGCTGCAACTCAGCAGTTCCTAAAGCCAACGTTTGTGAACGGCGTCTGCTGGTACCACTACATCTACGGGGGGGCGGCAAGGAAGTGCCACGAGGGTTGCAGGTATGGCCCAAAACGCAACCCGCCGAGATTCCAAAAAAACTAGATGTCTCGTCGCCAGTCTGCGCAGGGACGGGCGGCGAGAAACAGATCCGCCGGTTATACGTCAAGGATACGACAACGTGCCGACAGTTCCTTGTAGATACCGGAGCGGACGTATCGGTCATTCCATCGACATTCGCTGACCAGCGCAAACCACAAAGCGAACTAACGCTGTTCGCAGCAAATGGATCATCAATTCCTACGTACGGTACCAGACGAGTCATCTTGAACTTTGGGCTGAAGAGATCATTCGCCTGGGACTTCATAATCGCAAAGGTGAAGTCACCTCTCATCGGATCGGATTTTCTGAGGAAATACGCACTGCTGGTAGATGTGCGCAACAATCGACTCATCGACAGCACGACACAAGCGCATGCAGACGGCATTTCGGCAAAAAAGGGTGAGTTTAACATTTTTACTTACAATATTAACGACCCCTTCGCAAATATTTTGTCCGATTTCACCGACGTAACCGTACTTCGTCAAGACAAGCCGACAGCGAAGTCAAAAGTCACGCACCATATAGTGACGAATGGACCACCCGTTAATGCGAGGCCTCGGCGGCTGCCACCAGAGAAGTTAGTCGCGGCAAGAGACGAGTTTCGTTTCTTAGTCGAGAATGGCATTTGCGAGCCATCCGACAGCAATTGGTCAAGTCCACTTCACATGGTTAAAAAATCCGATGGGAGTTGGAGACCTTGCGGCGACTACCGTGCGTTAAACGATCGGACCGTACCGGATCGTTACCCGATACCACACGTGCAGGACTTCACTCACATCTTGCATGGTAAAAGAATTTTTTCGACACTCGACCTGCAGAAAGCGTATCACCAAATTCCCATCGAGCCTGAAGATATACCGAAGACAGCGATTACGACGCCTTTTGGACTGTTCCAATTCAAATTCATGACTTTCGGTCTTCGAAACGCAGCGCAAACTTTCCAGCGCCATATTAATAGTATACTGGCGTCAGAGTTGGAGTATGCATTTGTCTATATAGACGACATTTGCATAGCTTCAGAAGACAAGAGACAGCATGAGAAGCATGTCAGGCGCATTCTGCAACTTCTGCGAGAGAATGGCCTGGCAATAAATGTGTCGAAATGTGCGTTCGGGAAAACGGAAGTTAGGTTCCTAGGCCACACCGTGAGCGAAAACGGGATTAAGCCATGTGACGAAAAAGTACAGGCGGTGAGCGATTTTCCGAAACCAAAAACGGCGAAGGAGATGAAGCAATTTTTGGGAATGGTAAATTTCTATAGGCGCTTCATACCGCACGTAGCGAGTATCCAGTCGATTTTACAGGGGATGATAGTGGGCAACAAGAAAAACGATACCACACCATTGGCCTGGGACGACGGAAAAGTAAGAGCATTCGAGATGTGCAAGGCGAGTTTAGTGAATTCGACCTTGCTTTTCCACCCTTCGCCCGTAGCAAAGCTGTCTCTGCACGTAGACGCGTCCGACGTAGCGGTAGGCGCCGTGCTACATCAGGAAGTAAAAGGTATTCTTCAACCGTTAGGTTTTTATTCCAAAAAGTTGACGGAGGCGCAGCGAAAATACAGCACATACGACAGAGAGCTGTTGGCCATATATCAAGCGGTACGTTTTTTTAAATATATGGTAGAAGGGCGAGTTTTCACAATTTTTACGGACCACAAGCCCTTAACGTTCGCATTTAAGCAGAATCCAGACAAAGCTTCGCCAAGGCAGGCCCGCCATTTAGATTACGTAGGCCAGTTCTCGACGGACATCGTACACGTTCACGGAGCAGAAAATAAGGTGGCAGACGCCTTGTCACGAATAGAGCAGGTTTTGTGCGAGTCGACGGTCTCAGCAAGGCCTGTTATCGACTTCGAAGAGCTGGCTAAGGAGCAAGCAACCGATGCAGAGACGAAATTATTAATTGAGTCGCCATCAAAATCATCGCTGGTGTTGCTAAAACTCACGATGCCAGACGCCTCGAGCCCAATCTACTGCGATACGTCAACAGGTAGGGTCCAACCCTTGGTGCCAGAGAAGTTCAAAAAGGTGGTGATGGAGAAAATGCACGGTATAGCACACCCTGGGGTCAGCGCGTCAACGAAGTTGATCCAGGACAGGTACGTGTGGGCAAGCATGAAAAGGGATATACGCGATTTTGTTAAATGCTGCGTTGCGTGCCAGCGCGCCAAAGTTCAGCGCCACAATAAGGCACCGGTGGCATCTTTCGACAGACCGAGCGAACGGTTTGAGCACGTCAACGTGGATTTAATAGGGCCTCTGCCGGTCTCCAGGGATAATCGCTACTGCCTGACGATCATCGACCGATACACGCGGTGGCCCGAGGCCATTCCTTTACCAGATATGTCAGCAGAAACGGTAGCACGAAGTCTGCTATCGGGCTGGATTGCCAAATTTGGCGTACCACTCAAAATTACGACAGATCAAGGGCGGCAGTTCGAATCCGAGTTGTTTCGGCAGCTTAACAATCTCTTGGGCATCCAGCACTTTAGAACCACTCCTTATCATCCACAGTCGAACGGGATGATAGAGAGGTGGCACCGTACACTGAAGGCGGCCATAACTTGCCACGATAATGAGGATTGGTGTGGGATACTGCCTTTGGTGCTGCTGGGCCTTCGCTCCGCAGTCAAAGAAGACATCGAAATGTCACCGGCAGAATTGGTTTACGGAACCCCACTCAAGCTTCCTGGTGAGTTACTTTCTCCGTCTTTACAGAAGCCGAACGAGACGGAATTCGTGAAAGAATTAAGGAGAATGATGTCGAAAATCACGCCTACGCAAGCCAGCCATCACGACGTTCCGAAGGTATTTATTCAGAAGGACTTGGCAACCTGTTCCCACGTATTTGTTCGAGTCGACAAGTTACAGCGACCTCTCCAATCGCGATACGATGGGCCATTCAAGGTACTGGAGAGGACAGAAAAGTATTTTGTGTTAAGCACGAGGGGCAGGTCGACCAGGATATCAATAGATAGGCTGAAGGCGGCGTTCCTACCTAAGGGCGAGGTCGAAGAGGGTATGTCGCCTAGGCGGTCATCGGCAGCACCGAAGGAAAGTGGAGGACCAGCCAGCATTAAGCAGAGCTACCGTGATGTCGTGGTATCAAAGGCGAGGCCATCGCCGGTTCGAAAAGTGGTGACCTTTGCCGAACTTCCACATAAGACCGGGCCGTCGGCAAATAAATGTCAGCGTAAGTCGAGCGCACCGACCGTGACAACTTTTTCCGGTCCACCGTTGGACACCGTTGGAAAAAGAAATCAACATCGTAAATCGAGCGCACCGACCGTGACAACTTTTTCCGGTCCACCGTTGGACACCGTTGGAAAAATAAATCAACGCCGTAAATCAATCGCACCGACCGTGACAACTTTTTCCGGTCCACCGTTGGACGCCGTTGGAAAAATTAAGCAGCGTAGTAAAGCAAGCGCACCGACCGTGACAACTTCCTCCGGTCCACCGTTGGACAACGTGGGACGGAGTAAACATCATCGGAAATCAGTCGCACCAACCATGATAAAGGTTTCCGGCCCGCCGCTGACTCATGGGCGGCCAAGGAAGAACACTTTTACGAGAAGCGGTAGAGAGGTGAAGGCCCCGAGGAGGTGGTAAAATGGTGACGGAGGCGATGACGTATTTCGTGTTATGTACTTGAAGTTTTGTAAATTTGTAATCAAATTGCTTAGCTTGTAAGCAAGAATAGCGTTTAAGACGGGTCGCGATATTGAATATGGCGTTAATTATTCGGTGTAATTTTCCTCCGTCGTGTTGGGGTTGAGTCAAAATTCGGTACTTTAATATTTTTAGAATCGCGACAGAAACACTAAGGGGGGAGTACTGTGGCGTGGCCGTAGAGCGTACCGTTTACCCTACTGTGCAGTGGCCATATGCCACTGCTGTTAGTGATCGTGTTTCTGTGCGGTCTTAAGAATTTTATTTGGCGACACTTTGTTGCGATTTGATAAACAAAGTGTAGGCTAGCTTATCGCGCGTTTGCTAGCCTAAGCACATTCCACTGTGACAGAGTTGTCGTCGTCTCTGTGACGGCATTGTGGTAATGTGATCGTGAGCTAAGTGTGGGACTGACGTTCGGTTGAGCTGACGCTCTGTCTCGCTGCGTAGACAGAACGTCAGCCTCGTTTATAGCTGGCAACGGTTTCATGTGACGGTTCGTCAACAGCCTCTTCAAGCGGTTGGCTACTCGAGTGATACGGCGTGTGGTTGTTGTTCGCTTGTGTGTTGTACAACAACACAGGCTCGCTGCCTGTGACGATTCAACATATCGGGATGTGTGTGTATGTTGTAGGTCTGTTGTTGTATAGCCGCATCGGTTTGCCTTGATGACGAATACCAAGAGGTTCTAAGCTAGTGTGGTTGTTGTTGTAATTGTTCGCTCGTATTGTACAACAACCACCCTTAATGTCAGCTGAGTAAGCGCTTGTTGCTTGCACGCTGGCTTAGCTAACCAGCGTTCATGCAATTGCGCTGCCAATACGATGATTGGCATACGCTGCGTCAGCCCCCACCGCACCCTTTCTCTAGCACTGTTATTAGCGCTGATAACAGGGCTAGCGACTATAAAGGCCAGTGCAGAGCTCCACTGTATCGTTATATCGCGAAAATGCATATAGGAAATTCGGTTTTTGTTGCGCTATGTATGTGTGCTGCCGCGCTCACATACTTAGCTCTTAGATATATCTTCGACGCGTTGTGGTGGCATGGTCTCTGGGCCATGTTGCCTTAGAAGTTAGTCAGTTTTTACGCCGCGAAGAAAACGGACTAACTCTGCGCAAAACCGTAGAAAAATAATAGTAGGTATTAATAAGAACTATCACGTTGTAAATATAGATTAAATAATAAATTATAATAAACTATAAAACTATATTCGGCGAGTTGTTTAATACCCACAGATTCTTGTACTTGCATTTTAGAATGTATTCCAAAGAATATATAAATTTAGAGCAAAACCTATGAATTAGAATCAATAAACAAAAATTTTACTGATTCGTTTTTATTGCTGCAGGAATCGATTATGACGTATATAATAATATACAGGGTTGCCAATATTCGAAGCGCCCATCTGGCAACACTGTAACTTTCCGCAGTGATGCCAAATCGACTAATGACATACCGCGTTTGAAGCGTCATTCCAAGCAAATGTTTACAATGGAACAGTACACGCCACGCGAACGCTCTAAAATTGTTGAAATTTACATTCAACAAAACAAGTCAATAGTGAAAACTCAACGTGCTTTCAAAAAAATAAATAAAGTGAAAAGTGCGCCTTCCAAGAAAACAATTTATCGTTTGTATGAAAGATTAACAACTGGTAATACTCTTGGTAACCCAAAGAGGCCAAATAAAAAGCGACCAAGGCGATCGGATGAGAATATTGCAGCCGTACGAGCCAGTATTGAGCAGTCACCAACAACATCCCAAAATCGCCGTTCTCAGCAGCTCGGCATTCCCCGATCCACTTTACAACGCATTTTACGTGTTGATTTGAATTTGTTTCCGTACATAATTCAATTGGTAAGCAAATTGTTGCCTACCGATAAGCCACGTCGATTGGAATGGGCCCAAAGAGTCATCGAAATGGCTGAAGAAGACGAGCAATTTTGGCATAAAATTATCATGAGTGATGAAGCTCATTTTCAGTTGAACGGAACGGTAAACAAACAAAATTGCCGTATTTATGCCACTGAAAATCCACAAGAGATTCAAGAGGTACCTCTTCACGATGCAAAAGTCACTGTTTGGTACGGCGTTTGTGCTAAAATGCTCATTGGGCCGTTCTTTTTCGAAGATGATAATGATAAAGTTACTGTCAATCAGGAGCGTTATCGCGATATGATAAACAATTTTTTCATGCCAATCGTTCGTCGAAAGCGTATCAGGCACTACTGGTTTCAACAAGACGGCGCGCCACCACACACAAGCCGCACTACAATCGATTTTTTGAAGCAATTGTTCCCTGGCCGTTTGATGTCAAAAAATGGTGATTTCGATTGGCCGCCAAGATCACCAGATTTAACGCCTCCAGACTTCTTTTTGTGGGGTTATTTGAAATCAAAGGTTTACGTCAACAAGCCAAAGACCCTAGAAGAGCTGAAAACCAACATCCGTCAAGAAATAACCGCCATTCCCATCGAAATGTTGAAGAAAACCATGGAAAATGCTGCAAAACGGGCACAATATGTCGTAGAGGCCAATGGCGACCATTTACGAGATATCATATTCAAGAAATAATGTAAGCAAATCTACTTGAACCCAATTAAATGATATTCATGATGAACAGACAAAAAATTGTGGTTTCTTTGATTTATTTAAAAATAAAATGGGCGCTTCGAATATTGGCAACCCGTATAATAAAGTAAATGTTGTTAGATTCTTTTCTTGCTTTTATGGTAAGTGAAAAACGAATTAATTCTGAAACAAATTCTGCTATAAGCGAAAAAAGAATCAATCTGTTATGATTTATATTTTCTGTTTGTTGTTGTTATTTTTGTTTTTTCAGATATTTTTGAAAAACGGTTGTTCTATTGCTTTCCTTTCACGTGTTTCTTAAAAATTTTACTTTCTGTTTGATTTGTCAGCGTTGAAGGAACAAACTGCTTCAGAAGACCCGAAAATTTTAATAATGTATTGTTTGGTAAGTAATGAAAAACCATCGCTCTTTACTTGTTTAAATCATTTTTTAATGTTTTTTTTTTAAATGCAGAATGCTTTTGCACGCAAGAGTAAACCAGGAACAGTCCCAAAAAGATATCAAGGAAGCTATACGCAAGTCAAAATCTGTATACTATAAGGAAATTTGAAGCAAAACGGATGGAACAGCCTACATCATAAACATCAATATTTTTGCATTAAATGTGGTATAATTATAATTGTTTGGTCGTCTATCTAAATATTATTTATTCTTTCTAATTACATAATAATTATCTGTATTAATTTGAATTATTGTAATGTAATTTTCTATTAATTATTTAAAAAAGAATAAAAGATTTTCATTTTTGCCATACAAACCTATGTATTATGGAATTCATTCATGTATATCTATTCTAAAAGGGCTCCTTAGCGATTTGTACTTTTCTCATATTCGAAAAATGCATACTTTTTCATTTAAAAGTATCCATGCTATAAGCGAATAATAGAATCGATTTCAGCAGTGATTCAAGTGGAAAGCAGAAAAGAATGTACTACTTTTTGTAGGACATCACTATGTTAAAAATAATCAATTCTAGAATCAATAACTGGAAAAGTGAAATGATTCTTTTTTCATACACAATTGATTCTTTTTTCCCGGTGGGTATCAAGTTGAATAAAATTTGTGTGTGTTGAAATATATTTGTCTTTTTTGCTGTGCCAAATGGACGATGAAATTTTGACGATTACAAATTTTGACGTTTCACATTTCGGTCATGTTTAGCGCAAATATTTTATACAATTTACATTTTATTCAATTTGCGACAAATTTAACTCGAGGGCTTGTACCTGGAACTTATTTCGTAAACTTGTAATATTGTAAACTTAAAAAATAATAAATATAAAAAAACGAAAGTGCTTAAGTTTGTGTGTGCGTGTGTGTGAGCCAACGATCTTTCGGTGCATCAGCAAGTGCAGCAAAGTTAAATTGGATTTCTTTGCTAGCGAACGTCCTCCAAGTGCCACCACCAGCAAGTGTGGTGCAAAATTTGTTGCTAGCCAACATCCTCCAAGTGCCATCACCAGCAGCACAAGCAAGTGCAGCGCAAATTTCCTGATTCTTTTGCTTGCCGACATTCTTAGAGAGTCGCCACGAGCAGGACCAGCAAGTGCAGCACAATTCAATTGACTGGTCCAGTATTTCAGAAGCACCATTCCAGCATGTCTCAAGCGCAGAGATTTTTGCCTTATACTCCGGCGTGAATTAAATAAATTGAAAGCGGAGAATTTGCACTTCATTAGCTTGTGCTGCTGGTGATGGCACTTGGAGGATGTTGGCTTACAAGAAATTTGCGCTGTATTTGCTTGTGCTGCTGCTGGTGGCACTTGGAGGATGTTGGCTTGCAAGAAATTTTGCACTGCAATTGCTTGTGCTTGGTGGCACTTGGAGGACACATTTGCCAGCAAAGAAAGCCAATTTAACTTTGCTGCACTTGCTGATGTACCGGGAGATCGTTGGCCCACACACACGCAAAAACAAACTCAAGCACTTTAGTGTTCTTGTTTTTATTATTTTGTTATTTTTTAAGTTTTTTAAGCTGACAATTTTTTCACTTCTTATAATGCAAAAATTCCTTTTATTTTGTATTTATAAATTTGTTCATTAAAACGTGTACAAAACTACAAACAAGTCCACAAAACTACATCTTTTTACATTGAGAAAGTGTTGACTGTCAACAGCTTAATCGAAAAGACCGAAACCCATATCATCATCAGATTTCTCTGGCTCTTCTTCCTTCTTCTTTTCCTCTTTCTTAGTTTCTGCAGCTGGGGCGGCATCATTACCACCGGCAGCGGAAGCACCGGCCGATGCACCAGCGCCAACTCCGGAACCGATGTTGGTGATTAAGTCCTTTACATTGATGCCTTCCAAGGCCTTTGCGTATAAGCCGGGCCAGTAGGGCTCAACCTCAACATTGGCAGCCTTCAAGATGGTAGAGATTTTCTCACCTGTAACAGGGACATCGTCATCAACCAAGATGAGGGAAGCGTAGACGCAAGCGAGTTCAGCTTTGGTAGACATATTTAACAAGATTAGAAGTTTTTAATAATTGGTGCAAGTTGCCAAAAATTAAAATTTGTTTTTATAAATTTTGGCCTTAGCTCAAAAATGAGAACAAACACACTTGACAAAATCCTGAACCGGAAAAGGAACAATATTACAAGTTTACGAAATAAGTTGCAAGCACAAGCACTCGAATTAAATACTTCGCAGAAATTGATGTGTTGTTTTTTTTTCCATATTTTGAGTGTGTCAAAAATTCGCTTTCGATTGTCAAAATTTGTAGTAGCCCCTGGGGCTAGCGCAAATTTTTACAGCTATATTCACCTCACAAATGCCAAAAATTGCTCTGCCAACTGTCAAAATTTGATCATCCGACTGAAAAGTTTCCGATTGACACACAGCCTCATTGTCTTTTACGCTCTTATGTTTGACAGCTTCGATACCCACCTCTCTGGAACGACTCTACCATGTTGAATTTACCTTGGACGAGACAAGTGCCTATCAATCTTGTACAATTTTGCTCAATCACGGATGCTGTAATTCGGCCCCTGAACAGAATCAAGGCTCATGAACCTTGAACAGAATGAAGTAATTTTATTCAAAGAACCCAGTGGTAAATAGACACATGACGTTACCAATTATTTTTTTTATACCTACAATGTAGCTGC
The DNA here is from genome assembly GCA_963920525.1 of Dichetophora obliterata. Taxonomy (NCBI): domain Eukaryota; kingdom Metazoa; phylum Arthropoda; class Insecta; order Diptera; family Sciomyzidae; genus Dichetophora; species Dichetophora obliterata. Next base: position 82,779,482 of record OY986435.1, on the reverse strand, counting down.
GAGACCTCCAACGCCTGTAGAGGAACATGGTCTGTTTAGGAATTTTGTATAGAGGAAGGTCTTTAGTTTAACGAAACCCTTACTTTTGACGCGACATCCACAAATTAAGAGAAAGTCCATATTTCAAACAGTTTTAGTCGTATAAGCCAAAAATGTATAAAATGTAATAAATTTGGTGAGTTAGCGCTTTTTAAAAAAAGTTGCCATGACTACTTTCTGCGGCTGTTAAACGACAACACTGTTTGTTCGTCCTTCATCCCTTTCAGACCTAACGCTAAGCCACTCAGAATTTTTTTATGATTTTTGGAATAAATGGACTTTATATGATCTGAAAATATATTAAAAGCCAAAAATTTGATATTTTCATGTCCTTCAAGGCTTTTCAAGAACCAAAAGCTTGTATTGCAATATTTTTTTTTGTATCAAGTAACCTCAAATCAATTAAGATTTAATAATACATTATTTTATTTGTTAAAATGTGTTCACTTCACTAAAATTGCGCTATTAGTATTTTAGTAATTGAAAAAAAAAAAAAACAAAAAATAAGTGTGACGCGAGAATTCCGAGAAAATTTAAGAAACGACAAAATGAACATCGAAACAATATGAGAAGCAAACATAAATAATAATCAGCGCAAGCGATACATGAAAACTTGTTTTACATTCTGATTCTGATAACAGCGAGTACAGAGTACGTAGAATGAGTTGTAGGTATGTATTAGCCAAAAGTATTTATCAATATAATGTTTTTTAACTATGATAAACGTTTTTCAATCAAAATGTAAAAAAACAAAAGACAAATCGCTTTTGATGTGGTCGAACTTCGACCACAGGCAGTACTAGTACACATTAATGTACTATGTACATAACATTATAAATGAAACCTTTTTCTTACTCTCGATGTTTGACTTTTGTAAGAATTTCTCCATTTTCAGAGCTTCCAACTTATAAACGTGTTCATCTGAAATAAACACCCTATAAGGCTATTCACAGTTTAAATACGCTGGTCTGCTATTTGTACGATTTGTTATTTGTACGCCAATTTACGTAAGCGAATTTTGCTTTGTTGTTGTTTTGCATTCAAACGAAAATAAAAATCTTGGAATAAAATTTAAGCTTTTCTGTACTTTATATATGACCACACCAGCTTTGGTTTTAAATCTATTATTTGCAAAATACTAAAAAATTGTTTTAATACAGCTTTGGTTTAAAATTTTGTACAAGTTTGGATTTAAATATAAAAAAACAAAAGAATACAAACACAGTGAGATTCGAACCAGGGATATCCAGTTTGTAAGCTCACTACGTTAACGACTGGGCTATTGCGCTATACGAAACAAAAGCAATAAACAAGCGTATGAACCTAATATTAAGTTTCAGCATTGCAATATTTCTTTGGTTTAAATTTTAGTATTTAAATTAGTATTTTATAAAAATTTTAATTATGGTTTAGTATTTGTGAAAGTTTAAATTTTAAACCTCAAGGTTACAAAATATGCAGTTGTATTTTAGCTGGACTAAAATTTATTCCAAGATTTTTAACCGTGTGGACGAGTTTTTTGTACCTCGTATTTTTATGCTCTGTCTACGGCCGCCATATTATATACATCATAGGATTGCATAATTTTTGAATACGACAGTCACTTGGCGGAGTGCTCAACAATAATAAATGCTTAATACGATTGTAACAAGACGTTACAATTGACTTACGATAAATTAAGTATAGTTACTTATATATGCAGCATAGAGTAGGTAACTTTCACAACTTTGACAACAACAAAGTGACCTACATAAATTACCAGCTACAACAACATGACTCACCGTCTAGTGGCCATAGAATAGCCGCCAAACATTGTTTTCATACGCCTTACAACAGACGACGTATATAATTCCTTAGTAGTTCTTTCCAGAAGCATATAAATAGACACGACAATTCCAACTCCTTTTTAGGTGAGCTCAAACCAAGTAGCTACTTCCTCGGCTGACTGTCAGGTCCATCGTTCGGGAAGGGTGGCGAACGGTAATTTTTTGTTATTTTTAAGTGTAGTTAGTTATTTATTTTTTTTTATTTATTATTATTTTTTGTTTGTTTTCGAAAGCCACGTCGCTACCTCGGTTGACCGCAAAGTCTATCACCAGGGCTGCGACGCAGGCACTCACTGCCACGTCACAACCCCGGTTGACCGCAAGGCCTATCACCGGGACTGCGACGCAGGCACTCTCTGCTACGCCACCATGGCGTCTACAGTTGTCGTATTAGAAATAACGGAGCATTCCTTTTTAGATTGTCAACCGATGACCGAAGCGATTATCAACGGACTACCGATTACCGAAGCGATTACCAACCGACTACCGAAGCGATTACCAACTGATTACCCATTACCGAAGCAATTACCAACGATTACGATTACCGAAGCGATTACCACAGTGATTACCAACTGATTACTGATTACCGAAGCGATTACTAATCGATTACCGATTACCGAAGCGATTTCCAACTGATTACCGGCTTCTAAAGCAATTACCAACTGATGACCGAGTACTAAAGCGATTATCAACTGATGATTAAGCCCGCTAGCGAATACCCGTAGCTGCATAACTAAGAGGTCATAATATGGATAACGTATTAAATAAAGTAACTTTGTGAATTACTGAAAACCCTGCGTCTTTTATTTTCAAAATGATTTGTGAGTGTAAGTGGACCTTTTCACAGGACCCTGGAGCGGCTGAGTTTTACCTCAGTCTTTGATAAAACTACGTCACATGATTTGCAGTTTCAACAATAATAAATGCTATAAATACGATTTGCTAAATGTACGCTTAAACTGTGAATAGCCTAATTGTAATTTGATCGCTTATTAGTATTTATGTGTCTGTTCTACCAAATTTTAATTCGCTCTGTTGTTTACCACTAAAAGAAATTATAAGGAAATAGGTACGTTAAATCTGTGTAATGCTCAATATATTGATATCGGAAATAAAATATCTATGGTTTCACAAAAAACTAAATACTCGATATATCGATATTTTTGCAGCTCTAGAGTGCACTCCTTTGCACTTTGAGCAGAACACCTCACTATTACTATTTGTTTTTTCCAGGACTGAATATTTTTAAAGTTGATTGCTGAAGGGGGCACAACCAGCTAAAACGTACAAGAAATGGTCTTCTTTAGGTTTTTTTTTGCCACACATTAAAATAATTAATAACAAATTTTGTTTTACTTGAAAGATACATATTTGAAGAACATTGTTTTTTATTACAAAATATTTGATTAATTAGTGGGATACAGCGAATTTGCGAGAGGTAAAAAAAGTGTTTTGCGTTCATCATCTCGGATCATCTGAAATAAAAAAAAAACCAGGGAACATTAGTTAATGAAACAATGCTTCGGATGAATGAAGTGATTTGAAAAATTTTGATTTTTCGAAAAATGGCGAATGATCAAAATTGTTTATTTTACCAAAATTTCACTCATATTTTCGTAAAAAATATAAGCGTAAAAAAGTCCTTCGTTGATCAGGAGGACAATTATGTATAAACTAGTTGAAACAAATTTCAAACTGATCGGTAAAGCCGTTCTAAAGGTACAGTGATCACCGTCTTCGAAAGCAATGTTTTGAGAAAAACGCGTAAAAAGTTTTGACGCAGATAAAAAATTCCTAGTAAAAGTTATTTATCTCCATAAATAGTAACCCGATTAGTCTGAAATTTTTAGAGAAGTATGAAATACTTTTAGAAAATGGAAAAAACTTATTTTTTTTTGTCATAAAAAATAGGACACAATAATTAAAAGCAGAAAGAAATTATCAAATACAGGGGAAAAGGGTGCATAAAAGCGTTGATCGTGAGAAGTAGGAAAGTACTTTTTCACTCATAATTTTAAGGCTATAGATTGAAAGGTTTAAGATTAAAAGTACTTGTACCAATAGTTTTATGTGCTGGATTCAAGCAATATTGAAAGCGTTTTATATTTTTTTACTCAAGCAAAATAATTGCTTAATTCAAGAATATTTTAATTACTCAACTGTGCGTTTGCTTAAATTAAGAAAATATTTTCTTGATTCATGTCTTGTTCCAGGTTCTAGAATCGTTTATTTAATTCTTGCTTCAACCAATCATTTATTTTACTCAATGTTAGAAAAAATACTAGTTTAAAATTTTTTTCAAAATTGTAGTTTTTAATGCTTGATTTGAGCAAATGAGGCCAGTTTTAAAATTTTTTAAATAAAAAAATATTTGCTTAACCCTAGTTCGGCCGACGATGTTGATAGCCCTTTAAGGGCCGACGCAGTGATGTTTCTGTTTTATAAAATATGATAAATTGTGCATTAAAAGAGTCAATTTTGCAAAAAAAAAGGAAAAAAATGTAAATTAACTATCTGGCAACACAATCAGGGGGATGAGTTTGACAGATTATTCAGAGCAATTGTTTTTAAAGTTAATTCAGTGCACTTTGTGAGTACAAATGAATTCTTCTAAGCGTGCAAAACGAGACACATTGACAGATGCGGAGATTGAGGCGTTGCTCTATGATAATGACAATGTGGAATTCGGAGATGGCGACGATGGTGAAGATGATGAATGGCTACCAGATGGCGAAATTGCATCGGATGCCGAGATAGTTGATTGGATGAACAAAGTGAATGAGCATAATACCGATGAACAGATAGACGCAGCCTATGATTATGTCGATCAATTAGTGTATGATGCGCCTGATGGAACGCAGTTGGCCAAAGATTCACTTCCCACAGCACAAACATCCACAGTCACCACCACGAGTATGGGAAAAAGCTGATAATATTGAAATGAACGAATTTATGAAATTGTTTTGGGTTAGGGTGTTCATAAGTCTAGCATGGAAATCATCGATGAGTTTTGGGCTCCATATTGGTTTCCACTCTACCGTGCAGCAATGAATCGAAATAGATTCAAAGCTATTCTTTGCACCATTGGTTTCGACTAACGCACAACACGTGACGCTCGAAAGGCTACTGACAAAGCTGCTCCAATATTAGAAATTTGGATGCTTATGAACGAAAATTTGCGTAAACAATATCGGCCATACAGCAACATAACAATCGATGAGGAACTTTATCCATTCCGTGGCCGAGCATCGTTTCGCCGATACATCCCGTCAAAGCCAGAAAAATACGGCATAAAAGTATTTTGGGCCTGCGATGCGAAAACCAGCTATCCGTTGCATGGCATATTATAATTGGGTCGGCAGCCCGATCGAAAAAATTGTTGTTGAGTTGGTGCAACCATGGAAAAATAGTGGCCGTAATATTTCTACGGACAATTTCTTCACTTCATTGCAACTTGCCAATGCGTTAAAGAAGATGAATCTTTGTTTTGTAGGCACGGTGCGGAATAATAAGCGCTTTATACCAAAAGAGTTGCAATTTGATAAGTCCTTGCCTCTGGGTGATTCGCAGTTTGCATTATGATTCAGTCACAAACAAACCAGAAATAATTCTCGACTACAATCGTACAAAAGGTGGTGTTGACAGGGTTGCCAACTTTTGAAAAGCCCAGGCCCGGAGCTTTTTTTATTTAATAATTTTTTTATGGTCTGCTTGCTATTAATTAAAAAATTAATTTTTTCTTTGGTTTTTTCATACATAGTCATGTTTAACAATCATGTTTACAACAAATGTGACACAACACAACTTGCATTTTCCCGTGAACTCGTTTTTTTTATCAGCGACCAATCTTTGTAGTAGGCTTGTGCTTGTGCTTTCCAGAGACGGAACGGACATGGAACGATTCTTTTGCAGAAAGGAACTAGTTCACGGAAACATGTCCGCAGAACTATCTAGTTCCTTTGCTTATTTGAACTGTATATAATATTTGGACTTTCTGCTTGTTGAACTACAAAGGGAATTTGAAGCATGTCCGCGGAACTATCTTGTTCCTTTGTTTATTTGAACTGCATAACTATTTGAAGCATTTGAATGAAGTGCTTGTTGAACTGCTGAGAAAATGTGTAAAGGTCCATGTAGATTTTCAACACATCACTCTGACTAGTCTTAAATCAATTGAACAGAATTGTTTGCTTTTTATTTCAATATTTTTAACTTAAAAACATGTCTTTAGTTTATATAAAAAAAAGGAACTTCTATCATTTAGTAAATAATTTCATTTAGTAAATAAAGTTCACGAGGTAAATTTATATAGTTGCTGAAAAGCGAGCAAAAATAATTTGCAAACAGTTCCTCATGAGCTCGAAACTCAGTTGCATCTTATAGTTCATCAGTTTTAAGCATATTCGCGGAACTATATAGTTCATCAGCTTTAAGCATGTTCATTGGCTTACTTGTCGTCGCTCAAACAATTCGATTAAGTTATGTAAGTGCGAATGAGATGTAGCTCAATTAAAAAAATGTTATTGCAATCGGAACTGTTTGGACATGCTTAAATCGAACAGATGGAATGATTGGAACTATGTCCGAGAGTGAACATAGTTCCATGAACTATGCAGGTCCGGAACGACCCAACTCTACTTTGTAGCTTGGTATCGAGAGCCAATCGTTGTTAAAAGATGTTAAGTAATGTTTCCTCTTGCAACTAGATTCCATTATGCTGTTCTCTAAAATAGTTTTGTATCAGTTAATACACAAAACACAAATTATTGACCGAACTTACATAAATTGAACTGCAAACATTAATTAAAAATTCAGCCGCAGACAAGGTTAATTTATAAGGTTGTGGCACTTGAGAGAAATGCACTCTTTTTCCCGCCTTTGCTCGAACTGTCATTGCGCTTTTCTTTGTTCTAAGCATTCATTTTCTTCATTTCTTTTTATTCATTCTGACAGTTCGACCGAGTTCGCTCTCAAGTGCCAGAACCTTATAAATGAGCCTTGGCCGCAGAACTCAAAAGAAAAAAAACAGAAACGAGTTCGTCAAGTTACCAAAAGAAAAGTTACGACTGGTTACGACGTTCCTTCAAAAACGAAGTTCAAGAAATAGAAAGAACGTCAAAGTTAAGTTAGTTCATTAAGACAAATGGTTCAAACATTCACTAAAAAAAGGGTAAATCAACACTAATAAATAAGTTAAACAAATTTTTTGTAAGAAAAACTTGATTTAAATATAGATTAGAGCGAAAGACGTAGAAAATGTGCCAGGACCGGAGCCCGGAGATTGGCCCTCAGGCCCGAAGTCTCCGGGCGAAAAGGTATGTGTTGGCAACCCTGGGTGTTGATATGATGGACCAATTGCTCGGAGCATATACATGCAATAGGAAGACGCATCGTTGGCCATTGGCCTTACTTTACAATATGTTGGATTTAATGGCGTTGGCTGGGCATATCATTCATCGGGAGAAAAATCCAAAGAGTCGTATTAATATCAGCACAAAAATCTTATAAAAATATAATTCTTATATATGCTTCATACATTTTTACATAGTCACCCAGGTGACTGCATCGGCCGAAATAAGAATAAAAAGTTTCAGCATGTATCAGTTGACAAAGACAAAAATTTAATAATTTTAATTTATGTTTTTTGTACTTAAAATTCATTGCTTTAAGATGTCACGGAAGATGGCTTAACATAATTGGTTGAAAACATATTTTTTTGTGTGAAAAAGGTGAAATAGTCACCCCGGTGACTCGTAGGCCGAACTAGGGTTAATATAAGAATATTATTTCTCTCCGTGTAGCGTATTTTATGTTAACTTGTCGAAAGGTCAACTCAAAAGTAGACTAAACAATATTATGTAAGTAGATCTACGTACATTTTAACTGCGCTGCTGGTGTTGCTCAGTGTCATCCTGCAAAGTCGTATTAGTTTTGCAGGAATACCAAATTCAGACATGGTGGAGTACAGGTGCTTCCTTATTGGGCTGTCGAAGGCGGCTTTGTAGTCGACAAAAAGATGGTGGGTGTCGACTTGTTTTTCTTGAGTCTTCTCCAAGATTTGTCGTAGCGTGAAAATCTAGTCGATGGTGGACTTTCCAGGTCTGAAGCCACACTGATAAGGTCCGATCAGTTCGTTTACAATGGGCTTCAATCTTTCACATAAAACGCTCGACAGGACCTTATATGCGATATTAAGAAGGCTTATCCCACGGTAATTGGCACAGATAGTGGGATCGCCTTTCTTGTGGATTGGGCAGAGCACACTGAGATTCCAATCGTACATGGTGCACTTAGCTTATTCAAAAAACAAATTTAAAAGAATTGCCTTCTTATTTCAGTAAACAAAAAAATGAATTTTTTTGAGGCGTCATTTTGAAGACAGGCCATTATAAAAAAAAAAACATATTTTCAATTTATTAACATATTTACTTTTATGTGATCCCAAACTACCCATTAAACATACTTTAAAATCAACATCACACAGCAAATAAAAATGACAAAGAAACTCAATTAAAATCCAATTAGAAATGAAAAGTTTTCCTGAAAAGTGTACATAAGAGCTTCCAAATAAACAGGATAGATTTAAAAAACAATTTTGCATAAAGAACAAATGCGAGTACTCATGTGTGACGAAATATGGAAAAATACCTACACAGAAAAACGCGCTTCAATAAAATCGCATGGCAGTGAGCTAAAAGCTTATTTCGACTTACTTTAAATGCAATTTGAAAACAAAAATAGGAAAAATTTCTATGAGAGTGTGTATGTGTGTGTGGTAATGCTGGTATATTAGTATATACTCGTAGTATGTGTGGCTGAGCATGTGTTTGTCTATTGAATTTTTTGGGAGACCCTCAGAAATTTTGGCGTATGCTGTTCCTTTGAGTGGTTGTATTCACATTCCATTCATTCGTGCGTCTATGTGTTGCCGCATTGCCGCACTTTACCAATGTGCAGAAAAACGGATACGAATCCGTTTCGAACCCGTTACGAGTTCATCAGCGCGTAATTTGCTCTTTTATTTTTCGACAGGCCCGTTTCAAACTCGTTACAAATCCTCATTACAAACGTTAACATAAAAGGCAGTGAATGGTAAATTTTTTTTTAATTTCAATAGATAAAGGATATGAAATACAATTCTGTACATAACTTAATTTTAAATAACTTCCTCACACCATTAACCACGTGGTCCTGAAGCTCTACTTCACACTGACTAGAACTACTTGTTAGAATTTTTAAATAATTATGATGAGTGGACAAGTTTTATGTTGTGTGACTATTGGATAGACGTACCCAAAACTTTTCTTACATCAAATATTTTGTATGCTTTGTCATTAAAGCTGTAACAACTATTGGGATGTTTCAAGAAAAAACAATAATCAATTGTTTGAAGATATACATATGTGGGAGTCATTCTTGAACTCTTTACCAATTAAGCTTGTCTCCACTATTGTCTTATAAATTTGATAACAAAATATTTTTTTTTTTGATTTGATTTACGTTTGATTTTTTAAAATTAAAATTTTTGTAGCAATATTTCTTTTCTTGCTTAAAAATTATCTTAATTTTAAGGTTAAAGAAGAAAATTTGCACTCAGCAGAACAGAAATTATTCTGTAATATAAGAGCGCAGTACACATTTCTTAAAGGATATAAGCGGAAGCAAAATAAAATTATCCCTGAAAAAAAAGAAATATTTTTGCACTTAAATTATAAACTTTAAACTATGTTATTGCTAAATCGTATTTAATGTTATAATTATAAATTACAAAAAACATAGTTGCAACAACCATGTTTTAAGATGATCATAGTATGATTCGGATTATGATTGTTGCTAACATGTTCTTAAACATGTAATATTTTCTTTGATCATGATAAAATGATTATAACAACTATATAACCAAAATATTATTGAAACAATCATTATTCTCTTATTGGTTCGAAAATAGAATGATTGTAACAACTATATTATGAATTTATTTTTAGGATCCAGAATATTATTGCAACAATAATTTTATTTTTTTTATTTTCCACACTATTATTAAGATATCTCCAGAGGTTTGCCATTGACTAGGCAGAACAGAAATATTAATTCAATTGAAAAATCTTTTTGATACAATTTTCTGTCCGAGCTGGGGTTTAAATCTCGGCTTTTTCGCTTACGAGCCACGCACACTACCAGTAGGCCACAGCCGCTACTACCGCTCGCCTGACTAATGCCATTCATAAATATGATACAAGTGCATTGTCACAAAAATAGCTATATGTGTGATAAACAAAATATGGCCAGAATTGCGAAACATATTTACGGTAAATAGAAATAGTATGTTTGCTACAATTAGAGTCAAAAATGTCACTTTTCTGCGTGCTGTTTTTAGGATAAGGCGATTTAAAACAAAACACAATAATTAAACAGTTGACAAACGAAACGGCACATAGCCAGGAATCGATAAAACTTATTATGTCTGAATGAAGTTAAAGGTTTTCCTGCAAACTGTTCAGGCACAATAGGTTCTTTCGATTTTTGGTTTTGTTCTGCTTCGTTTGCCCACAATCAAAGAATAGTTCGGACAAACATTCAAAATTCTAATATGTTTGTCTCTATAATAATAATCACATTTATCATGATTGACAGAACCACAACATTTTTGTTGCAACTAATAGTTGAGGCAATCATTGTATGTTGACGATTTCAATGATGTTATGATTTCAACTATAATGTTATTTTTGGTACCACCATTAGTAAATAATGACTTTATTAAGGCAAAAATTTTTGTTTGCAGAAATAATATAACAATTTTAGTAAAAAAATTATTGTTGCAGTAATCATTTCTCAACCATGTCTTTTCTCTGCGTGTAAAACACTTAAATATCACTGCTCCAATGGCACTGCTAGTACAGAGAAGTATGAAAGATTTAACAGTCATAACTATTAACAAGTGATCCTTTCACGTATTTCAGGAAAATTTGATAAAAATATTTCCATTAACTTTTCAAAAATAAAAATTTTTGAACAATAGCTGCGTTCCTTTCGCCTTAATATAATCGCGAGAACCAATTTTCTCAAAGGAACGGCAAGAAAAACGACTCGTAGAGGGCACTACCGGTGCAGTCAAATTTAAATTCAAACAAGCAATCATGATACAATAACTATTAGATGTCATGAGAACGTGTGTCGTTCAAAACTGTTGTGAACTGTTATGGTAGCGATACCTTAGTGAACGATGTTTTTCTCTGAATGTGTTTTACTCTTAACGTCAGAAAAATTGTAAATGATTTAATTTAATTACTAATATTATGCAATTATATAAATAATTTAAGTGCAATTGTTGACTCCGCTGAATGCGTCCAATGAGTGTGACACACGCGGTTTGTTTTGTTTTCTTTTGTTTAACATTCGATGGTTCCAGCTCGTGAGAAAATAGGTAGCTGTCATGGCTACCTAATAGTCATTGTATCAAACAAACAAAAAATTAAAAAATGAAATGACAGCTCACAAAAATATACAGATGCGGCACCTGTGTTTCCAATTTTTTAAAGGCTATATCACAATTTTATATGGATAGCAAAAATAATCCTATTTGATATAGGATTATTATTTTTGTTTTTGCTTTGCATGTAAAAAAATATAATCTGGATTATTTTGAAGCGAATGGAACGCAGCTAATGAATCAAATTTCATCTTTAAATATATTCAATTTGATTTCCATACAATTTTTATTATTATGATATAAGTTATAGATGTTAAAAACTAATTTAATTATTTTTAATTAAAATTTTTTAATAAAAACTAATAGCTTTAAATGTTTACTATCCTTCACATTGTGAGGACGTAAGTCGTTACATCTTGTTTACGTCCACACAATAGCCAAAAGGCGGAGTATTGCTGTGAATATCATTTCTTTTATTTTTTGCTTGTTTACCTGTAAATTTATTATATACATATATATAAGATTATTATAAATAGAATCACAGCATTAAATCAGCAACCATACGCAGGTTCACAGAAACACCACCCGTATCTTATTGAGGATAGTTTAGGCTAGGGAAATCCCAAATTAGTAAACAGGCTTAGTAAACAGGCAGCGTGTAAACGATCACTAGGCGAAAGGATTTTTATCGGCTACCAACACTGCACTAAGTTGAGTACCACCGCCATCATGAATAGCAAAATCTACCTACACCAAACCCACCACACTGACACGATGACTAAAACTTAGCTGGCTACATGTTCGACCAGCGCAAGAAAATTCATTCTTGCTGCGGCCGCCACTTAGGTAAGTCATCAATTTTGTTTAACTCTAAGTCTTTCGCTAAGGCAGTTGCCTAGTATGCCAGGGATATTTTTTTTAAGAAAATTTTTCTAAGTCTTTTGGACACGAAAAATTTCTAAGTCTTTCGCTAAGGCAGTTGCCTAGTATGCCAGGGATATTTTTTAAGAAAATTTTTCTAAGTCTTTTCGACATGAAAATTTTCTAAGTCTTTTTTTAAGTAAAATTTTTCTAAGTCTTTTGGACACGAAAAATTTCTAAGTCTTTCGCTAAGGCAGTTGCCTAGTAGGCCAGGGATATTTTTTTTTTAAGAAAATTTTTCTAAGTCTTTTCGACATGAAAATTTTCTAAGTCTTTTTTTTAAGTAAAATTTTTCTAAGTCTTTTGGACACGAAAAATTTCTAAGTCTTTCGCTAAGGCAGTTGCCTAGTATGCCAGGGATATTTTTTTTAAGAAAATTTTTCTAAGTCTTTTCGACATGAAAATTTTCTAAGTCTTTTTTTTAAGTAAAATTTTTCTAAGTCTTTTGGACACGAAAAATTTCTAAGTCTTTCGCTAAGGCAGTTGCCTAGTATGCCAGGGATAGGTTTTTAAGAAAATTTTTCTAAGTCTTTTCGACATGAAAATTTTCTCAGTCTTTTTTAAGTAAAATTTTTCTAAGTCTTTTAGCCCAGAAAAATTTCTAAGTCTTTCGCTAAGGCAGTTGCCTAGTACGCCAGGGATCTTTTTTTAAGAAAATTTTTCTAAGTCTTTTCGACATGAAAATTTTCTAAGTCTTTTTTTTAAGAAAAATTTTTCTAAGTCTTTTAGCCCAGAAAAATTTCTAAGTCTTTCGCTAAGGCAGTTGCCTAGTACGCCAGGGATATTTTTTTTTAGAAAATTTTTCTAAGTCTTTTCGACATGAAAATTTTCTAAGTCTTTTTTTTAAGTAAAATTTTTCTAAGTCTTTTAGCCCAGAAAAAATTCTAAGTCTTTCGCTAAGGCAGTTGCCTAGTACGCCAGGGATTTTTTTTTTAAGAAAAATTTTCTAAGTCTTTTCGCCATGAAAATTTTCTAAGTTTTTTTTTTAAGTAAAATTTTTCTAAGTCTTTTAGCTCAGAAAAATTTCTAAGTCTTTAGTCATGGCCGTCGCCTAGTACATCGAGAATTCTCTTTTTCCCTTCGAGACTTTCGGGTACCGTTATGCCGCGTGGTCGGCACGCTAGAACATAGGTTGCGCTCATCAAATCACGCCACTCGACCAACCGAACGGGACTTGAGTAAATAAACGTTACACCGCCTGGCACGTGCCGAGTTGTTTTCTTTGGTTGGAGGATGAGAAACAAGACAAACAAGCCCGTCGACGCGTTCCCACAACGTAGCTGCCCACCCACTGATGAATGCGTTTCCGAGATGTCTTTAGGTTATTTTTTTTATATCTCGGCTACGCCGCGCGCGGTAATTTGCTACTTTTAATTTAGGTTATTTCAACTCCCGATAGTTTTAGTTAGCCCGTGCTGTGAGATGTCTTTAGGTGAATTTTTTTTTACTCTCGCAGCCATAATTTTAAGATTAATTTGGTTTTGTTAAACATCAATGATTTCTTTTCAAGTTTCTTTTGATTATTCTAAAAATCTACCATAAACCATAAAGTAATTTTAAGACACCGTAATTTTAAGATAGAACAAAATTTCGCTAAGGACAATAAACAATACATTGTATGTTTGACTAAAACTTAAGCGTGAGTTTTTTTTTTTCCTTTTGTTGGATTTCTACAGCGGGGCTTTGTTTGTGAGACACGAACCCTGGACACCGGCGAGTGATACCTCGGCCGGAAAGGTTCGTCACAATGGCGCCCGAGCAGGGACTACATGTCTACTAAGAAAGCCATCCGCTGCGCATGAGAAAAATTATTAGTTTTTTATTTTTTCTGGAAAATATATATCATACTTGAAAGTCATTCGACGCACACGTTGCTAGAAAGTCACCCGCTGCGCAGGCGAGAATTCTTATTTGAATTAAAATACATGGTGTTTTAAGGGAAAACCCTAGGACATTTATAATAATTTTACACATAATAAATAGAATTTAATCATTACAGATAAGTATCTCAAGGTCTTTGCTAAGCCATGTTAACCGTCACCTGGATTTACTACCTGAAAAAGGAGGACCTCCTGCAGTATGCCAACGAGTTTGGATTCGACCCCGCTGGCACCGTCGACGAATTGCGGAAGCGTTTCATTGGGTTCATCAACGATCAGGAATACAAGGATGAACAGTTTGAACGCCTGACTGATCTTCAGGCTAAACACCGGCGAGCCGCATCGCCAATACCACCCGCTGATGACACTACGGCAAAACCAGCACCGCCGACCGCCACTACACTGCATGTCCCAACCGGTCCGATGCCTGGCCAATGGCCGGCCCTTCCCTCCTCCGGGAATGCTGTCCTGCGCACCATAGACCCGTACTTGGCAGTCATAGAACAAGTAAGGAAGTGGTCACTCAAATTTGACGGAAGAAGAGACCCCCTAGCATTCATCGAACGAGTCGAGGAATTGGCCGAGGTCTACAGCATCAACATGAGTTATCTACCACGAACGATGCCCGAACTCCTCACTGATCGCGCACTCATCTGGTATCGGAACAACAACGAGCACTGGGCCACATGGCAGCCGTTCAAAGGCAAATTCTTGAAGTTCTTCCTACCGCCCAGGTACCTAGAACGCATCGATGATGACATCAGACGCAGGCTCCAGAAACCACGAGAACCATTTAAGCATTTTGTGGTAGACCTCCAGAACTTAATGCGACACGCCGGCTACAGCGAAGAACAGAAGCTGGAGCGAATTTTCCGAAACGCCCATCCGGATTATCAATGGTATATCCGTAGAAAGGATTTTTCGACTTTGGAGGAATTGGTCAACATGGCAGAGGACCTGGAGACTATCCACACCAACGAGCCCGACCGACCCCAGCGTAGTAATGCACGGCCAGAACAACATCGCATGATGCAACAGCACGACCGGCGGGCCGAGGCACGAACGCGGCAGCCGCCTCAAGGCGATGTAAATCGAACGGAAGGTGAAATCAACCCCCGAACGGCATGTTATAACTGCGGTGAAGACGGGCATGTGAGGCAATCATGCAGGAAACCCCGGAAACTCTTTTGTTGGGTCTGCGGGCGCCGTAATAGTTTGACGATACAGTGTTGCAGGAAGCCATCGGAAAACACCGTGGAGGGTCGCCTAGATCGAGGTGGGGCAGATCCTCCGGCAGAAGAGTCACGGACTCACTAACTCACCTCTACCAAAATTCCAACCATATCTCCGCCGTCATAAACATCAACGCAGTGTCAGCCCTTGCGACCATCGACACGGGTGCCACACGAAGTTTCCTAAGCCAAGCTTTCGTCGACGGGATGCAAACGGAGTGCAGGTTTATACCGACCGAGACGGTGGTCACGCTCGCCGATGGGTCTGCAAAACAATTACGACACGCAGTAGAAGTTCGAGTGCAGATGGGTAACATAGACCGCCAATTCCAGTTCCTGGTAATGCCTGATGCTACCGACGAGGTCATTCTCGGAATGGACTTTCTAACGGAGACTGGCGCCATCTTTAGTTGCGGCGGAGCGACCATAACCCTGAGTAAGTCAACCCCCAAAAAAAATATTTCACACCGTTGTAGACAGATCGCCGGATGCAATGCTGGGGAGAGCGAACGCGCCTCGAAGTTCCTGGAAGAGGAGCTTAGAAAGTTTGAAGCCCTCCAGGGTGTGACGAACATCACCGAACACCGGATTATCATGGCAGACGAACGACCACTGAAACAACGCTACTTTCCGCGAAACCCGGCCATGCAAGCGATCATCAGTGAGGAGGTCGATAAATTGCTGGACAAAGGGTGCATCGAGCCATCACATAGCCCGCATAGCGCACCCATCGTCCTAGTGAAGAAGAAGACCGGAACGTGGCGATTATGTGTTGACTATCGGATGCTGAATAGCCACTCGATTCCTGACGCTTACCCTCTGCCACGGATAACCCACATTTTGGACAGATTGCGCGACGCCAAGTACATAAGTAGCCTTGACCTCAAAGATGGCTACTGGCAAATCCCCATGGAGGCCGAGAGCCGGAAGTATACCGCATTTACTGTGCCCGGACGAGGTTTGTTTCAATGGCGAGTCATGCCCTTTGGGTTACATTCGGCCCCCGCTACATTCCAACGTGCCCTCGATCAAGTGATAGGACCCGAGCTCGAGCCCTTCGCTTTTGCGTACTTGGATGACATCGTGGTGACCGGCAGGACATTTGACGAACACTTGAAGAATCTCAAAGAAGTCTTCCGCCGTCTACAAGCGGCTAATCTCCGGATAAACGCAGAGAAATGCGAGTTTTTTAAAAGAAAGATCAAGTATTTGGGACATGTGGTCAGCTCCGAAGGAATTCACACTGATCCCGACAAGATCGCCGCTATACGAGATCTCGAACCTCCTCAAAATGTCCGAGGAGTGCGACGCTTTCTCGGCATAGCGTCGTGGTATCGTCGGTTCATTGAGGATTTCGCTGCTGTCGTCCGACCACTGACGTCACTTCTCAAAAAAGGGAAACATTGGAAGTGGGACGAACCCCAGCAACAGGCTTTTGAAGAACTTAAGAGGAAATTAACCGAAGCACCCGTACTAACCTGCCCAGACTTCGAACAAACGTTTTATCTACAGACGGATGCCAGCGACACGGGCCTGGGTGCGGTACTAACCCAAAATATTGACGGGTCCGAGCACGTGATAGCGTATGCCAGTCGCCATTTGACTGAGCCGGAACAGAACTACTCCGCCACGGAGAAAGAATGCCTGGCAATTATTTGGGGCATTCGGAAAATGCGCCCTTACCTCGAGGGCTATAAGTTCGTGGTCATCACTGATCATTTATCACTAAAGTGGCTCAATTCCATTGAGAGTCCATCGGGACGCGTCGCTAGGTGGGCACTAGAGCTGCAACAATTTAATTTCACTGTACAATACCGTAAGGGCAGACAGAACGTGGTGGCAGACGCATTGTCCCGGCAACCCAATGAGACCCTACAACGGCTTACGGTGGAACCAAGTAGCGCACAAGAGTGTGTCTGGTTGAAGAAGAAAATGGAGGAGGTCACCCAGGAACCCAGCAAGTATTCGGACTTCATCATCATCGATGGACAGCTGTTTCGACACCTCCCGCGAAATGCGAGTGATGAAGACTGTGAGCCTTGGAAATTATGCGTGGCAAAACCTCAGAGAGCCCGGGTCCTGAATGAGAACCACGATAGTCCCAGTGCCGGCCACCTCGGAATACGAAGGACGATTGCCCGTATAGCAAATCGATACTACTGGCCAGGAATGTTTCGGGAAATAAGCCAATATGTCCGGAAGTGCGAGTCCTGCCAAAAATTTAAGGTTAGTCAGCAAGCGCCCGCCGGAGAGATGCTAACCAGGATACCCGAGGAACCGTGGTCGGTGGTGTGTGCCGATTTTGTTGGTCCCTTGCCTCGCTCAAAGCACGGGAATAGTATGCTGCTAGTGTTCTTCGACAAATTTTCCAAGTGGACGGAGTTGGTACCACTGCGAAAAGCCACGTCAGAGAGCTTGCTGAAAGGATTTCGAGAAAGGATTTTAGCGAGGTATGGAGTGCCGAAAATCCTCATCACAGACAACGGGACCCAGTTTACCAGTCGGGCATTCCAGCGATACTTAGAGGAAATTGGGGTGCGGCAACAGCTAACTGCACCATACACGCCCCAAGAGAATCCCACGGAACGGGCTAACCGCACCATCAAAACAATGATCGCCCAATTTGCAAATAACAACCACAAGTTATGGGACGAACACCTACCGGAGATCTCTCTTGCCATAAACACTAGCGTCTCGGAGACAACTGGATATAGCCCGGCATTCTTGACGCAAGGACGCGAGCCACGCCTTCCTCGGGCTCTCTACGACGAAGTCACCAGCGGTACAGGAATACGGCAGATAACACCGAACGAGCGCGCTACGCTACTGCAGGAAATCTTTACAATAGTACGACACAACCTGACACGAGCATCAAAAGATCAGGCCCGCCACTATAATTTACGCCGGAGGAACTGGAAGCCTACAGTTGGACAACAAGTCATGGTCCGACAACACCCACTGTCGAAAGCTATCGACGATTTTAACGCGAAGCTCGCACCTAAGTATGACGGGCCCTTCATTGTAAAGGGGTTCCCATCGGGGGTAATTGTGCGATTGCAGAAACCAGGGGAGACAAACGAGCGAACCGCCCATCTGAGCGAACTAAAACCTTTTTATTCACATTAAATCCTTATTAACTCTAAGCGTAGACAACACACTAATCTTTTTTTTTCTCTTATCTTCCAACTTAGCTCCACCAACAATGAAGATGACTGAACGAGACCACAAAGACGCCATAAGCACGGAAGCACCGCAGCGAAAATGTGACCCCCACCCGGGTCGGTTAACCCTTATCCTCGGGTCGAACTGGTTGGAAACGCCGTCAAACACCAGACCTCTACGGTTGGCACCATACCGGTGTAGTCCAGGCCACAGGCGCCCACACCCGTGCGATGTACCACAACAGGCTGCCACCATATGGCACAGACGCATGCGAACGACGGTACCAACACGGCCATCGGGTACACCATCCCAACCACGCATACGTACCCCGGAGCAGCAGAAGGCGGGACAGGAAAAGAGACCCCCCCTGCTCCCCGTCGCCCAGAATGTGCTACAGCCTAAGCAGGCCGGGATCGGTCGCAGCGAGCTACTACGACAACTTGCTAGTGGGTGCGAATCCGGCGGGACGCCGACGAAATGCCGACCAGCGTCCGATTCCACGCCAGAGGTCAACTCGCCGATCACATCTGCGCAACGCTTGATCCCACGCAGCAAAGGGGCTCTAAAAGAGTTTGACCACCGCGACCGAATACAGGCGTATCCGAGTCCAGCCAGCCTAGGTCCAATCGAGCCAGATTTGCGGGTGTGCATCCCGATACATCACACCCCTAGCGGAATCCGGGTCTGTGGGCATGCCAAAGAACATTGCCACGTTAGGGTCAATGTGACACCACCCCGTCCGCCGGTAGCCCGCCGCCGTCATGCCAGCACCAGCAGCGAAGACAGTTCGTCAGGCAGTGACACAAGCACGTCCAGCAGCAGTGACTCCAGCTCAACCAGTGGCGACAGTAGTTCCACTGACAGCGATACCATAGGAACAAACGCCACTGAAGAGCCTGTGACGCAAAGGAATGTCGTCACCCTACCTGACCCCGCTCCGGTCATTTCTCGGCGATTCACAGCCAACGCGACACCACAGCCGTCACAAAATGACCCAAAGCCATTGCCGGTACCTCCGAACATTGAGCGGGAAGTCGAGGAGACACTCCGGAAATGCCGGGAACAGTGCACAGGGCGACGCAGTCGAGGCGCATTCATCCGGCTGTTTGAAGGACAATGTGTCCGATTTAATTGGAGGAGCGATGGTAGGGCATGGGCAGTATACCTACCCCCCAAGCCGCCCGCTGTCGTCACCCGAAGCGGAGAGGAAGTGTGAGGACGTAAGTCGTTACATCTTGTTTACGTCCACACAATAGCCAAAAGGCGGAGTATTGCTGTGAATATCATTTCTTTTATTTTTTGCTTGTTTACCTGTAAATTTATTATATACATATATATAAGATTATTATAAATAGAATCACAGCATTAAATCAGCAACCATACGCAGGTTCACAGAAACACCACCCGTATCTTATTGAGGATAGTTTAGGCTAGGGAAATCCCAAATTAGTAAACAGGCTTAGTAAACAGGCAGCGTGTAAACGATCACTAGGCGAAAGGATTTTTATCGGCTACCAACACTGCACTAAGTTGAGTACCACCGCCATCATGAATAGCAAAATCTACCTACACCAAACCCACCACACTGACACGATGACTAAAACTTAGCTGGCTACATGTTCGACCAGCGCAAGAAAATTCATTCTTGCTGCGGCCGCCACTTAGGTAAGTCATCAATTTTGTTTAACTCTAAGTCTTTCGCTAAGGCAGTTGCCTAGTATGCCAGGGATATTTTTTTTAAGAAAATTTTTCTAAGTCTTTTGGACACGAAAAATTTCTAAGTCTTTCGCTAAGGCAGTTGCCTAGTATGCCAGGGATATTTTTTAAGAAAATTTTTCTAAGTCTTTTCGACATGAAAATTTTCTAAGTCTTTTTTTAAGTAAAATTTTTCTAAGTCTTTTGGACACGAAAAATTTCTAAGTCTTTCGCTAAGGCAGTTGCCTAGTAGGCCAGGGATATTTTTTTTTTAAGAAAATTTTTCTAAGTCTTTTCGACATGAAAATTTTCTAAGTCTTTTTTTTAAGTAAAATTTTTCTAAGTCTTTTGGACACGAAAAATTTCTAAGTCTTTCGCTAAGGCAGTTGCCTAGTATGCCAGGGATATTTTTTTTAAGAAAATTTTTCTAAGTCTTTTCGACATGAAAATTTTCTAAGTCTTTTTTTTAAGTAAAATTTTTCTAAGTCTTTTGGACACGAAAAATTTCTAAGTCTTTCGCTAAGGCAGTTGCCTAGTATGCCAGGGATAGGTTTTTAAGAAAATTTTTCTAAGTCTTTTCGACATGAAAATTTTCTCAGTCTTTTTTAAGTAAAATTTTTCTAAGTCTTTTAGCCCAGAAAAATTTCTAAGTCTTTCGCTAAGGCAGTTGCCTAGTACGCCAGGGATCTTTTTTTAAGAAAATTTTTCTAAGTCTTTTCGACATGAAAATTTTCTAAGTCTTTTTTTTAAGAAAAATTTTTCTAAGTCTTTTAGCCCAGAAAAATTTCTAAGTCTTTCGCTAAGGCAGTTGCCTAGTACGCCAGGGATATTTTTTTTTAGAAAATTTTTCTAAGTCTTTTCGACATGAAAATTTTCTAAGTCTTTTTTTTAAGTAAAATTTTTCTAAGTCTTTTAGCCCAGAAAAAATTCTAAGTCTTTCGCTAAGGCAGTTGCCTAGTACGCCAGGGATTTTTTTTTTAAGAAAAATTTTCTAAGTCTTTTCGCCATGAAAATTTTCTAAGTTTTTTTTTTAAGTAAAATTTTTCTAAGTCTTTTAGCTCAGAAAAATTTCTAAGTCTTTAGTCATGGCCGTCGCCTAGTACATCGAGAATTCTCTTTTTCCCTTCGAGACTTTCGGGTACCGTTATGCCGCGTGGTCGGCACGCTAGAACATAGGTTGCGCTCATCAAATCACGCCACTCGACCAACCGAACGGGACTTGAGTAAATAAACGTTACACCGCCTGGCACGTGCCGAGTTGTTTTCTTTGGTTGGAGGATGAGAAACAAGACAAACAAGCCCGTCGACGCGTTCCCACAACGTAGCTGCCCACCCACTGATGAATGCGTTTCCGAGATGTCTTTAGGTTATTTTTTTTATATCTCGGCTACGCCGCGCGCGGTAATTTGCTACTTTTAATTTAGGTTATTTCAACTCCCGATAGTTTTAGTTAGCCCGTGCTGTGAGATGTCTTTAGGTGAATTTTTTTTTACTCTCGCAGCCATAATTTTAAGATTAATTTGGTTTTGTTAAACATCAATGATTTCTTTTCAAGTTTCTTTTGATTATTCTAAAAATCTACCATAAACCATAAAGTAATTTTAAGACACCGTAATTTTAAGATAGAACAAAATTTCGCTAAGGACAATAAACAATACATTGTATGTTTGACTAAAACTTAAGCGTGAGTTTTTTTTTTTCCTTTTGTTGGATTTCTACAGCGGGGCTTTGTTTGTGAGACACGAACCCTGGACACCGGCGAGTGATACCTCGGCCGGAAAGGTTCGTCACAACATTGTTTACTAATATTATAATTATTGACTTACCTTAAAAATATTTACTTCCGTTAAAAAAATTTACTCTCCTCTGAATTCTTATACAGACCTTTTTTAACTTACTTATTAAACTATTTCAAATGTTTTTACTTACGAATTGATGAGTTATTTTCTTTTATTAGAATTAAAACTCACTAAAAATTATTACTTATCATATGTAAATAAATAAACTATATAATTTAGTAATAAGAATACCTAATTAGTTACTTTAATTGCACGAAAGGTGTAGTAATGAGTTGAGGTTGAAGTTAATAATAACAGGGTGCTACAGTGAAGTGTACTTTTGCAGTGACATAGCACAAGTTGAAGATCTGGTGTGGTATAACATGACACTATACTTGAAATTGTTAATGCACCCCCAAAATTTAATTTTACCGTTAAAAAACCGATGTTTAGGTCCTTGGCGCATTAAACAACAATCATTTACTCAGCAAGTTTTTAATCGATTTTCGATTTTAAAACGCTTTTAGAAAGAAAAAAACTATAAAAAGAACGTTTTGAGTTATAAACGGCCAAACCTAACATTTTTAGCTTATTTCCAATTTTTTCAACTTTGAGGATTATTTATTGCCAAAGTTTTGTTAAAAGCTACTATAAACGCAATAATTTTATATGTAAATAAATGCAAAGTACAGAAATAACCTTTACAACGTATAAAACCGTGTCTAAGATTCTGAGGGTAATCGAATACACAAAACTTCAATGGCATATCGTCTCAGATCTGAAAGTCCTCACTATACTATTTGGAATATAAGGAGGATATACTTAGTATCCTTGCTATCTTTGTGAGTGAGACAGTCGTGCGAAGAATCACTACAAACGCAGTGAATGGTTACTACGAAAATTGTTTATGATTGGAGAAAGTAATGTTGACAACATTCCTCTCGTGCATGCTAAAAAAATTATCTTGCCTTATTGCATCTCAAATTGGGTTACAAGAAGCGGTTTGTGAAATGATTTGACACAGAATGCGAAGCTTTTTTATATTTAAAAATGATGTTTCCTGGCAAAGTGACGCCAAAGTCAAAGAAGGTACTTGCTTTTTCTTCACGCAATCACATATTTGCCAACTTACAGGTATATTCATTAGGCCTTAAATTCGAAAAATTATTCACGATGAAAATTTCCCAGAAAAATTGAAGAGCATGGAGTAGTTTTATTTCTTTATGTGAAAAGTTTTTGGGAAACAAAAGAATTGCCGATTACGTTAACGTTGTAAACGAATTCTTGAATACCACGGAGAAATGGTAAGCAGAATGTCCATCAAAATTAATTTTCTGAATTTTCATTTGAACTTTTTCCCAGAGAATCCTATTAAATTGACCGATGAACAGGGTGAGAGCCTGAACAGAATCAAAAGTCGTAACGACCGACGATAAAGAACACACAACAGAACACACGCAAGTTAACGAAGCCGTCAAAAATGAAATCGTTGAGCAAGAGTCGCGGCGACTTATCGCTAGAGTTAAATTGAATAAAATCTATTCTATTTTTTCTCTAACGACCGACGGTTTCCTCTCTGAGTAAAATTAGTGCTAAAATATTTTGCAAGCAATTGGGTATGTTCAAAGACAATTTCATAGTTTTTGCTATGTTCTCACGTTTCTTTTTTGTTTCTGTTTCACTTACACAACAACAAAAACATGGCTGCTAACGAAACTATGCTATATAAAAGCAACCCTGCATCGTCAGTAGCAATCGCTTTCATTCTGGACGGGTTCTGTGTGTCTGACGACCAGAGAGGATAGCCGGTCGTAACGACTTTTGATTCTGTTCGGGCTCTGAATGATTTCATGAAGAGATGCTATCACTTGAAAATCGTTTTCAAGGGAAAAGCAGTATTTCAAATAAAAATAAATTTTCTGCCTAGGACTAATTTTACAGCAATAATTTTTTTCTGGAAACTACACTTATATCGATAAAAGTCGAAAAAACTTTTTACAATGAAAAAAAAAAGGAAAAACTCGAAAGTATTGCTTTATTACTATAAAGATTAGTTTAATGTAAAAGCGATAATCAGGGGGGTGTTTAAAAGGTTATTTTCAAATAGGAAAATTAAAGAAATGGTCAATCATATTAAAAAAATACAACAATTTTAAAAGAAATCATAAAAATATATTTAATGGAACCTTCAAAGTGATACATGAACGCTCTCATGACTCATTCAGGAACTAAGACCAGGGACCGAAAATAACAGTTATTTTTGAAATTTCTATTCAAAAAGTCAGATGGAAAAAGTAAGTCTATTCGATATTTGAATATAGCTATGGGATGCTTGTTAGCTAAGGATTAATAATCTTTCATGATATTAATTTTTTGATTTTTTACAAAAGTCAATAAATAATCGTTATTTTTTGATCAATTTTATTTCAATCAAAAATGTAAGTTAAAATTTGACTTTTATTTTTTTAATCAAAAATATAAGTTAATTTTTCCATCAAAAATGTAAGTAAAAATTTGACATTTATTTTTTTGATCAAAAATAAAAGTAAAAATTTGACTTTAAGTTTTTTGAGCACACATAAAAGTTAAAATTTAACTTTTATTTTTTCGATCAAAAGTAAAAGTCGTATTTTAATTCATATATCATCTGCTTGCAACCGCTGTTCCAGTCGCTTACGAAATAAATGAAAACAGAATGTGCAATGACAGGCAACTAAGCGATGCAATGCAATGATATGAAGATCGATAGCAATGTTTTTTCTGTGTAAAAATGTTACAAATTTAGGTGTAAAGGAATAAAAATTGTGCTCTATTAATTATTTTGAAAATTTAACCTTTTATAATAGTTAATACGAAATAAATCTGTCTAACTTTTAATTTCTATTTCTGATCGGAAAAATAACAGTTTAAATTTAAGCTTTTATTTTTTATCAAAAAATAGAAATCAAATTTTAACTTATATATTTGAAAAAATAAAAGTCATATTTTAACATTTATTTTAGATAACAAAAATTAAAATCAAATTTTAACTTAAACTTTTGATCGAAAAACTAAAATCCAAATCTTCACTTGTATTTTTGATCGAAATGAAATCAGTCAAAAAATAACGATTATTTGTTGACTTTATTGAAAAAAATCATAACCGTTACGGTCTCTGATTAAGACGTAATATCTTATATACCATATAAAATAATTTAATAACTCAGCCAATTTTCATTCGATTTTCATTAATGAACATTAATTTATTTTTTAATATAGTATTCTTTCATAAACTTATTTCGTTTAAAGTAGCTTTTCGTTTTAAGCAGCTTTTAAGCTTTGGCAATAAATAATCCTCAAAGTCGAAAAAATTGGAAAAAAGGTAAAAAGGTTAGGTTTGACCGATTATAACTCAAAAAGTTATTTTTACAGATCTTAAGATAAGTTAATTTTTTTAAAAGTTTAATTTTTTTTAATAAACCGTTTTTAAATCGAAAATCAGTTAAAAACTTGCTGAGTTAATGACTGTTTAATGCGTCAGGTACTTAAAAATAGGTTTTTAACGGTAAAATTAAGTTTTGGTGCATGTTATACTCTACCAGATCTGAAACCTGTGCTATCACTTCAAGAGTACATACGATTTTTTTTGCACCGCTAATATTAAATATCTAATTAAAAGTTACTCAAACGTCATAATATATGTATATATATATTTGTTTGTTTTTTGTGTTCTGTTGTTAGTCTTAATAGGGCATTTCTTTCGTCAATGTTTTATTTGGTTTATTTTAATATCTGCATACATCTTAAATGATGTAGCAATTTCTCTGAGCAATTTCGGAAAATATCAAGTAAGCAGATTCTGCCTTGGGATATGGATTCAGGTTGTCCTTTAATCTATAGCGTGATCGTTACAATTTTCTGCAAGAAGTTTTTGAATTTGAATGCATCAAAATTGTTTAGTGAGCTTATATTTTTCACATCTGCAGCTAAATGCATATATTAAACAAATAATATAATATATTTCAACATTTTATCATAAAAAAGAGACTGTGCCTTGAATAAAAACGGAAATAGATACGGAAAAATAGTCCGAAACGGATTCTTATATGAAGTCCGTTCCGAATCCGTGACCAATCCGAGAAAGTGGAAAAAGCGCTTCGCTCTTTTAAGAGGAATATCAGTTTCGAATCCGAAACGCAACCCGTTTCGAATAAAATATTCGAAGAAGCGAGTCCATTTCGAATACCAAGCGCATCCGTATGGCACACTGGGTTGGCACTGAGCAGCAGCTACTCGTTGATGTTGTTATCAGCCAGCGTGGCTCAAAGGCAGCAAGCTCCATTGAAACGTTACGCTGTATTTTATTCAATAAACTCGCACAAGCATGAAATAATAAATTTTTGGGTATTTGTATACTGTGTAAGTGTGTGTATAGAATATAGAAAATCCAACAGATAGAAAAAATTTTGAAAATGTCACAATTAGCTGCCTATTAAGTGAATGAATGATCTCGAATCCTTTTAGATAAGGTCAAGAAGAAAGAAAAGAAAGAAAAGACTTTAACTAATTACCATTCAATAAGACATAAATTTCAAAACAGCTATTAATATATAACTAAATTCAAATTCATTGTACTCATAATTTTTTAACTTTTTTGTTTAATTTCTATAATGCCTAAATTTCGTCAATAATTCCTAGAGAATTACAGATTTTAGGCTTAGCATTTTAATTAAGAATTTTATAATTGTGTCTTAAAAAATAATATTAATAAACATACATAAATACATATAAATTCATTTATGGTCACCTCAAAATACGCGCGCTTTTTACTTACGCCTAAATTTTTTTGTTAAGTTGGTAGCACATTCTTTGACATCAATGTCAAACTTCATGCCATTTATTATGTTCAGTTGTGTACCATTTAAAGCTCGTTTTCGTGAACAATAAAGAGGCTTTTATCGCTTCTTTCGATTCAAATCGGTATCCCAATCGGGGCAGTCTTTTGAGTTTGCTGAGTATCCAAAAGTCAAACGGAGCTAAATTGGGTTAAAACGGTGATTGCTTAACGATATGAGATCTTTGATATGAGTCTACTTTTGAAAAAAAAAATCGCAAAGAGCGAGTGCAGTGTGGGAAAGAATTGAGTGCTTTTAGTACCAAACGAGGCTTGACTTGAAACGTTTTTGACGGATTTAACTGAAATGTTGAGAGTATCAGCAATGTCTAATTGTTGACCAACGATTTTCGAGCATCAATTTCTGGATTTGCTTGACGTTTTGCTCATCCGTCGGTATTCTTTGTCCCTGTTGGTCCCTATTTGAACGTTCTGCTACATACATTCCGGGATCTACCAACGCTAATGCCATTCCAAACTGAAGTTTTTAAGTTTATACGTTTACGTTTTGGTGTATGTAAATAGAAATTTGTCCAATTTGACTATGTCCACTAGCATACATATCATTTTACATGAACACATAAGGTATGTTTGCGTACAAATAGTTTGTGATAGTTATCACAAATTATCAGCTTTTGACGCAAAAAACTTGCAAAATAAGAGAAATTGAGAGCGCAAAATGACAGTTGACTTGGAGGGGAAGTTGCAAATTCCTGCTGGAAAAATTTTTACTGTCGAGAATTTGAAAGCTAGAAAACAGCTGATTTAAGACAGTTGCGATTTGAACAATCAAACAAATTTAGTAAAATTGATGCTCACAAACCAGAGGATTGACTGCTGCAGTCGCCAAAAAATGGAAGGTATCTTCAATTTTTGTAAAAAACTTTGCCACTGGGCTCCAGGAGAACACTTCACGCGCAATTTCCTTTTGTTTTCAATTCCACTTAAATGTAAGCAAGGTGTTAATCAGCTGTTATCGAGGCTTGCAAGTTTTTGCAAATTTTGCTTTCGCGTACTTTTTTGATATTTCTCTATTTGAGAGATAATTGTGCGTTACTCTCTTGCAAGTTGCTGCTAGATATTTTTCACTAGCAAAGTACGCGAACAGACCTATAGTTTTGATAAAGATTTCTTCACGTTATTCCACAACCATTGACAATAGCTCAAAAAGGGCTCGTGTCGATTGGTACAAAGAAACGCTAAAAAAATACAAGCGCTGTGCTTCTGAAGACGTTTATAAGATCGTGACTTGCTACGAATCATGGATCTATGCGTATGAGCTTGAAAAAGCAGTCAACTGTATGGGTTTTCCAAAATGAACCAAATCAAACAAATGGTCGCATGCTTCTTCCAAAAAACTTTTAATGTGACCACGGTATCACTTGAGACATTTAGAATGGTCATTTCGGAATATTACACAACTATTTCTTTGCCAGAAGTGTTTCGTGAAATAAGGAAAGCAAACAAGCTCCGGAAAAACATTCTTTATTAAGGCAATGAGAGCTCTCACACATCAGCTCAAAAATGCATTTTTTTATCATGTAAATCATCGAATTAATGGGTCATCTGTCGCACAGTAAAACGAGATAGCCATTTAGAAAATTTACAAAAAAAAAATAGCATGCAATAATTGAAAAAACTGTGAATGCCATTTGAAAGTATAAGCTTCAAACTATTTAAATATACAACAAAATTGTTAAAAACATTTATAGTGTTGACACAGAGTGATGTGAAAGTTGAAGTTTTACAACCATAATTTTTTTACTATTTCAAGAGTACTACACTCAGGGAAAAAATAGAGAGATTAACAGTGAAAACTGTTAAATCCCATCTAACAGATGAGTTTTTTCAAATTAACAGTCTGGACTGTCAATAAAATAAGTATTTTACTCAATTCCTAACTGAATTTTGTTTTCTTTTATGTGAATATGTATTGATATCAGCCTTCCTAGTGCAGGTCAATTAAAAATTCAAACGAGAATTGAGTAAAACAGTTATTTTATCAACAATCCAGACTGTTAATTTAAAAAACTCATCTGTTGGAGTGTATTTTTAGAATACTGCATCAGTGTCAATATTACACCAATTTTAACATTGTTTATATCAGTTTCTTTGTTTAACAAAATCAGGATCCCGGGATTTTGTTAAATTTTCAACAAAAATTTATACATGTATTCTATTATATAAAAGGAGATTCATGAAATTTAATCTAGAATAAGCTCGGTAACCACTGAACTAATTTTAAGTATTCGTTTTTTATTCAATTCCTATAATAATTTCGAGTGTCACAGCTTACCAAGGTTTTCGAAAAATCTATTCCTTAATTATAAAAAAAAATCACGCATTTTATTTGATGTTTATATTCAACAAGAAGCTCAATACAACAGCAAACAAAGCTTTCCTCTCTTTTGCGTAAGAGTTTCTCTCAATACAACACGTTAGCCATATTGTGTAGTTGCTTTCAATTTTCTTTTGCCCATATCACACGATGTTTTTTTGTACGACGATCAAAATCTTTTGTTGTTGCTTTTGCCCATATTTCACGATATTCGTTTATACGACAAGAAGTATGTATAATTAGATGCGTACACTCAAAAAAATACTGTAGTAAAATTTACTACACGATGTGTATTTACTTCGTTTACATGTAGTTTTATTTATTTTTGAATACATATGTAGTTATTCAATATATTTTTACTGAATTTACATTTAAATAATTAATACTTCACGAAGTAGTTGCATGTAGTAAGTAGTTGTTTACATGCATTTATTTAAATAAAGAATATCTACATTAAAATGATTTGCGTAATATGTAATTGATAGCAATTGTATTTATTTCAACTAAAATAATTATAAAAGGTTCGTGATGAAGAACTGTGGTAAGTATTCTTCTTAAAATGCATTTTTTTAATAAAAAATTCTTTGATTTTCTTATAATAAAAGCAATCTTTGTACTGTGGCAGAAAATGTTTTGCAGTTTTTTAATTAATAAATGAAAAACATTTAATTTTAATGTAAATGTATTTATTTTCTGTAGTTAAAAAATATGTAGTAAAAGTAAATAATTCAAATTAGTAAAAATAATTACACTTTAATTTGGTCGGTGAGTTACTAATTGACATTTGCTTTAAATACATTTTTATTTATTTTTACTACAGGATTTTTTTGGGGTGTATAACTGAAAGCAGAAAAATGTGAAAGTAATATGGGCATTTGCAAATGTTTTGAGAGATATTGCCAAAATTGAGTTACAAGCATAAATTATGTTTTGCAGCCAGCTTTTCTTCACTTAAGATTGTGTTAGTCTATATCAGAGATCTGCAAAGAATACTTAAAAATAAGTAGTATTCGAGTACTTTTCGTTCACAACTCAGTGAATCAAATCAGAGATTTGCAATGCATCACATTTTTTAATCATGAGCCATTTACTTAAAAATGAGTATGCATAAGTAAAGGGTGATTTTTTTGAGGTTATGATTTTCATGCATTAGTATTTGACAGATCACGTGGGATTTCAGACATGGTGTCAAAGAGAAAGATGCTCTGTATGCTTTGACATTTCATCATGAATATACTTACTAACGAGCAACGCTTGCAAATCATTGAATTTTATTACCAAATTCAGTGTTCGGTTCGAAATGTGTTTCGCGCTTTACGTCCGATTTATGGTCTACATAATCGACCAAGTGAGCAAACAATTAATGCGATTGTGACCAAGTTTCGCACTCAGTTTACTTTATTGGACATTAAACCAACCACAAGAATGCGTACAGTGCGTACAGAAGAGAATATTGCGTCTGTTTCTGAGAGTGTTGCTGAAGACCGTGAAATGTCGATTCGTCGCCGTTCGCAGCAATTGGGTTTGTGTTATTCGACCACATGGAAGGTTTTACGCAAAGATCTTGGTGTAAAACCGTATAAAATACAGCTCGTGCAAGAACTGAAGCCGAACGATCTGCCACAACGTCGAATTTTCAGTGAATGGGCCCTAGAAAAGTTGGCAGAAAATCCGCTATTTTATCGACAAATTTTGTTCAGCGATGAGGCTCATTTCTGGTTGAATGGCTACGTAAATAAGCAAAATTGCCGCATTTGGAGTGAAGAGCAACCAGAAGCCGTTCAAGAACTGGCCATGCATCCCGAAAAATGCACTGTTTGGTGTGGTTTGTACGCTGGTGGAATCATTGGACCGTATTTTTTCAAAGATGCTGTTGGACGCAACGTTACGGTGAATGGCGATCGCTATCGTTCGATGCTAACAAACTTTTTGTTGCCAAAAATGGAAGAACTGAACTTGGTTGACATGTGGTTTCAACAAGATGGCGCTACATGCCACACAGCTCGCGATTCTATGGCCATTTTGAGGGAAAACTTCGGAGAACAATTAATCTCAAGAAATGGACCGGTAAGTTGGCCACCAAGATCATGCGATTTGACGCCTTTAGACTATTTTTTGTGGGGCTACGTCAAGTCTAAAGTCTACAGAAATAAGCCAGCAACTATTCCAGCTTTGGAAGACAACATTTCCGAAGAAATTCGGGCTATTCCGGCCGAAATGCTCGAAAAAGTTGCCCAAAATTAGACTTTCCGAATGGACCACCTAAGACGCAGCCGCGGTCAACATTTAAATGAAATTATCTTCAAAAAGTAAATGTCATGGACCAATCTAACGTTTCAAATAAAGAACCGATGAGATTTTGCAAATTTTATGCGTTTTTTTAAAAAAAAAAATTATCAAGCTCTTAAAAGATCACCCTTTATAAGTAGTTTCCAAAGTAGAACTCATACGTGATTCGAAAAAAAGTGAATCACGTTTTTGAATCATGGGCCTCTTACACAAAAATGAGTATTAATGAGTATAAGTAGTTTCCAAAGTAATACTTATATGTAACTGGTTCAAAACAAAGTGAATCAAATAAGTATAGAATTAAATAAATATTAAGGGTTGCCAAATAATAATATGTATTTTTAAGAATTTTAAACATCATTTAATAGTGTCAGGGGTCGCTGATTTCGAATCTGAAGTCAGAATTTTAAAATTAAATAGGGTTAATAGGGTTGCCATTTAATTTTTTTATTTTTATGAATTCGGTCCTGGCGCAAAAAATTTGGTAAAAATGGGCCGCTGAATCTGAATCCGTTGTCGAAAGTCTTCTTCCCTGAAATATTCTACCTCAAAGAAAAGGCCACTGTTTTTACAACAAAATTTGAACACTTTAATTTTCAAAATATAATAAAAAAAAATTATGAGAGGTCAATTGACATTGAGAGGTCAAATTAGGTGCGATGGACTCTCAACATATCGATCTTTAAGAATTTCAGTAAAGTTTGGTTGTATTGTTTTTTTTGTCGCTTTCGGAACACTGTGTTATACAGGGTTGTCAATATTCGAAGCGCCCATCTGGCAACACTGTAACTTTCCGCCGTGATGCCAAATCGACTAATGACATACCGCGTTTGAAGCGTCATTCCAAGCAAATGTTTACAATAGAACAGTACACGCCACGCGAACGCTCTAAAATTGTTGAAATTTACATTCAACAAAACAAGTCAATAGTGAAAACTCAACGTGCTTTCAAAAAAATAAATAAAGTGAAAAGTGCGCCTTCCAAGAAAACAATTTATCGTTTGTATGAAAGATTTACAACTGGTAATACTCTTGGTAACCCAAAGAGGCCAAATAAAAAGCGACCAAGGCGATCGGATGAGAATATTGCAGCCGTACGAGCCAGTATTGAGCAGTCACCAACAACATCCCAAAATCGCCGTTCTCAGCAGTTCGGCATTCCCCGATCCACTTTACAACGCATTTTACGTGTTGATTTGAATTTGTTTGCGTACAAAATTCAATTGGTAAACAAATTGTTGCCTACCGATAAGCCACGTCGATTGGAATGGGCGCAAAGAGTCATCGAAATGGCTGAAGAAGACGAGCAATTTTGGCATAAAATTATCATGAGCGATGAAGCTCATTTTCAGTTGAACGGAACGGTAAACAAACAAAATTGCCGTATTTATGCCACTGAAAATCCACAAGAGATTCAAGAGGTACCTCTTCACGATGCAAAAGTCACTGTTTGGTGCGGCGTTTGTGCTAAAATGCTCATTGGGCCGTTCTTTTTCGAAGATGATAATGGCCACAGAGTTACTGTCAATCAGGAGCGTTATGGCGATATGATAAACAATTTTTTCATGCCAATCGTTCGTCGAAAGCGTATCAGGCACTACTGGTTTCAACAAGACGGCGCGCCACCACACACAAGTCGCACTACAATCGATTTTTTGAAGCAATTGTTCCCTGGCCGTTTGATGTCAAAAAATGGTGATTTCGATTGGCCGCCAAGATCACCAGATTTAACGCCTCCAGACTTCTTTTTGTGGGGTTATTTGAAATCAAAGGTTTAAGTCAACAAGCCAAAGACCCTAGAAGAGCTGAAAACCAACATCCGTCAAGAAATAACCGCCATTCCCATCGAAATGTTGAAGAAAACCATGGAAAATGCTGCAAGACGGGCACAATATGTCGTAGAGGCCAATGGCGACCATTTACGAGATATCATATTCAAGAAATAATGTAAGCAAATCTACTTGAACCCAATTAAATGATATTCATGACGAACAGACAAAAAATTGTGGTTTCTTTGATTTATTTAAAAATAAAATGGGCGCTTTGAATATTGGCAACCCTGTAGTTTAAGAAAAAATAATATACCGGGGCTGAGAGTATTTTTTTAGGGTAATTAGGATCCAATGGATAAATAGGATCCACCAGGAGGTGGTGTTCGAGTAGTCGAAAAATGGCGGTTGGCGGAGAATAAAATCACATATACTTTGCAGATATCCTCTGCAGTTATCGACATAATATATTTCGAAATATAAGAAAAACACGACTATTTTGTTATTAATATTAATATAGGTACCATCTGTGGTAGGCGTCAAAGCTCATTCTCTGTGTTGGTTTGTGGCAAATGTTGCAAGCCTGGCTTTTTAATCAAGCTGCACAATAACAAGACCTTGTTAAACGTTTGAGAAATCCGTATATCGTTGTGCTGCTACATGCCATATCACAATCAGGTCGTACACCTCGTCATTGAAAAATAGAAATTTATTATTGAGCTTGCGTTGACAGTAGATTCAGTGTTGTAAACAGTAGCAGCAATGCTAGATGACTACCGAACATAAATTTTCATGACAGGTACATCATATTCGCTATCCTTACAACGGAAAATCTCAAATGTTCCAGCTCCATCAATTCATTCTCAATATCCTCTTCATCAGTTTATCCATCAAAAGCCTCAGAGGAATAGCGATAACTGTTTCTTTTTCATCGTCGGTATCGCTCTTTAGTAACTCATCGATAATCTCCAGCATACAAAGCGCTTTACGACAACGGATTACAAAAGACCCGCTAGGATAAAAAAAATTGATTTAATTCTCACTTTGTTACACACAATGTATTTGAAGCTTTAAAACAAAACAGAAATATACATGTCCTGTTGAAATCTATCGAATAAATGATCGTTTGCATTTAAAATTTAATTATCGCCTAGTTCGACTTGTCAAACAGTAATTTTTGTGCCTCTGCTAGAGTACCTGGCGGTACTAAGTGCTGGTGTGAAAGTCATTCGCTACATATTTTCGACTTTTGGTCTCTTGGACTTTGACCTGAGGGGAAAAGCATAGGTAGTTAGAGGAAGAACTGATTGGAACCATACGTGAATTATCGATTAAGCGGAACAAACGTGAAAGATAATTTGAATTGCATTGAGATTTCTTCAAGACTGGAACTACTGGGAAAGCGTTGTGATATTGCACGGATGTTTGACAGCCTCGCGAGAACCTTATTTACTTACTTAGTTGGCGCTACAACTGTATGTCGGTCTTGGCTTCATCTAAGAATTTGCGCCAGCCATTTCTGTCTTTCGCTTGTTGGAATTGCCAGTTGGAAATTTCAAGCTTCATGAGGTTGTCCTCTACTTGGTCTTTCCAATGAAGATGCGGTCGTCCTCTTCTGCATTGACCGCCGCTGGGTAACGAATCGAATATTTTCTTTACTGAAGCATCATCCTTCATGCGCTGAACATGACCTAGCCAGCGAAGCCGCTCGATTTTAATGCGCTTGCGCTTGACTATGTCGATGTCTTGCGTACAGCTCATGCAGTTCATCATTCCATCGTATCCGGTACTCGCCATTGACGCAGATTGGTCCGTAGATCTTACGAATAATCTTTCTCTCGAATGCTCCTAAACTCTTTTAATCTGAAGTTCTCTTTTAATCAGATTCTGAACTGCTCAGCGTCCAGGTTTGTGATGCATAAAGTAGAACGGGCATGATGAGCGATTTACAGAGCGTGATTTTCGTTCGGCGAGAGAGGGCTCTGCTTCTCAGTTGCCTACTGAGCCCAAAGTAACACCTGTTGGCAAGAGTTATTCTTCGTTTGATCTCAATGCTGATGTCGTTGGTTGAGTTTATGCTGAATCCCAGATAGACGAAGTCCTTCACAACCTCGAAGGAGGTATTGTCAACTGTAACGTGGGATCCAAGACGCTGGGACTGTTTTTTTGTTGACACCAAGTATTTCGTCTTATCTGCATTCACTGCCAGACACATTCGACTTGACTTTTTTTCTAATCTGGAAAATGCTGCACTGATTTCGCGCGTATTATGGCCAATGATATCGATGCCATCAGCATACGCTAGCAGCATAACACTCTTGCAGAATATTGTGCCACTACGTCTCAGATCAGCAGCTCGGATGATCTTTTCCATCATTAGGTTGAAAAAGTCGCACGATAAGGAATCACCTTGTCTGAAATCTCATTTGGTAACAAATGGTGGGGAGAGGTCCTTCCCGATTTTAACGTTGCTGGTGTTGCTCAGTGTCATCCTGCAAAGTCGTATTAGTTTTGCAGGAATACCAAATTCAGACATGTACAGGTGCTTCCTTATTGGGCTGTCGAAGGCGGCTTTGAAGTCGACAAAAAGATGGTGGGTGTCGAATTGTTTTTCGTGAGTCTTCTCCAAGATTTGTCTTAGCGTGAAAATCTGGTCGATGGTGGACTTTCCAGGTCTGAAGCCACACTGATAAGGTCCGATCAGTTCGTTTACGAACTCGCGAGAACCACTGAACCCATTAAGACGATAAAGGTAGCAAACGATTTGTTATTTCTAATTAATTATCCACTTTTTGCTATTTACTTCCACTACTTGCAAAAAATGTATATTTCAGACAATTTTGGTGGGTTTGGTGCAGTTGTCTATATGTATGAAATTCTGTATACAAAGTTCTGTATACAAAATTCTGCATTACAAAATTCTGCATTAAAATAAAACTGTGTTAAAAATTTTTCTATGCCAAAATTCTGCAAAATATGGACTTAGAACAACTGAGGTAAATAAGCTTAAAATAACAATTTTCCGTATAAGGGCAAATAATTTAATCTTAAAAACACCATTTTGTATCCCAAATTCAGTTAAAATGCTGTAAACGGAGAGCAGACTTTTTGAAGGCAAAATTTGTAAAAAATAGTATAGTGAAATTCAGGCTTTTAGACAAACAGTATAATAAAAATACTATAAAAATTACAGCATTTTGACAATACAGACTTTTAAAAAGCAGAAAACTGACCCGATTCCGATTTTTGTCGTATAAGACTACAATTTGGTAATTTACTTTGTTTGGTTACTTTCGCTAACTGTACTAAAAATAGGTATGACCCACTTTAGTTACGCCAACTTTTCGGAGGATAAGCGTAGAGTGCAGCAAAGCACGCTAGGTTTTAGCTAAATTGAGCTGAAATTCAGGAAATTGATTTGTTTCGAGTACTAGATGGTTTATGTGAAAAAATGTTGCCATAGACCCATTACCGCCCACAAATTAAACAGAAATGGTATATTAAAAAAGCTTTCGTTAACCGTTACTTTTAATAATCAACGACTTCTTACACAAAATACAAAAATTCGTTTTAATGAGAAAATCTATAGTTTTTGAGATATCGCCAAAAGTGTAAGAAGAATATATTCATGTTCAGAATCTATTAAAAAAATTACATCTTTAAATTACGAATTTTAAAAATTTTTACCCAAACTTTTGCATAACCCTGTTATGCAGGACTTTTTTAAAAGCCTGAATACAAAAAAAAAAAGCCAAGCAAATTTATGTCATCATAACAATTTCTGTTAAGTTAGTTAATTCAAATTAAATAAAGTAGTTTTTTAATATGTATACCATTTTTTCATAAGTTAACAAAACAAACACAATAATTTTTATATTTTGCATATGATTGAATACAACTAATTAATTAACTTTAATTTTAAGATTTCCAATTTTTACATGGTTTTTAATATTTTTATCGCAGACGAAGGGGTATTTGCTAGTGACATCATAAAATTTAACATGACAATATTATGTTTTACATTGTGGTTTCCAAAAAATTGAAAGTTGAAAACGTCACGACGTTCCACGCAACTATAACTCCCTAAGTGCAAGAGCTTCGTTAAAAGTTAAGGTACTTATGTGTTGGTTGATCTTTTGGCCTTATGTCAAAAAATAATAAAACATTATGATGTCATCAGGATGCAGAAAAAGACGCTTATGCAACAAAAACTTAAAATTGTTGCATGGAATTACAACATTTACTATTCACGGATTGTATACATTTATTCATAGCATTAGGTATTTAACAATACTGCTTACTAGCATTATCGACAGTTTTATTATTATCTCATTTATTGAGTTATGTTCAACAGAGAATACCAGAGATATTTCTCCAAAGTTTGCTCAGGATTTGCAAAGATTTTGTTTAAAAAATTAGTTTTACATAATTATACATATTATTGCAAATGCTGCATTTTCTTGTTCTCCCCAATTTTGACAGAATAGAGTTTTTATTTTATCTAAAGAATGATTATCATTCCCTGAATTTTTTTTCAGTGAAATCCTGCCGCCAAATAACAGCATGCCTAAAATAATTTCGCATTATTATGGTTTAAGCATTTTATTGCTTTTATTGGTAGTAAGTTTTATTTCGGATTTTTATTCTTATTTCAGCAATTGAAAAGCCATTTTTTATTACTTGTGTCCGCAGCCCCACTTTTTTATATCTCTACCTATCTATCCAAAAAGTTTTGCTTGTGGGTGTTTGGATGTGCCAGTGTGTGCGTGTTTTTGTGGCATTGACATGAGGTTAAGTGAATCAATGATTTGTTTTTTGTATACTTTGGTTTTGTTTCCATGTGGAAATCCTGTGCTTTTGTGTGAGTGAATAAGTTCGTGTGTGTGTGTGTGTGTGCTTGTTAGTGTTATTATGTTTTTTAGTATGCTGTCGCATTAAACTGTCCTAAAATCCTCATGTCCTCGTCAGAACTGGTTTTTATAAATTCTATTTATGAGCCATATTTTTAGATTTACGCTGTTTCTATTTATACAGTACTCATAGAATAGCACGCTAAATGTTCTATATTGAAATATTTTTTTCATAGTAAAATACTTGAAGAGGGATTAAAGAGTAACGTTAGTGTAGTGGAAATTGAAAATCAATTCGAAATCCATTAATGTTCTAATTGTTGGCAAATATTAGAAGAAGACGGGTCCTTTCTAGAAAATTTGCTGCTATCAGTGTTGGGCAAGAATATTAAAAAAAAGAATAAAAAATAAAAAAAAAATAAAAAATAACAAATACATTTTTATCATTTACAAATTTGAATAACAAGTGTTTGATTGAATTTATATTTTCGAATGATGAATAAATATTTTTTATTCATTATTTTTATTTATTATTCATAAATTTTTAGTAAATTTATATATAAATTTTATTTTTAACAGAGAATTTGTAGTTGGCTATTTCCATAGTTACAGTCGCGACAGGTTTACGCTTTTTTTAACATGTTTTTATTAGCTTCGCTTCATGTATGCATATATGTATGTCCCGTACAAATCTTGGAATCCATTTTTAAGCAACTTCCCGATGAACTAAGGTTTTGAAATTTTAAATATAGCTCAGAAATGGATGACAACACATATAATTTAGGAAAAAATTTTGCCACTCCCCCTTTACCGCCCACAAATAAATAAAAATGCGATCTCTCCAAAACTACTTAGCCGATTAAGCTGAACTCTTGGCAGAAAATTTGATTTAGGAAAAAAATGTTGCCACTCCCTCGTTTACCGACCAAAAATTAATAAAAATACTACACTCACAGAACTAAACCCATTGCCGCAACCGAAAAATTGCCCTACTAACTTTGTCGATTGTCGGAAATTTTCTAAATGCAATTGCCACAATCGCCAATTTCCCAATTGAGCTAATTGTGTCATTCCGTTGCGAGAACGGAACTGCAGACAAGCTTTTGAGCCATTCGGTTGTGCACAACGAACTGTTTGTTATATGAACCGAGTCTTCCCATCGTTTCGACTTACGAGTGTGAAAAATAAACGATGAAAATAAACATGCTTTTTTGCTGCTAATTTTGCAAATTTGTATATTTTTAAGAAGAAATAAATTAGATTTATTTCAACTGCACAAGTTTTATTTATTAAACATTGAATCACTTCACTTTGAATACTT
The DNA here is from genome assembly GCA_963920525.1 of Dichetophora obliterata. NCBI lineage: Eukaryota > Metazoa > Arthropoda > Insecta > Diptera > Sciomyzidae > Dichetophora > Dichetophora obliterata. Next base: position 82,740,079 of record OY986435.1, on the reverse strand, counting down.
AACCAACCACTTGCAGCGAGAATACTGACCGAACCATAAACAAAGGCGCGACGAGCAACATAGCGAGTGTAAAAATCAAACGACGGAAACAAGGATTGCTTTGTTGTTTCTTAATGTATATTTGCAGTTATTTAAGAAGAAATTAATTTAATAAATACAGACTGCACAAGTTATATATATTATATATTAGATAAAATATAATTTTTAAATTATTCCTTTACCTAAAAACACTTCAACAACTTGCACCGAGAACACACACTAGAAATCAACCGAATACTGAACAAAAGAGGAACGAGCAACACAGCGAGCGTGAAAAAAGCGACGGTTGTGGTTAAGGTGACCACATGTAAGTTATTTTTATTGACTATTCGTCTGTTGCAATTGAGTTTGGTGGCGGTGCAACTGAATATTGAAACATCGTTGCAATTCGGTGGTAACGCAAGAAAAATTCTATTGACAGAATGAATAATGCGGATATTTCAACTACACCTTTTATCCGTAAATCTGTAAATGTACTGGTCAGTTGTTTTGGATAAATTGAGATTGCTTAGACGGGAAATAAGTTGAAATGACAAATTCCATTCAGTTCTTGCAACTACAGCATAAATATTGAATTTTAACCGAATTGTTATTTAGGCATGAAGTTACAATAATAAAATAAGCATTTACGTCAGCTGAAAGCAGGGCTCGCAAACAAACTCTAAAGAAAAGTATTTTTCTGTTCTGTTTGTATCTTCTAAAGATCACAACAAGTATTTTGGTTTGTTTAGTTTTTTCTCTCCGATTCAAAAAGTAGCACAAACCGAAGCAAGTAGAGACGAGAGAGCAAAGTAAAATGAAATGTTTCTTTTTTCGAACAGAAAAAACTTCCTCTCACTGTTATGCTTTTGAATCGCGTGCACAAAAACAATCAAAGTAAAGTATCTTTAGCGATCTCTTGTTGGTTGCTGGAAGCACCAAAATCCGAAGAGAGATATGCAATGTTTGTTCGTTTCGTTTATGATGCGACTTTTTTTTGTGCTGAAAAAGTTATTGCGTTGTAATTTTTCTTTGTTTTGTTGCTTTTATTGAATTTGTTGTTTCATATAGATGCGTTGTGCTTTTGTGCATATGTATATGAGGTAACGTTCGTGAAAAATACAATGTTTTGGTTAGAATAAATGCTGGAGTAAGAAAATTAAATGAATGCAATAGGACAGTCACAGCGGGGAAGATAAGGTATTTCAAATTAAATGACATTTCTTATTTCTATGCTAATTTTTTGCGAGTAGGGGTGTTTAAAATTAACAAATTATTAAAATTATAAATAATGTGCACTTTTTGATAGTTATTTCTCTGAAAGCGAAGCAAGCTGGGATGTTATAAGAACACTCTCATTTTCTTTATGATTTTTAATGCAAAAGCAGACGTTAGAAAATGTTCGGTCTTTACCGTTATATGAGCCGGTTTCTGCGTTGTGAGTCAATTCTTTTTACATTTGAGGTTCAATTTACTGTCTATTGTTTTAATTAGTGTTTTCGTAGACATCGACAAAATGCCACGTCCGGCTAATGTGTTTTCAAATTCAAAATTCAAAATTTCAGTTTCAAAATTCTTCAAATATTAAAATTAGTTTTGAAGTTAATAGACGCAGCATTGAAGTTGCTATAGTAGAACTGTTTACAAAAAACGGAAGGCCATTGTGTATGCTGCAAGACCGTGCTTTCAAAACAATAGCTCAGCCATTATTTAATGCGTTAAATTTGAATGTTAACGCTCATAGCATTATTGAGAAAATAATAGCATATGCAAAGGAAATTAAAAATGAAATCGTTAAGGATGTTGAGGGGAAGTTATTGTCATTAAAAGTAGATGCAGCAACACGACGAGATTTGAGTGTACTTGGTATTAATATTCAGTACTACAAAAATAACAAAATAACAATTAAAACATTAGCTATAAAAGAGCTTAAGACAAAGCATTCAAGTGAAAATTTGAAAAAAATTATTTTAGACGTGCTTAGTGATTATGAAATAAATATTAACCAAATTTTAACAATTACAACAGACAACGGAGCAAACATGGTTAAAACAGTAAGTGATCTTAATGATCACTGTCAAAGTCAATTGGAGGAAAACGAAGAAAATGAAGAAGATACAGAAGACTATAATTGGACTGAGGATAATTTGGAGTCTTTAATTCCAAATTTTTCAGAAAATTACATAACAAACATTCGTTGCAGTGCACATACTTTACAACTTTGTGTGAATGACGTACTTAAAACAAGTAATGTAAAAGTAAAAATCGAGAACTGCAGATACGTTGTAAAAAAACTACGTTGCCCAAATGTTATGAACATTTTGAAAAATGGCCGTTACAAAAAACCAGCACTCGACTGCTCCACACGATGGAACTCAACATTTTTTATGATGGAGAGATTACTTGAACTGAAGGAAATAATAAATTCATTAAGTGCTGAAAAGAAGGAGTTGATGATAAACTCAGAAATGTGGGTTTTTATCTGTGAATTTATAAACACGTTGACTCCAATCAGCAGAGCAACAGAGAAATTACAATCACAAAATTTATATTTTAGTGATCTGTATATTATTTTAATGGATATATTGTTCCAAATTGAAGCTTTACCCCCCAATAATTTGAAAACGCTTCTCAAAGACGCACTGAATAAAAGAAAGTCCATGCTTTTTGAATGTGACTTGTTCAATGCTGCCATTTTCTTAGACCCGAGAATAAGAGTCACATTAAATTCAGAACAAATATCAAAGGCTAAGCAAATCATAACTTCCATACACAAACGGATTTCATCGCTTAAGGGCAACTATCAGTTAAAGTAAATTAAGTTTAAATTAGTTTCCGAAAGTTTTTGAATGCAAACGCTATTTCATTTTGTCATCTTTTTTATTTTTATAGATAACTGCTCTATTACAGAACAGCATGAAGAAAACCTAGATGAAACAATAAATACCAGCTATATTATTTCACAGCAACCAAAAACATTGACTGAATTTTTAGATAACTTAGATCCCGTTCCTCTTGAGCCAATAGTATTATCAATATCACCAACAGAGACCAACATTTTGATTTATGAGCGACAACCTAGACTACCGATTAATACAAATGTTTCAAATTATTGGAGTACACAAGAAAACGCCTTGTCCACCGTCGCAAAAGCCATCTTAGCCATACCATCAGCACAAGTTAGTGTGGAGCGATTATTTTCGTCATTTAAATATATATTTTCGGATCAACGAAGCAGTCTTTCTCCATCCAATTTAGAGTATATTTTATTAGTAAGAGTAAATGGAGATTTTACTTATGATTAATTTGAAATAATTTTTTTTTAATTTTTTTAATATTAAAATTTTTTTTTGTTCTTAATAATTTAGCTGTAATTTTTTTGTTCTTAGTTATTTAGCTGTAAAGAAACCAATTGCAGCTTTTCAATAATTTTAAACAATGAAATCTTTATTTTTATGTTCTTAATTATTAGCACTTACTTAAGAAAAAAAATGTTATTTTCAATAAATTTCAACTTACAAATTACCCAATAGTTTTAATTGATTACATCCTTTTTTCAAGAAAAGAAGAAAAAACACAGGTGCGGCGTTAGACACATGGGAGAAGTTACGCTATTTTCTAAAGATTATTTTTGTATAATCTATAATTCCGCGATAAGTGCCATTTGTTTATTTAAATAATGTAAAAATAAAACTTGAAGCTACAATTACGTTTTATTATTGGTACTTTTTGGCTCTAAAGTAAGTAAAAATCTCTTGAGACCACACGTTAGACACGGTTTGACGTTATAAAATGGATTTGTATGCATTTTATGTGTTTTTGAGTGGTTACAGGAATGACACAAAATGTGTGTGCTCAAGCTGAAATCTCCACTGACGGTCACACAACTCGTAAAAACCTGACGGTAGTTGTGTAACGATAATTTGCTGTGGACTGGTACTAAACCAGTTATAAAAATAATTAAACTTTTTTTTTTAATTTAATGTCAACTTACATATAAAAACACAAAAATCTTCTTCTATTAAAAAAATTACCGCATTGTAGTCAAGATTCAACAGAATCAATCGTTCTTCCACACTACGTCTGTTTTAAAGTTCTTTGAAATTCACGCACAACTAAAATCAGAATTATCGAAAAACCTAGTTACACGAATGACGGTAACAGGAATAAATAAATGCTCTTTATTTGGAGATTTCAGACATAAGAGAAAATCAGAACGCTTTCATTTATTGCATTTATTTGCTAACTACTTTTACTTGTATACACAATTTCGTTTTAGTCTAATACTAACTGAACACACAGTTGGTTAAAAAATTACAACTTTTTTGGTACAAATATTAAAAATATTACAAATACTTTATGTATTGCACTTGAGTTTCCCACTAAAAACCTATGGTGCATTTTTTTATCTTGAATGTAAGTAGTGTAAGAAGCTACATTGATAGCGCGCTCAAATGATACTTGTCTCTTAGTTTTACTTACTCAAATTCGCGAAATTCAAAAAGTGGTCAAACCAAGGCACACAAATTTTGTAAATGAAACATACGATAAAACATTTTTATAATTATTATGCACGATGCAATAGTTGCTTATAAATAAATTTATTATCTTTTCAATCCGTTTTTAATGTGAAACCTTTAACTCGTATAGGTTATTTGTCTTGGGTGACCCCTAGTGAAATTTTCTGGAAAATATTTTTTTAAGGTTTTAACCTTTGAAATCCCTCCAAAATTGACTTATAGGGTATTTTCCAAAAAAAGGGTCAAATTGACCCATACTGGAAGGAGCTAGGGGGTTAAAGTGTCCAGAAAAAAATTTTCCCTGGAAAATTTTAAATTAGGCTTCCGAAGACAAGAACACCGACCCGTACACCTCCATATAGAAAATTTCATCAAAAGCGCTTAGGAAATACTTTTTCCTAATGTCCTTATAAGGAATGCCAGCAGTTATTCCGATAACGGGATTTTTTGAATCGATCTCCGGTTGTATAACCCTTTTCAGGATATACATTGGGGTATTTCACCGGTCTGGGCTGCAAAAAGTCAATGTTATAAAACGCAGATTTGATAGAAAAATATGTCCCTGTGGTCGTACAGGGCTAAAATCAAATATGAGACTTAAAAAGAAACTATTTTCCCAATAAAATAATTTTGGCTGCGTAAATCGGTCAAATACCTCAATGTGCGGTGCTAAACGAATTTAGTTTTGCAATGTTGAATATGTCCTAATGGTCGAGCAGGGTTAAAATTAATAAGACTTAAACAGAAACTACTTATCGACTAAAACAATTCTGGCCGCCTAAAGCTGTCAAATACCCCAATGTGCGCTGCAAAATTATTTTTTTGCAATGTTTAGTAGTGTTTAAAATGTTTCAATGGTCGTACAGGGTTCAAATCAAAAAGTAGACTTGAATAGAAACTATTTACCGAAAAAATAATTTTGGCTGCCTAAATCGGTCATATACCTCTACGCGCGCTGCCAAACGAATTTTCTCAGAAACGAGACCCAGGTAGATCGCTTTTTCGCCCCTGTAAATCCCTATACTGAAAATTTCATCATAATCGTTTGGGCCGTTTGCGAGAACTCATTTCCAAACAAACATATAAATAAATAAACAAACAGACAAATATTGCTCGTTTAAAAGTATAAGAAAGATATAAAAAATTCGATAACTACGAGCGTGAAATGTATGAGCTGGTCATATTAATTTTTCCCCCTCAAAAATTTTTCTGAAAACACCTACATTCTACCTGCCTCCCTTCTGGGTGTCCGCATACAAACAATCATGTCACTAAAACCATGTCGTACAAATCTATCGGTTATTGAAATTTTCATGCAAGCAAATCAACAGAACGAGACTTAAAAAATCTTAGATTCCAAAAAAAAATGCTGCTTAAAACATGACGAAATTATTTTTGAATTTCCGTAGCAAAACGAACACAACATTTGTTACTTGTTGTGGTTGCGATCGTGACAACAAAATCTAAAAAACGAAATACTTGTTGTTTTCGAAGAACACAAAACAATCGTTTTCTTTCGCTCTTAATTTTCTGTTCGCTTTGGTACGCATTTCTGTTTGTAGCAAAGATCCAAACCTAAGCAGATAGTGATACTGTTTGCTTTCGCAGATTTTGCAGATGTAGAGTTTGTTTTTTCGTACAGTTTATTTACAACCCCTGGCTGAAAGTCGATTATGCTTATTTAATTACAGTTAAATAAACAGAGTTTTAATAAAAACAAACACTTTATGAGTACCCCACTTAAAATGTATTTACTATAACCTAACGCCAACAAATTATTTTTGTGAGTGTATATCTCAATAAATACTTTGCTGATTCAGCTGAAATTTTGGCAGTAAATTATTCTCAAGTAGAGGATGGTTTAGGAAAATATTGTTGCCACTCCCCTTTTTACCGCCCACAAATCAATAAAAATGCTATATCTCAAAAACTACCGGGCTGATTCAGCTGAAATTTTGGCAGTAAATTTCCTTCCGGTAGACGATGGTTTCAAAAATTTGGCCACTCGTCCTTTTATCGCCCACAAATCAATTAAAATCCTACATCTCCAACACTACTGGCCCGATTGAGCTAAAATTGTGACAATACATTTATTTCGAGTAAGTGGTGGTTTATGAAAATATCACAGAATGAGAAATATTACTGGACACGTAAACAAACAAAATCATAATAAAAATCAAACAAAAACACATATACGTATATAAATAATTTTTTAACATAAAAATTTGAAATACCACGTACTAAAACAAACTATAAAGAATAAAAAAATTTAAAAAGTTTCTTCACTTCATATCTGTCCCGTACAAATCTAGGAATCCTTTTTTAACCAACTTACTAGAGCTAGAGCTTTGAAACTTAAAATGTATTTTAAAATATAAATGAAATTTTGTAAACAAACAAAATAAGTAATATAAGACTAAAAAGTAAAAAATAAATATTTAAGTAAACAAATTTTTATTATAACACGTTTTAAAAACGAACTAAAAAGTATACAATAATTTCTCCTAGAGAATGGGGCTTTTAGTTTAACTACAAACGTGGGGCGCATGCTAAAGAGAATATTAACCCTGCCACCTTAGGGTGGAATTAACCCAGTCGCTGTTTCTATGAAAGATTTCTAATGCAATACATTTCAAGTATAACTTACTGCACTGAACACAGTAGATGTCTGCATACTTGAATTTATCATAGGTCCAAGGACTTCTATGTTGTCAGTTAAGGGACCTTTGTTAAGAAATCATTCGTTTACTAACATACTACAATTGCTAATAACACTTCTTAACATTCTATAAAGTTAATAGAGTTGTTATATTCTTAAATGTAATAATTAGAGAATATTAACCCTGCATCACTAACCTTAGGGTGGAATCCACCCAGTCATTGTTTTTATGCACAATTTCAAATGCAATACTAGCAATTCCATGTATAACTTACTGGACTGAACACAATAGATGTCTGCAAACTTGAATCTATCATCCATTCAAAGACTTCTATCCTGATACTCAAGGGACTTGGGCTAAGAAATCATTCGTTCACTAACGTATTAAAATTGTTAATAACACTTCTTACTATTCTCTATAGCATGCATCCCACGTTTTTAGTTGAACTAATAGCCCCACTCTAGGAGAAATTTTTTATGTTTTTTAAATCGTTTTTAAAACGTGTTATAATAAAATTTTTTTTTACTTAAATATTAATTTTAAATAAAATTCAAATCTGAATAAATACATCAAAAGGATTGTTTAATTTTAGAAATGTAAAATGTCTTGTTCTGCCGACAAGTGAAAGCATTCAGAAAAAAATGAATTCAGACTTTTTTAAATCATTCTAAAGGTAACTGTTGCGACATTACAAATATGTTGTTTTCGAATTTTGATAGAAAACATCCCAGACTGTCAAATTTTGCAAACAAAGTCAAAAATAAAAAATGTCATTAAATTCTTTGTTGTATTTTGTACAAGAATATTCTTGTTTTGTGGCATAACGATGTATTCAAATAAAAATTTTTTTTGAACAAGTTTCAGTCGCGATACCATAAAAAATTAAACGAGTTTTGATGTTGTTTTCATATATTTCACAGCAAAACAATTAAAACATCTCAAAATATTCTTTTTTAATAGGGAAAGCAATAATTTAATGTTGTTTTGCGATATTATTCGCTTTCCGTCGAAGAATAAATGTCGCTGTACTTCAAGCTTTTTAAGCAGCCCAATTTTAGCGCAGACAATGCAGTAACCCCAAAAATTAATGAATTGCAGTCAGCATTCTTAAAATAGTGCATATTTCGGATATTTTTGATCGGTTTCAGATTTGCCCAACTTTTTTTTAAGAATTCTTTTTTAGGCTTTATTTCTTTCTTATCGCAGTACAACACAGTCACTCCATTCAACTTCTTATTGTGAACGAAGAAATTAAAAGCTTCTGCTGTCGTGCTAATTTTAGCTTGCTGGGACATTATTGCTACTCACAGGGATCTTTTGATTGTGGCTCTAATCCCATCCACAGCACCCTTATCGTGGCCAGATGCAAAAAAGGACCATGCCTTATCTAAGTCAAAGTCCTCCTTTGCAAAACATAAGCTAAAAAGATTGAATCTAATTCTAATGAATCTAATCCAATTCAACGTAATTCAATTTTACTTTTGAGATGTTCAACAACAGCTTTTATAAAATACCACACGCTTTCTTTATTATGGTTCAAATCATCACTGAGTGATGGTTCAAACTTTCTTTCTTTATTATGGTTCAAACTTCAAGTGAGACCCACTTCAGAATTCACTGAGGCACATGCTGTAAAAATAGTGGATTGCGCCTGGTTCCAGTGAGCGCTTTGCACTTCGTCCCATTTTCGCTTCTGAGTTAAGCTTTCATCTTTCATTAATTCTTTTTGAACCAGTCTTCGCTTTTTACATTGCTCCCTGTTCTTTTCCAAATAGGCCTGGTACTTTACTGGATCTTCTTTTGCTTTCTTTCTTTACCTTTCTTTGCCTTTAAACTTTATTTGGAAACTCCATAATAGTTCAAGTAATCTGTAAAAGAACTTTGACAAATCAAGCTGGAAAAGGTTTTAGTCGCGACATTTTTTATTTTTATTTATAATTTGCCAAAATTATAATTCGAAAGCCACATATGTAAAATTGCTGCACAAAGTAGACAAATTTTGCAACTTTCAGCTGGTTATTGTTTTGATTGCCAACTACCGTTAGAAGAGTGATGTCAATCTTATATATTAATAGACAAACATCAAATGTTGTCGTACACTTTTTCGATATTAATTTTAGAATATGGGCAATGAAACTTATATCATTCGAAAGGTACTGAGTTTTTTATGTGCAGAATCATTTTAGATTTTAAATTTATGACCTCTGACCCGAAATATTGACGTTGAAAGTTTGTATTATTTTTAATAAGGAATCTCAGGGCTAAGCAGAGTTAGAATAGTGAATGAGGTATCAAATGAAAGATCTGGCTGCACAGTATGATTACATTTTAGATTGGTGACCTTCGACCTGCAATATGAGCGCAAAAAGAGCATTTATTAAATAAAAGCTAAACTGTAACAGATGGAAGAACATAATGTAAGAGGGAATTTTAGACATTGATTAGGTATGCAAAAAATACTTCCGACGTATTGCGCCATCTCTTATGGATACCCTACAATAAGCATTTTTTTATGTTAAAAGTGTGAATATATACTGTGATGGTGAAATTTCTTACAAATGGCATATTATGAAAAATGTCCATTATTTTGACATGAAAATTATTGTGACAGCTCGAAAACTATAGATGTTTTCAGTACAACGTATTTTTGTATGAAACGTCGTTGGTTCAGAAATATAACGGTATAGGAAAGCTTTTTTGGTAGTACTTTTTTCAGATAATATATTAAATAAAATTTCCGTTATAATGACATGAAAACTATTGAGTTATCTTAAAAAAATGTAGATTTTCTCAGTTCAACGTGTTTCCTTGAAGCAGGGTCATCGCCTCAGAACGATAAAAAAACGATTGATATTTCGATTGAAGTTTTGATTTTGCAAGCAAATATCTTGGCCATTTTTCAATCAATTTACATCAAATTTTCTTTGGCTGAAAGATCAATTAATTGACTTTGGAGAAATAAGGATAGATTAACCCTTTGTTTCACCAATTCAATGTTTTATATGGTTTTAAAAATACCTCAAAAATATTCAGTTTTTGCTCAAAATATTGTTGCTGTAATTTTTTTTTTCTTATAAAATTTTCTTTTTTCACACTCTTTCATATGACATATCATTTATTAGCAAAAATTGCTTCATTTTCTATCATCGAAAATCATGAGCTACCTACCCTCTATGATTTTTTTGATGAAACTTTTTCAAAATGTTGTTTTTATATTTTCTACAAAGTTCTACAGCTTAAAAAATAATTTCTGTGAAAAAATTTTCAAATATTTCAAACCACTCTAAAGTTATATACACAAATCTAGGTTTTAAGCCATTTCGTTATATATTAAAATAGGCGTAGGAGAAACAGTTCTTCCGTTTTTCTAAACCGATTTTGATATTTTTTTAAATAAATTAGAGTAGGGAGAAGAATTTCACCGAATAGTTATGTGACCTTTGACCTGAAATATGAGCTTATTTCTGAAGTAAAACCTCAACTATAATAAATGGAAGAACATGGCGTAGGTGGAAATTTTAGATATTAATACAATGCAGGAAAAACATTTTTACTATCTCTTACGGATATCCTACAATTAGATATTTTTTAGTACATTTTTTTGACGTAGAATTACGTCTTACAGTGCGGTTTGTATGGGGGTCATTTTCACAAATTTTTTCAATGTGATATTTGACACTTTGGGGTATACCTACAGCCTTTAATATTCATCGTACAAACAAAAAAAAAAAATGCCAAAATATCAGTTTTAGAGGGAATAAAACGAATATCTAATAAAATAGCAAAATCTAAGAAGATGAAAAAATCATATATTCGTATGAGAAATGCACACGCTGCTTAGCTGCTTATGCTGCTTTTAAGGTTGTTGTTGTGTTTGCTTGTTTGGTTCGTAATCATGATTCAATTACTATAGGTTGTCCATTCATTTGACGTTTACTCACAAGAATGAAGATATACAACCGTAAAATTGAAGAGGAGAGCAAAAGAGTAATTTTTTAATGCCATCAAAGTAATCAGTTGCAGGAATATCATACTTTTTCGCAGTACTAAATACCCAAGGACACATTTCACTGCTGCTTTTTCTACTACGTTTTGCACTGTTTGTTTGTTTTGATAGAAAATTTAAGTGAGTCTTTAAAAAACTATTTTCAATATTTTGTTGTGCAAATCTATTCACACCGCTGACGGCTTATTGGATCCCCTGGCACATTATATTTTTGAATTTCATCACCAAAATAAACTGTTTGCCAATACCGCACGTTGAAGTTTATTTTAATAATTACAACTTAATAGTCGCGATTTATATTAATTAAAAAAAAGGCTCGCAACAAAATTTGAAAACAATTTTCAATAATAAATATCAAAGCAATAATTATTATAAACGCAACGCACACTATTTTTTGCTGCTAACAGCAAAATATAGAATGACTACTTTTTTAAAAAAAATACACAACAAAACACTGAAACATAACTTTTTTTATAGAAGACCACAAAACCCTGGTTGTCATTTATATTTGAGAGAGAATATATTTTTTTTTACAAATTTACGGGTGTTGTCAAACGAATGGACAACCTATAATAATTGAATCATGGTTCCATGGTAGAACTAGTAAAGGTATATGCATTTCAGACTGCTCTCTTTTTCTCATAGCCAGAATTGTCAAACTCAAGCATTTTGCTATTCTTGCCTATTTTCGCTTTCTTATAGCATTCTCATCGTTTTCAGATTTTGTATGAGCTGTCAACTTCGTTTTGACAGTTGCGGCAGTCTCCCTCTCCGAAGTGCATATACCTTCTTTAATTCTGCCATGCATGGTTCGTAATCACGTCGTTCGTTGTTGTGCTGCTTTTTTTGTTGTTGTTGTTTTTATTAATATGTATGTAAAACATACATACATAATTACACATCAGTTTCTTTCATTTTTTTCGTTTTCCAGATGGCCACTCGGCTCGGTTGAAAACGGTGTGCACTTTTAAAAGCACTGAAGCGGACCGTTTCGTTGTCAGCAAACTATGCATGGTGTGTTTCATATAAGCGTACCATTTATTAAGTTGTATATTAATGTTGATTTTCTATGATTTAAATACAAATTCAAAATGTTTGATAGTTTAAATCATTCTTGATTTTAAATACAAATTCCAGTTGTTTGAAACTTTAAAATCGTTTATTGAGCTTTAGGTCAGGTTAGAACAATTAATTGCTCTAACGAATTTTTTCCAAAGAAACAACGACAACAACATTTTCAATATGAAAAGGAAAACATCACTAGCTTATTAATTAGTTAGCTGCTTGATTAACTAGTTAGAGAAATTAATTGTTCTAACGTGACCTAAAGCGCAATAAACTTTTTAAACTATCAAACAACTAGAATTTGTATTTTAAATTAAGAATGATTTAAGCTATCAAACAATTAGAATTTGTATATAAATCATAGAAAATCAACACAATAAATAACAAGTTTTCATATAGAAAACTTTAAGTTGTATATTAATATTATTTGTTGTTAAGCAATTGTAACCTTTTCTTAAAATGGTTTTTATTAAGTTGCAACAATAAACGGCATCTCAACTGCACTACCTTGATTTCAATACAAGATTCAATGCATATTTCAGCGTTTTTTGGCAAACGGGTGAAAAAGGTAGGGAAAAAAGACAAGAACAAACGACACATCAAGCGAATATGACATAAATTTCGATTCGACTCTTGATAAATATAAAAAAGGACTTTATAATTATATAGAGAACCGTTTAAAGATACAAAAACATGTCGTTTTCATACCATCAAATCATACGCTGCCGTTTTAAGTACCGTTTAGCTGGCACAGTAACATTCAAGGCTTGTTGGGTTGTAATGCAATAGAGAATACAGATGCATGTAGCTAGAGAGCCACAAAAAAATGTACTACTACTAGCCAAGGTTGCCAGTTAAAATTTAAAACAATTCCGACAAAAAGTTACTTGCTTCACAATAACATAAATTAAATACAACAAAAATTACCATTGTAAAGATAAACAAAAAAGTTTCTACCGCAATAAAAAATATCAAAAAAAAATCTCACGATCATTAAAAATTATCACAAAAATACCACGTGTTTTAAAAATAACACCACAATTTCCATATGCATTTAAAATTGCCACAAAAATCTCATTCGCATTTAAAAATACCACAATAAGTCCCATATGCACAAACAATTTAAAAAATATTTAGAAATACCACAAAGAAATTTGCTTACTAAAAAGAAAAAAAATTTAAGAATAATATTACCAAACTCCCACAGAAATTAAAAAGATACTCCGCTGAATCCAAACGCCAATTAAAAAATACCACGCTGAATTAAAAAATTGAATAGGAATTCCAAAAAACAAAAATTCCTAAGGGCAATTAAAAATTACCACGAATGGGATTTTTCCAACATAACTGGCAACTTTGCTACTAGCTGCTGATTTTGTTGTTTTGGTTCTGCATGTGCTGCAAAGGGCCGTTTTTCACTCGGCAATTTTATGAGCAATAATTGCTTTCGCCGGAAGCAGTTTGTTGACAACTCGGGCTTAAACGGGACTTTCGTTAACCCCCTCATGCGGGCGAATAATCCACAAACTGGAACAAAGAGATCTTGCTACCAGAGCAAGAGTTTTATTGCTCTCGGAGCAATAATTCGTGTGTAACGAGTGAAAAGCGGGACATAGTATGGTAGAACTAGTTTATATATAGAACAAGCCTGGCAAAAAAAAAATGGTATACCAAAAATGGGTCGTTGAATCCGAATCCGTGGTCAGAATTTCAAAATTATAAAATTTTGAAATAATAGGGTTGCCACCTAATAATATGTATTTTTAAGAATTTAAACATAATTTATCAGTGTTAGGGGGTCGCTGATATCGAATCTGAAGCCAGCATTTTAAAATTCAAGATTGTGGATAGGGTTGCCACATTAATTTTATTATTTTTACAAATTCATTTTTATTTTAAAAAGTAAAAGCAACCTTATTATTTAAAAATTTTATAATTTTTAAATTCTGACCACGGATTCGGATTCAGCGACCCATTTTTGGTATACCATTTTTTTGCCAGCCCCGAATTCATGAAAATACAAAAAAATTAAGTTGGCAACCCTGTCCACCATCTTGAATTTTAAAATTCTGACTTCAGATTCGATATCAGCGACCCTCTAACACTGATAAATTATGTTGAAATTCTTAAAAATACATATTAATAGGTGGCAACCCTATTATTTAAAACTTTTATAATTTTTAAATTCTGACATCGGATTCGGATTCAGTGACCCATTTTTACCTGATGTGCGCACCAGCATCGCATTTTTAAAAATAAAAAAAAGAGGTGGCCATTTTTTTTTTTAAATTCTGACTTCAGATTCGAAATTAGCAACCTCCTAGCACTATTAAATATTGATGCGTGACCCATTTTTACCTAGTGTTCGCGCCAGCCATTAGATTTATTGTCTGATATAAATCATCTATTGCCAGTGAACAAGCTTTCGTTGCATTGACTGCAGTGAGCTAGCTCTCTGACAACGATATCTTAGATGAACAATATCAATGATCTGTTTTTATTGCTCTATCATGTTTTGTTCGTCTTCGCTGCTATCACACACATGATTTCTTTGCAGCAAGCAAGACAGTGCAGTGTAGTGTGAAATGAACAAATGTTTTGAAGCCGGTTTTAAGTGCACCTACGCAGGGCGCTAATTGTTACCTGTCCTCATTTTTTTGCTGTAAAGTTCTTCTGCTTTTGTTATTATTTTAAAATATCTAATATTGTGAACGTTTTTTTCGCAAAAGTATTTTTGTTTTTAAAAATATTGTTAAAATAAAACATTCCTTTGAACAAGAGAGTAGACTTCATTAAATTAGAAAATCCTGCACCCTTACGGAAGAGTAAAAGTATAACTTTATATTGTCGGCAAAAGTAAGCTGAGTCATATTGTGCGAGATAGAAAAAAAATTGAGACGAACGAATTTGCCGGTTTTTTGAATTTGTTGAAAATGTTTTTGATGATTTTGTGTTTTGTGTTTTTATGTTCATAATATATTGGAACGTAATTTTACTTTTCAATTAATGGCTTTAATAAGTAAATCAAGTGCGAAAATAGCTGAAAATAATTAAAGCTTTTATAATTTCCCTTTTACAAAAGCAATACATTAAAAAGAGAATTATTAAAAAGATAACTACGTCCAGAATTACTGTAGACAGAGAAGTCTGTGTTGTACTTACTGAGGTTTGTAAACCCTAAGCAGCGGCCAAAGGCTTCCTATTAGTACATTTAGTTTTTTTTTTATTAAATTTGGAAAAACCTCTTGATTTTAATTAAAAAGAGGGTTGTATCTTAAATGCAAGTATTTTTATGTTTGATACCTTGTTGAATAGATACTTGTTTTATCTCTCTATTGATACTTATAAAATTTAGTTTTGTTGGAAAACTTATTAGCTAGATTTTTAGTCCACTTTTTCCAACGTTGGATGCCTATAACTTTTAAGCCAATTGCGAGCGATCTGAAATTTTTTAAATAATTAGAGTTGTTGCTATTCTTGAAATGTTCCTAAAATTTTAATGCGATAAGAACAAACTTTAACAGTTTGGGCCTTCTTTTACGATACAACCGAATACGGCCCTTTGTGATTGTTTCTGTATTTGTGTGAACCAATACCAATAAAGAAAATACCACACTTTCCTGCTATTACAGCACTTCCTTATATTTTACTTCTTTGCATCGAGCTGACAACGCTACTGAATTGAGAATAAGGGTTTGTGTCTACACTTCACAAAAAACATGGCTGAGCTTTTTTTAAGTAACCGCGAAGTTCATAAGTGTTGTCAACTTTTTAATTCTAAAATTCACCGAAAAGGTGAAAAAGCGCTTTTTCCTCATATATATGAGATTTTTTAATTAATTTTTAAAATTTATTTATTTATTTTAAAAGCTAAATTAAATTCTAAGCCTAATCATATTCCTAATTGTCAATTGTTTTGATCCTTCCGAAACTAAAAAAAGCACAAAAAATGCATTAGGCACCAAACCTCATGTTTCGTGCGCCAAAATTTCAAAATGCATTAAATCTGGTGGGAAATGCACCAAGTTGGCGACTGTGTGAACCATGCGAAAATTGTTCAAAAATTTATTTAAAATATATAATTCTCCTGAAGATTTTCGAAAAATTTAGAAATCGAAATAATATGAAAAATATAAAAATTCAAAACGAAGACAAAAATCTTTTTAATAATATATTATATCGCAGGCCTAGAACCAAAAAAACATATAAAGCCCGCCAAATAAATTTTTTTTTGAAAATTCTATAAAAAACTGGATATTTTCTCAAGTTTCTTTTTTTATTTGAAAGTACAACCCTTCCGGCTAATAATGAAAAATAATTTCATTCAAATGGCTGCCTCGGCTGGCCATGCAGTGCCTACACGATCGGTCTAATTTTTAAGCACATTATCGTTTGTGTGCAGCTGTATTTCACCAATGGCTTCACGAATATTGTCCTTCAAAGCGTCAATTGTCTCTGGCCTGTCGGCGTAACACTAATCTTTGAGGGCAACTCACAAATAATAGTCCAACGGTGTCAAATTGCAGCTCCGAGGTGGCCAAACGACATCAGCTGCTCTGCGGCTGATAATGCGATCTTCAAAAACATCTTCAATGCATGCGTGCGGGTTTTCTGTGCCCCAAATGCGACAATTTTGCTTGTTTACAACCCGCCAAGATCAAAATGAGCTTCATCTGAAAAAATGATTTTTTTGGCAAAATCGGCATCTTCTGTAAGTCGATTTTCAAAGTAATGTTGCAATATTTCCCAGCATTGTTCAAACAAATACACAACCATATTCATTTGGCGGAAGGATAAAACTAATTATCTGTCGAATCAGACATGAGCTAAGTGCTACCATTCACGAAATAAGCACTAGTTGAAAAAAAACGTTAGATGGCGGACCCTATACAACTTCAATCAAAAACACAGCAATAAGCATTAATGCAAACAAATTAAAATTTAAAGAGTTTTTTAGAAAAATCAGTTCATGATTTTATTTTCAAAATATCGAGCCATAAACGCAAATTTAGTGTAACCAACAAAAACTAAGCAATTTTCTAGCTTTGTCTACATAAGCAGTGCATGTAAGCTCGATTTTTGTGATCGGTATCGGAAATTAATATTTTAAAGGATTTGCGAAAACAATATAAAACATTGAATGTTATCTTATATATATGTGAATCTTTTCTCATTTCTCAAAATTCACTTAATTGAGCTTTCAGACAAAGCAAATTTGATGAACATCGATTTGAAAATGGCAGAGATGTTAGCTTGCAAATTGAAAAACTGCAATTTCAACCGGTTCTTTTTCATCCTAATTCTCAAGAAAATGTAGTTTTCAAGATATCGCAATAATTTGGATGTCATAATAACGGAAATTTTCAATATACTAGATATACGTACAGAATATTTTCGAAAAATCTTTCGTTTACCGTTATTTTTATTAATTAACGACTTTTCATTAAAAATACGTTGTACTGAGAAAATCTATAGTTTTCGAGATATAGCCAAAAGTTTCATGTCATAATAATGGCATTTTTTCAAAACTTAAAAAGAATTATTCATGTTTAGAATCTAAGTTAAAAAATTAAATTTTTGAATCACAAATTTAAAAAATGTTTTACCAATATTTTTTATAATCCTGTTATGCAGGACTTATTAAAAAATCAAAATACAGCAAAAGCCAAGCAACTTTATGTCACCGTAACAATTACTGTAAGATGGTAATTCAATCAAATATAGTACCTAATTTTTTAGTATTTATACCATTTTTTAATTATTAAGCAAACACAAATATTTATTTGAAGATTAAAAAAAAAAATAATTTAATTTTAAGATTTCAAATTTTTACATGGAATTTAATATTTTTATTGCAGGCGAAGCCGCGGGTATTTGCTAATTGTATTATATATAAAATGTCTTTAAAATGGTGAACTTTTCATTTTTCTTTTTGTTAGGACTTTTTTCGCGAAATTTACAAATCAATTCCCGACGTTGTGCTTCGTTCAGTGACATTTTCACGACTTCATGCATATATTTTGCGAAAATTGCTATGCCGCGTGATCAATGATATTGATCCCGTTAATTTTGTACATAATAAGTTGTTGTAGCAAGTTAAGCGGCATTTAAATGTTATTCGTTTAAAACGTGTCCCGATTTCATTCACCATAAGTTAGTGTTCATCGGCGCGAATCTACAGCAAAGCGGTCTAAGATTTCAGATACTCTTTTTTCTATTGCACTAAATTTCAGTGCACGCTTTAAAGGCATAAAAACGCTGTTGTAAGGATAATTTTAATAAGGCGAGATATGGTATGAACAGCGACACAACACCATATTCAAAAGGTAATGTTACTGGATGATTGGTACGCCTATTTTAATATTTGCACGAAGAAGTTTTCAACCAACTGGACGATTGGAGGATTAATTTTTTGCGCAAACCGCAAAACTATAACCGAAAAAATCGGCTAATATAAAGACAAAACCTTTCGATTTTGTTCCAGTCATTTTATGTGACCAGACATCAACAAGCAGGTCAGTCATGAATACGTGAACTGCTTCTGCTTTTAATTATAAACTTTTTTAAATAATTTTTTAATTATAAGAAAAACTGTTTTGAATTTCTTGCTTTTATACTAAAAAAATGACATATTTTTCTTAAGCTTAGGAGGGACAGTATATGGATTTTTTATTTATTTCGCCAACTCTACGTCTGACATTTTGGCCTATGTGTATTATAGTTTTTTTCAGAAAAAACTTGTAAACTTACCCCCGTATTCATAAACCTGTTTTAGCGATAGTTATACAGTGAAAAACATTTTGTTATGCATAAACGTATATTATCATCAACGTTCTAAGAGTATTTTAACGATCGTTAAAATAATTCTGAAAGTCGTTCCTACTC
The DNA here is from genome assembly GCA_963920525.1 of Dichetophora obliterata. Classification (NCBI taxonomy): domain Eukaryota; kingdom Metazoa; phylum Arthropoda; class Insecta; order Diptera; family Sciomyzidae; genus Dichetophora; species Dichetophora obliterata. The sequence goes on along the minus strand of OY986435.1, from coordinate 82,720,925 downwards.
GTTCCTCGTCTTTGTTTTGTTCAAAGGGGTTGATCCTTGCTCTATACATTTTTCGGCGCTTTGGAAAAGGATCCTCTTCTTCCACTAAAGTGCAGATAATCAAAATATTGAACATGTCCATTGCTTTTATATTTTTGTTTACTTTTCACTTCACTTTTTTTGCTTTTTTAATGCCTAACATAACTTGTTAAAATCAGCTATGGGTGTTGTTACGGTGGTCGTCATATGATCCCTGGTCATGACACTTTTTACTCTCTTTTTTCGTTTGATGAGCTGTGTGATGAAAGTATGCTATGCTGTCATATGATGCCTAAGCACCAGTACACTTTTTGCTACTTTTAGTATTTTTACAACCGACGAGTGTTGCTATTAAGCAGGTTTCATTACTGCTTTCAAACATTTTATACTAAAAGTGTACTATTTTCGTGCCTAAACACAAATATTGTGAATAAGTTCACAACGCAACACTGGTTTGATCCCATGATTTCATATTTTTGTCAAATCATTTGGTGACCGTGGTGGTGAAAATTTACTCTCTTGCTCTCGCTCTCAAATTGTTAATATACATTGAAACAACAACAATACATGACCATGATGAGCCTATGACCGCCACCGTAACAGGGCACTTTCTGGCCACAAAAAGTCTGTTTTTCGTCAAGTTCTTTCGTTAAGCTGTCAGCTGATGAAGTGTTGCTTACTGTTTTTAAAAATTCCCATATTGCTTAAAATGCTCTTAAAATACGTTTATGCATAAACAGCATTTTAAGGGATAGTTTGTGTTCTAACTAAAACAGTTTTTAACGAGTGCATAACAAATGTAATGAATACGGCCGTTAGAGTCTTTAATTTTGTAAATTCCAAAGCTTTATATCAGCTTATTCCATTATTATAAGAGCTTTATACAAATTCAAATTTATTTTTATTTTGAAAGCTCTATATTTCTTAAAACATTTGTCTTTTGAGATCAAATGCAAATAAAAATATTAAGCGAAAAAAAAGCTTAAGCCTTAAATGCGTCTAAACAATTTATAGACGCTCTATCGAGCAAAGGACACAGCAAAAAGAGCATAAGGCTTAAAAAGGGAAAACAAATATTGTAGAAAGCAAATGTAAGGGAAATGTAACAAGAAATACGCATTGAAATTCTTACTTCCGCATAACAGCTTAAAACTAAGAACCGAATATATAGTATAAACTTGATTTTTAACAAGTGGCAGCTTAGTTAAGCATGGGTGTGTGTGAGTGAGTGAGTTTGCCAATGCATGTGTGTGTATGTGTATGCTGACGTTTGAGTGTTTTGCAGCGCTTAAGCCGGAAGTGCGCTATGCTTGCGTTAAGATTAATTTTCACAAAATTTATTTGCTGCTGTTGTTGAAGTGTGCTATTTCACTATAATTTTTGATGTTATCATGTTTTTACTTGCTTTTCATATTTTTTTTCGTTTAAGGAATTCTGCATGAGCGCTCAATAAACAATAAATAATAAATAAATTTGTTCGCTAGCAAGGGTAGCGGAAGTTGTTGAAAGCATAGTAAGCGATAGCTTAAATACAAGCGTGCTAGTGCATGAGAATGGCAAAATAAATGTATGTATTTAATTAGGCCTATTAGTTTAATGCTCATTATTTATATTTCCAACAAAATTGAAAACAAGAATAATATTTTTAATGTGCCCATCACGCAGCTGATGACATTTTTGTCAGGCGTAAGCCACACCCACTTTAAAGCTTTAAATAAATACAAAGAGCATGAAGAGAATGAAATAATTTCAATGGTAAATATTTAAATAAGCTTTGAACTTATTCCATTCGGAAGCATTTTTAATGAGCACATTAATTAAATGATGGCAGTGAAATAATTAATGCTTTGTTAGTGATAAGTTTTTATTGCAATACCTACTTAATATCATTTGAAACTTGTTGATGCAAGCAAAATATCTAAGTACCTTAAATCGTTTATATAGCTTTTATATTGACAGCTGTTAAATTAAATGTATTGTTCGACTCTGTGTGTGCAAAATACGTTTAAAAATAAAAAATTTCAATTCAAATAAAATTTAGTTGAACTAATTAACAATTATAAAAGAGGCAACAATTGATTTCTCTACTTGTATGTGTTTGTGTGTATGTGTGAGTATGTGTGTGTGCGTGTCAACATGTTAAGCTTAATAGGTAATTGGTGGCATCGAATATTTAATCGAATATCGGTCACAAAGGCACCGTCATTTTATCTACAGCAAATACGCCGTATTTTTTGGCTTTATTTTGCTTGCGTTTTCCCCTCGTTCTTTTCTTTTTTTCTAATTATTTCCTTTTTTCTTATAGGTGGCAAAGAAATTAATTGTGGTTGCAAGGGAATGAGGGAGAATTATTTATTGTATTCGCATTGCTGGCATGTGATAACTATGTGTATGTATGTTAGTAAGATATCTGTACTAAAGTCGTTAATTTGTGGCAAAGAAAACGCTTATAAGTGAGTGAATATTTAATTAAAATTTTATATTCTAACTTCTTTTGAGTCTTTTAGGCCCCAAAGCTTCAACCCAGATCAGGCAGACTATAAGTTGGTAGAGAAATTTTACTTTGGGAAGAGTGGTAATTACAAACTCAGGCCAAACATGTTTAATGAACAATGTACGATACAAAAAAAATTAAATTCTGTCATGAAATTTTAATGTACTCCGTCGTAGTTAGAGACCGTCATAATTTGAGACTATTAAAACGAAAAATGGAAAAAAACTGTCGTGACCTAATATAGAAAAGACGTAACTCCTTTCTTTCGAGTTTTTAACATATTCTGGTTACACGCTCAAATACATCTCCTTTAAAACAAAGCATTGCCCTATGATTGTAAATTTCGGATTTATAGTCATTAAGAAAAAAGCCCTAACATAAAAAAAAAATTTTAAAGAAAAAGCCCTGTCTAATATCAAATTGAATTTCTTATTTTGCTAACAGTTTTTATTGTTATGTTGAAAGCGTTTTGTTCAATTCATTTCTTTGAATTGTAATAAAGCAAAAATTATTTTTGATTCCTATCAAATTTTGACACTCTAAAATATTGTGTGAACCGAACAACGTACGGTTTTTGTGTTACGTTGCATTTAATACAGTGCATTTTAGGTTTATTCCTTGCAGAAATTTTTTTGTTAGAACTTCTAATAACATGAATGGTGCACATGCAACTTTTGACACAGATGATGCTCGAAAAAGAAAAAAAAAGAGAAATTCAAACGGAAATCAAATGCAAATAAAAAAAAAAGGAATGAAGGTCAGCGATATTTCGGTATATCAAAAAAACAAAATTACTTTACCAAAAACCTTCTAGGAGACTAGCAGAGTCACTTTCGTTACCATTTTGTAAAAAAAGTGCTTTGATAAATTGTTAAGAGTTTAATGAGACCACCCGAACTGAAAATTTTAGTTTGTTTCAAGAAATGTCCTGGGAGCAAAAGCAGCAGTAGTTATGTTACATGTCTTACAAGCGTTTCTAGAAATAAAAAGTAATTCCTCTCAAATTCGCGACAGAGTCTGGCAATAACATATAACTTATTTGAGACACACAATTTAAGACGATTACAAGTGCAATGTTTTATTCAACACTAGGACTAAAGGAAAAAATTATTTGAAATTGGATTACCAGTGGGGGTAAGCACGGTACACAAGACATTTCGATAATCATTAAGTTTGCGCAAGTGTGCCAAACGATATTCAGCAACAGAATAACGGCATATCTTTCTACAAAAATGGTTTGGGGAGGGGGGGGGGGGGGTTGCAAAAAATAGAGTCTCATTATTGTCGATTTTAACACTTATTATTGCCACTTTTACTAGGATAATTTACCATGTACAATATGGTGTTATTGTTTTGTTTTCTTAAAATTTTGGGGGACTTAAGTGGAATTCAAAAGTTGGTCACGACAAAAAACTGGAGAATTTTTTCTGGTTTTTTGAGAAAGGTCACTCAGAGGTCGCTCAGGCTCATTTTTTCCAAAAAAGTAATTCTTTAAAATAATACTTGTACTTTCTACCCAGTTTGAGTGCCTTATGAGTGCCTAACTGAAAAATATAATGTTCCAACGATCTTAGTTCGAAAGTAAAAGGTTAAAATTTTATTTTCGTGGACTTGAAAAAGGATTTCCAACTGTATTGAGGAGAATCTGAACAGAAGGATCAAGAAATAAGTTTAATTTGAAAAAAATTTTTTTTTGGATTCGCCCTGAGGTATGAATCTGTCAAAGATACGTATACCCGACCTATACGCATGCACGATTTACACTCTAGATTTAAATCCCAATTAGTTGGATATGCATTTGGGCCAACGCAGGCATAAACTTGTGTGGAAAAGAGATATACTCTGGCACACCAATCCAGGTGATAGTGTGAGTTCAGTCTAACTTCAAATCAATAAACCACGTGAGCACGTAAATCACAATTCTATCATCCCATGTAAGTCTATGTACAAGAGAAATTAAAGTTACCTCCTCCAACAAGAAAAAAAGGCTGAAACAGTGGATGACTCCGGAATTACTTACTAGAGTTAATAAAAAAAATAAGCTTTATAGAAAATTAAAAAAATATCCATTGAATGAGAATATAAAAGAAAGATATAAGAAATTGTGTAAGGAAATCCTAATTGAGACCTTGTCATGTTTCCTCACCATTCAATTCTTTGTGGTTGGTGCTGCCTGTGGCTAGGTAGCCCTTGCATTGCACCTCTGTCGCCCCTCTGGCAGCACTGGTACGCTGGCGTATTGCGCGGCTAAGGCTCGCCGGATGGGGTGGTGTTCTTGCCAGTCCGGACTGACAGACGGAAACTACACTGAATAAAAAATCGTACCAGCTGAATTTTAAAAAGCACCGTCAAAACAAAAAAAAAAAAAACCCGAAAAACAACCGAACGAAAAGATTTAAATCTCGAGGGCAGATAGAAACCGATTATTTTACGCGCCCGTGCTGAAAATTAAGAAGGAAATTGAAACAGGTTGTTTTATGTAGCCACGTTGGCCCGTCTCTTGGGTCGATCTTTGGTGTAAGTCGATCGCCCTAGGCTAACCCGCCCCTTCTGGCCACAAAAGACCAGCCATGGTGACCCTGCGCCAAGGTCTAGGTCACCCCAATAACTATATCTTCACGCCGTCACTTACTTGTCCACGCCACCTGTCCGCTAGAAATTAATAATTCATGGTTTTTATTCTACTTACATAACTTTTATTTAGTTCTAATAATAATACATTTCAGTTCATAGCTGTCCTAATCGCTCCGCCTCATGTTTAAATATACAGGGAGGTTACAAATTGCTTATAGTTCATTTTTTTTTTTTTTTTTTTAATCTACGTACAAGCCGCAAGGTTTTAGCTGAAGTTATTTCAATCTAGTCCAAACTTAAATTAATTAAAGTTTACAGTTAACATCTGTTATTTTAAGCCTGGTTGAATTTGAGATAGTCTTAGTTTAGTTGAGGGTAGTTTATATTTAAAATTTAGGTTTAACTTGATTTTAGGCTTAGATCAAATTATATTTACGAACCAGATAAAAATTAGATCAACACCGGATTATATGATCTTCTAGTTTTGAATCAAATGGGGCTTAGCTCCAAAATGGGCTTAGTTTTAAGTTAGATCTTATCTTAGTTCCGACCTGCTGACCAATATGTTTTCATTTATATTGCTTTTACTTTAGTTTAATTTTTAATTAAGTTGTTTTGATTTTAGTTTAGTTTTCAATTAAATGGTTTTTAATTATATTGTTTTGGTTTTTAGTTTAGTTCTTAATTATGTTGCTTATAATTATATCGCGCTTAATTTAGTTTAGTTTTTACTTAAGTTGTTTTATTTCAGTTCAATTTTAATTAAGTTGTTTCTATTTTAGTTTAGTTTTTAATTAAATAGTTTTTAATGATATGGTTTGGGTTTTTAGTTTAGTTCTTAATTATGTTGCTTATAATTATATCGCGCTTAATTTAGTTTAGTTTTTAATTAAGTTGTTTTTATTTTCGTTTAGTTTTTAGTTATATAGCTTTTAATTATATCGCCTCTATTTTAGTTTAGTTTTTAATTAAGTTGGTTTCATTTTAGTTTAGTTCCTAATTAAGTTGTTCTTATTTTACTTTAGTTTCTAATTAAGTTGTTTTTATTTTAGTTTAGTTTTCTAATTAAGTTGTTTTTATTTTACTTTAGTTTCTAATTAAGTTGTTTTTATTTTAGTTTAATTTTTAATTATCTTGCTTTTAATTATATAGCTTTTATTCTAGTTTAGTTTTTAATTAAGTTGGTTTATCTTAGCTTAGTTTTTAATTAAGTGGTCTCTAATTATATTGTTTTGGTTTTTTAGTTTAGTTTTTAATTAAGTTGTTTTTATTTCCGTTTAGTTTTTAATTAAGTTGTTTTTATGTTAGTTTAGTTTTTAATTGAGTTGTTTTTATTTTAGTTTAGTCTTTAATTATATTGTTTTGGTGTTTTGTTTAGTTCTTAATTATGTTGATTTTAAATATATCGCGCTTATTTTAGTTTAGTTTTTTATTAAGTTGTCTTTATTTCAGTTTAGTTTTAATTAAGTTGTTTTTATTCTAGTTTATTTTTTAATTATCTCGCGTTTAATCATATAGCTTTTATTTTAGTTTAGTTTTTAATTAAATCGTTTTTATTCTAGCCTAGTTTTTATTAAGTAGTTTTCTTTTAGTTTAAATTTTTTTTTTCTTAGTAGTTTTAGTTTAGCTTAGTTCTTAATTAAGTTGTTTTTATTTTACTTTAGTTTCTAATTAAGTTGTTTTTATTTTAGTTTAGTTTTCTAATTAAATCGTTTTTATTCTAGCCTAGTTTTTATTAAGTAGTTTTCTTTTAGTTTAAATTTTTTTTTTCTTAGTAGTTTTAGTTTAGCTTAGTTCTTAATTAAGTTGTTTTTAATTCTATCGTGCTTATTTTAGTTTAGTTTTTAATTAAGTTGTTTTTATTTTAGTTTAGTTTTCTCTTAAATGGTTATTTTTTTTGTTTTATTTCTGTTAGTTTATTTGTATGACCTGCCCTTTTTTTTTTTTTTTTTTTCAACTTTATATTATTTTACACAAGTTTTAAAAATGGCCGTTTAAAATTTTTTATAAATTTGCTCTACACTGTATGCCTTAAAGGTAAAAATTAGCATCGTTTTACAACAAATTCTCCCTTTAAATTAATATCCAAAATTATCAAAAGTCCAGTTGTAAAAATATAGATGTAAAAAAAACGAACGGAAAGCCAAAGTTTTGTAATAGTAAGAAGCAAAAAACTTCTTTACATGTGACAAGCAAGAGAGCAAGGGCCGCGATTTCGGGATTTTAGCCAAAAACAAACAAAAGTCAAGACTTAATTCTAAAGTAAGAATTCTACCAAAATAAATATATAAAGGTCACTGCATTCTTGCCAAAATTTAGCATCCGCCAACCCAACATGTTGCGTATGCAATTATTTAAATTAATCGAATACACGCTTACCAATCCCAGGTCGCAATTCGCAAACCTGGGGTGAGTACCGTAATGGTGGAGGTAGTTGGTGTTGTCGCTACTGGTGGTGCTGGTGATGCCGTTGGCCACCCGCTAGCTGATGCTGGCAAACGCTGGAGGTTGGTGGGTTGACGATGGTGGAGCTGGTTGTGATGACCTGGCTGGTGATGTCGTTGTTGTTGTTATTGGGGTTGTGGGCAGTGACCAATGCCGCCTGTGGTGCTATTTGCGCTGCGGCTACTACTGTAGCACGAGATGCTGACGCCGTGGTGTGGTGGTTGGCTGCTGGATTTGCGTCGTTTTTGCTTTCAGACGTTTTTATGCAGATGCCCGCTGTGTGCGGTTTCCAGACGGAATTCTGAAGAAGTTTGCAACGTTCTCGTCGTCGTTGTCGCTATCACTCCAGCTACGGCAAGTTGCTTGCGCCGACTTTCGAGTTTGTTGGACGCTTCCAAATTATTAGTGTCGGCCGTCAGCGCTGCATTGCAATCGATTTTATGTTGAGAACCTTGAAATTTTGTTGCCATGCAAGGATTACCATTCCAATGCAATTACCTACTGCAAGTTCCTTTAGTTTTTATGTATTTTTCGACGTATCGTACCTCCTCTTAATAGCGTAAAATTAATTTCATTGATTTTTTTAGCCTTTTTGCCCTAATTCGCTTAAACTTGTTTTGTCACCATATAAAATAATTTTCGCTACATTTCAGGAGTCTGAGAATATGTATGCTAGGTTCAGTTTCACTGGTGATGTCAATGGTGGTTTGGGTGAGCTCGATGGGTTGCTGCTCGTTGAGTGCTGCTGCTGTTAGTGTTTCGGTTGGTGTTTCAAGTTTGCCACGATGAAGATAACAGTACTCAAGTGGTAGTAATCCCGGATCCAGATCTTCGTACGGCCGTCTGGGACCACCGAGCAGAAAACGTGACGACGACAACGACTATGACGACGACGACGAAGTATTCACAAAGCTACACACAAGAAATATAAAATATATAAGACTTCTTTATTAGCAGCAGCGAAAATCACGATTTTATCTAAACATTTCAACTTACACACAGTTCTTATAGTTTTTCTGATCATTTACCAAATGTTTACAAGTTAAAATTTCGTGAATTTCTTTAAATACATCACTTTTTCAACAATTCCTTTCGCTTATCTTTTCTTCACTTGCCGACTGGATAGCCTCGGCTCAGGTGCATTTTTCTTTGTTCGACCTTATTTTCGTACTTTGGCAGTGTTGCCACATGTACTCGGTAAGGATGCGTTCGCATTGCTTTTCAAGGCATTTAGACGGGCCAACTACCGATGTTGTTCCAACTTCGCTCCCTTTTCGGTGGAATCGACCATAACCGATGGGAGTAGGTAATGGTTGGGTTGGACTTGCGGATGACACGTCGGCAAGATTCCGTTAACCGACGCTTGTTTCGGAATTCCGATTGGCTACCGATTCAAGCGCGTGTCGGATCACGCCATTTTACCGAATGGTTTATGCCCGCTGAATCTAATGGTACCATTTTTGTTGGTATTTTTCCCTTTCAAGCCCTTGTATGGCCATTTTGTTTGCCCGAACATACTCGAACATCATAGAGGTGCCACATCTAAATGTCAAAAAAAATTGTGCGCACTGCCACGCTAGAGGGCGCTGGTGGAAATACCATAGGTATTCATAAAATGTGTTATTCCCAATGTGCCGGTGCCCATGACAAACCCAGGGACTCTCGACAAGCTTCTCGGCTTCAGAGATACATGGGAAAAGATGGCATCATTGGCTCTCTCAACCTACATTCGAACTTGATTATTGTTTTACGTCTTTCGCGTGAAAAATTCCTATCGTCTTGCCACTTAAATCTTCCAACTCATACAGGCTATTACCTACTGCCCTCACTATTCGACACTTTAGAAAACGCTTTGAAAGTTTCGCGCTGATTTGCTTGGAGAAATCACTAAGCTGAAAGTTCCGTCGGTAGACTTCCTGTCCAGGTTGAAATTTAACTTTTCGACTTTTCAAGTCATACCTTTTAACATTCTGTTCGTGACTCTTATGTAGCTGTTCGCGGATTTTGTTGCGAATCAAGTCTTGCCGAACCGGCTTCGGTATCACCAACGTCTCAGGATCGCTAAGCACACCTAGTTTCTTTGCTATCTTATAGGCGCTTGCATGCGTGATCATGTTGTGACCGAAGAGAGCAAAATAAGGTGTCATTCCTATGGAGGAGTGCACCGAAGAACGCAAGGCACATTCAATGTCTGACAAATGCTGGTCCCAGTTGGTTTGATCTTGGTCAAGATAGGAGCGAATAGCGGCTAGAATTGACTGATTTACCCTCTCTGAAGCGTTGGCTTGAGGAGCGTAATTTGCAGTACGTACATGTCTTATTCCAAAATTATCGATCATTTCGGCAAATTCTTTACTTAAAAATTGCACGCCATTGTCGGACATGAGTATTTCTGGGGTACCGAATTTATGAAAAACTTCTGAAATTAGAAACTGGATTACATATCGCGCGGTCGCTTTCGTCATTGCTTTTAACAGGGTGAATTTTGTGAAATAGTCTAAAACTATGAAGATATAGGTATTTTTCTTTTTAGATCGAACGTATGGACCGAGGAAATCCACGTAAATTTTTTGAAAAGGCCGTCCTATTTGCGACTCTTGCCCCATAGGCGGTCTTAGAACCATTTGAGCTGGTTTGCATTCCTTACAGACTTGACAATCATTAATGAAATTGAGGACCTGTTGGTTCATATTTGGCCAGTAAAAATATTCCTTGATACGCTTTAAAGTTTTTGTGAAACCACCATGAGCGACTTGAGGAGGTTGGTGTGCGTTAGCAATAATTGAATGCGTCAAAGGCGCTGGAACCCAGAGTTTCCATGCGAAATCTTCACCATCGGGTGTGCCATCATATGGAACCGTACGCTTATAAGCGAAACCATCTATTACCTTGAGGTCCGGCAACTGAGAGTGATTTTCGGTGATGGTTTTTAACAAATCCTTATATTCTTCGTTTACAAATTCAGGTGACTCGAGGTCAATTAAAGCCTTTACCTCATAACTTACTTCGTCCATGTCGTAGCGTGATAACGTGTCGGGAACGATGTTCTGAGCCCCTTTACGGTGAGCTATCTCGAAGCTAAAGCTTTGCAGATACAAACTCCACCTCGCCAATCGACTGGTTAAGTCTTTATGCGACATTAGCCATTTTAGGCTGGAGTGATCCGTTATCACTGTAAAAGGCATTAGCTCGATGTAGGCTCTAAACTTCGTTATCCCCATTACCACCGCTAGACATTCGCGCTCAGTTACTGAATAATTCTTCTGCGCAGGCGTTAGCTTCTTTGAATAGTAGGCGATAGGATGTTCACCACCTTCATCGTCTTTCTGAAACAAAACGCCGCCAATTCCAATGTTAGATGCATCTGTTTGCACATAAAAATGTTTCGAAAAATCTGGATGTACCAGGACTGGACTAGAAATAAGAGCTGTTTTTAATTTATCGAAGGCGCTCTTTGCCTCATCACCGAACTCAAAAGTTTTCGCTTTCTTCAGCGTATCGAAAATAGGTGCTGCTATAGTAGCATAATCGCGAATAAAGCGACGGTACCATCCCGTGGCTCCCATGAAACTTCGAACTTGTTTTGGAGTTTTTGGGTACGTATATCGGTCAATGGCATGGACCTTGTCTGGGTCTGGTCTTAATTTACCTTCACCTACGATATAACCTAGGTACCTTAGCTCGCTACAACAAAACTTCGATTTGGCCACGTTAATGGTTAGGTTGGCCGAACTTAACAACTGTGCTACCTGCTCTAATTTTTGGAGATGAATATCGAAATCGGAAGACACAACAAGGAGATCATCCAAATAAATGAAAACGCTTTCACGAAGATTGGCTGGCACGACTTTGTCCATCAACCGACATAACCTTTGGGCTGCATTACATAGCCCAAACGGCATGACGGTAAATTGACAAAGCGGACGACCGGGCACTGTAAACGCGGTTTTCTCCCTACTACTGACGGCAAGCGGAATTTGCCAAAAGGCATCCTTAAGATCCACACTTGAAATAAAGTGTGTGTCGCCGAGACGACTGAGCAACCCCTCTATGTGTGGAAGTGGGTAGGCGTCCTTCACTGTGAGTGCATTGAGCTTGCGAGCGTCCAGGCACAGTCGACATTTCTCGCCTTTTCGTACGAAGGCCACTCGATTGTTCCATGGACTTTCGCTCGGCTCAATGACTCCCAGTGAAAGCATCCTATCCAGCTCCGCAAACATGAGCCCCTGAACAGCCGGTGAAACTGGGTAGTGCTTATCTTTCACGGGCACTGCGTCGCCGGTATCAATGTAGTGCTCTTCTAAAGACGTCTTGCCGAGACCTTTCTTCGTGAAGCAGGGAAAATTTTCTATAACTGCATTAAGCCTGTGTTGTTGCTGGGCTGTCAAAACTTTCATTTTCGGCGTTGCATGGCTTTGGACTTCTTCCTCCAAAGCAATGTTGTTGGTCGTTATGCTATCAACTTTGAGCTGCATGAGATTGAATTTTTTAATGAAATCTACACCAAGAAACAATTCTCGTTTTAGAGAAGGTGTTAAATAAAAAACAATCTCGTGCTCTTGGTTGTCGAATTTAATTTTAGCTTTAACGCGACCTATGATTGAATGAATTCGCCCATCGGCAGTTTTGACGAAAGATTTAAACTTAAAAATTGGCAACTTGCACTTTTCCACAAAACTTAAGCAGTTATTCCCTAAACACGACACTGTTGCTCCACTGTCTAATAATCCCTCGATTCGCTGTCCATTGATTTCGATGTTTGTATAAAATCTACTGTCTTCGCCCTCATAAAGTTCTGATGCTGAAATTTCTTTATAATTATTTTTCCTCAAACGATATCTAATTCTTGTCTTTTCGATTTTCTTTGGCTGCTCTGCAAATATTCTTTTTCGAACTTCCTCATAGTTCTTGAGTCTCACATGAAATGGCTTAACTTCTTTCAACTTTACTTCAACGGTATTTACGGCTTGATCGCAACTACTTTGATTACTCTTATTCTTAGATGTTAAAACAACAATTTTTTTTTCTACTTCGGTCTGTGTGGCGGAGGTTAGTCATTCCGTCGTTTCTTGAGTTTGAGTCTGAGTCTGCGTTTGAGCTGATCTAGACTCCATCTGAACATTTCTATTTGGCCTAACGGTTCCCTGGCATTTCGGACACTTCGGGGTAACTACGCCCTCCGTTCCGCACCTATAGCAAAAAATTCGCCTTACGGCTGCGGTACATTCAACAAAGTTATGCCCTGGCTGTTTGCAGTTCCAACATGGGAATGTTCGCAATGAATTAATAGCATCTATTTCAAACGCTGGAGTCGAAAAGTCCTGCTCTACATTTAACTCGTGCACTTGCGCATTGCGAGGTACATATTGACGCGGCGGCGGTTGATATGCCTGGCGTTGGTAGTTTATATGAGTTTCAGCCTTTTTGCAGGCCTTGCAGAACTCGGTCAAACCCTCTATGCGCATGGCAAATAGTAACTGTGACATTTCCTTCCTCAGGTTGCTCCTCATTATCTCCACTAAATCCTGTTCAGCCAGTGGATTACGCTGTTGGTTCCTCAGTGTCAAAACGGATTGATAAAAATCGTCGAAAGCTTCATCCCGTTGTTGTCTTCGATCCATAATTTGTCTTTGGATTTCGAAGTCGCTTTCATGTCGCTTGAACTGAGTTACAAGCGCTTCTCGAAGTGCGTACCAACTAGGTATTCGGTTTAACCGTCGAAATCCCCAGAACCATTGGGCTGCGTTTCCAGTTAGCAAACTATGAAAATTTCTAATTACTTCAGGCCAAGGGTACCGGTAATCATTACACAAGGTCTCTACTCGAAAAACAAATTCGTCCACGCTGATTGATTTATTTGTACCGTCGAACTTAAATCCCCATTTATCCATTTCTACACGTCGCGGTTGTTCAGGCTGATGGTAATGTGTAACCGGCGCTTGTACAGGCCCTGTATATGCAAAGGCACTCGGCTGACGTATCGAGAGTCCAGCTCGTTGCTCTTGGTGTCGATTTCTGGTCTCTACATGATACGTCTGCGACTGAGAAAAAACTTGCGGCTGCGGTACAATCGTCGGTTGCGGCCTATGCGGTGGTGGTTGCGAAAAGTCTGGGAAAGTTTGCGAGATGCTCCTGGTGTCCTGTGATCCGATTTGTTGGTGCTGTTCCCTATTTCGATCTGGCCATGCCTGTGAATCGATCGACGGGGGTGGTGGAGGTGGTGGTTGTAAAGTCACTAACTTCGTAACCGCTGGTCGGCTCTCTGTATACTGAGGCGTCATCGACCCTAAGCTTTCGGCTATTAATTGTGGGACTAACACCCGCAAACGCTCCTCCATTCCCGACATCAGATCCACTTGGGCTAAGCCCACTGCTGACTTGACATAATCCCTTATATTGATGCTCGAGTTGACCACACCTTGGGACGCTGGTGCTCTTCCTGACGACCTGTCTCTTACGCTTCCCATCTGCGCATGTTGCTGGAATTGCTTTCGCACGTTTAGAGCGGTTAGGCTGCTAAACTCTGGAGACGTGATGCTGCTGTTAGAGAAGTTAAGCTCTTCCGAGGTACGTCTAGGTGCTGGTGGTAGTGCACTCTGCATCGCCATAGGTGTTGTAATCGTCGTCGTAGCTGTGGTAAAAATCGGTATGGTGGTACTCATCGATCTTGTTTTTGAAATTGCCCCTGTACTAATGGTTGTTGTGGGTACTAGGCCTCCACTTTCGGCTGCATTCGGATTGGTTTCACTATTATCCATTCTGCTTTGCTGCCTAGTGTGAACCATGCCCCAAGGAATCGTTATTCAAAAGAATCAAAAAAAATATCAGGAAAATTGAAAATGCTTCAAACACCTAGGTTGTTCAAATCGACAAACGAGAATTCGCTGAATCAAACGTAGCGTCCGTTAGGACCGGAGAACCAATTTATTCAAAAACGAGAAACTTTAATTATTTTGTTCGAACCGATGGTTTTATGCGCCACAGTTTACTTAACTGTTGTACGCCAAATGCCAAAACGAAAGGAAAAATTGTAAAAAAAATTAAGATCAAAATAAATGTCCTTTAAGGATGGTGGTTGCAAAACTTAGCAAAAAAAATTTTAAATAATAAGATTAATAGTAGTATTAGAAATGATAATAATATATATATTAATGATATGTAAAGGAGAATAATATAATATTCAAAAAGTTGATCGAATATAATGATATTAATTAAAGGTAAGCATAATAATAAATGAACTCCATAGAGGTAAAAGAAATTTTGTCGTAGTATGTAGTAATATAGAAAGGTGGGGAAGTGATATAAAAGAAAAAATTTTGTAACTATTTTAGAGCTACAATCTTAACTGTCTAAATTTTCGTAACTTCTCAAAAAAAAAAAATTTTAAAAGTGTAAGATTATTTTTATTTGAATATGTATATATCGATATATAAAGACTGAACATATATATATATACACATATACATATAGACATATATATATATATATATATATATATATAGATATATATCGTTATATATATATAGGAAAATTGGCTTATTAAAGCGCGTAGCTGAAAGTAAACTTTAATATTTTTTTCTACCCGAAGATAAAAATATATATATAGATATATTTTTTTCTAAGGTATTTAGTTTATAAAGATAATATATACATAAAGAGGAAATAATTTGGATAATCAGAAGAACTTGACTATCGCTTCAAAAAAATGTATACGTAAAATAAAAAAGGAGACTAACTTCGGAGAAGTTAACAGTCTCAACAAAAAAAGAAAATTATAATTCCGAAAACAAATAAGCAAAATACTAAAATAGCTGATAATAATAACTCAAAAAAATTTAAAAATATATAGGCATTAAGTTTGGATGGTGGCGTAAAACAAACAAGAGTGGCGTAAAAAAATTAACTTCGACGAGACCAGCGAAAACAACCTTCTTCTTTGTGCAATAATTGCACCCTCCAAATCGAGGTTCTTAACCGAAACTTCCCACAATAATTTCCTATGCTGAGGTCGCTCAGGCATATTCGCTTCACCTAATGGTGTTGTGGTAGTTCATCCCGAGCTGGAGTATTTATTCAAAACGAAAAAATTTTTATTTATATTTGTCCCTACTCAAGAGTGCTTTGCAACTCTATACCCCCCTTAATTCAGCAGCGCCTAACTCCAAATCGAGGTATTTTTTAATTTAGCTAGCCTGTCACATTGATGACCCCACTGACCTGAGGTCCTACTCTGCAACGCGACTCGAAAAGCAAATGCGATTCGAAAACAAAATCACACCATGTAACTACATGGCCTAAGATTTCTAAACGGCAGTAAATTCTACCTCTGCCCTAAAATTCTGTTTTTGTCGGCATTGAATGTGAACTCATCAAAAATTTGTCAAAAAACATGTAAATCCATGGCACGATCCTGCTCTCGAACCGCACCCGCACCCCGAATCGTACTACAGAGCAAGGCCCCTGGCTGCTCTTCCTGATAAGGAGCGATTTTCAAAAAAACAAAACAATTTAATTTTAATTTAACCTTACTCTAAGCCCGCACCTAGTGAAGCATATCAGGATGCCCCTGCGGGTTTAAATATCAAAAAAAATAAAAAATTATAAAACTAACAAAAAATTTTACTTAATACGCATCGGCCTCCAGTATCCGTCGCAACTGCAGTCGAGGCTCTGTGGCCTAAACGCTGCAGGACTTACGGAAAACCGAAAACTTGGTGCGAGAAAAAAAAAAACCCTCAACTTATTTCTAAACTATTAGCCCTAGCAGTAAAAAATCCTACTGTTAAGAACCACGTCGCAACTGCAATCGAGGCGCTGTGGCCTAAACGCTGCAGGACTTACGCGGTCTTACGTATTCGGACCTGCTTGGGGTCTAACCAAAATATTTTTGTTTTTCACCCTAGCAGTAAAAAAAATCCCACTGAAAAGGAAACCGAACCACGTCGCAACTGCAGTCGAGGCGCTGTGGCCTAAACGCTGCAGGACTTACGGGTTCTTACCCTACCAGGACCTGCTTCAGGTTTAACCAAACTTATACAAAAACAACTTACTCTACGGCCCGAAACGAGATACTTCATTGTTTTCTTGATTGGCTCCTTTTGCCTTAGACCACGTCGCAACTGCAGTCAAGGTTCAAAGACCCAAACGCTGCAGGACTTACGTGGCTAGACGCCAGGAGACCAAACCAAAAAAAACAATCAAAATCCTAACCTTTGTCGTGCCCCACGTTGGGCGCCAATTCTGTCATGTTTCCTCACCATTCAATTCTTTGTGGTTGGTGCTGCCTGTGGCTAGGTAGCCCTTGCATTGCACCTCTGTCGCCCCTCTGGCAGCACTGGTACGCTGGCGTATTGCGCGGCTAAGGCTCGCCGGATGGGGTGGTGTTCTTGCCAGTCCGGACTGACAGACGGAAACTACACTGAATAAAAAATCGTACCAGCTGAATTTTAAAAAGCACCGTCAAAACAAAAAAAAAAAAAACCCGAAAAACAACCGAACGAAAAGATTTAAATCTCGAGGGCAGATAGAAACCGATTATTTTACGCGCCCGTGCTGAAAATTAAGAAGGAAATTGAAACAGGTTGTTTTATGTAGCCACGTTGGCCCGTCTCTTGGGTCGATCTTTGGTGTAAGTCGATCGCCCTAGGCTAACCCGCCCCTTCTGGCCACAAAAGACCAGCCATGGTGACCCTGCGCCAAGGTCTAGGTCACCCCAATAACTATATCTTCACGCCGTCACTTACTTGTCCACGCCACCTGTCCGCTAGAAATTAATAATTCATGGTTTTTATTCTACTTACATAACTTTTATTTAGTTCTAATAATAATACATTTCAGTTCATAGCTGTCCTAATCGCTCCGCCTCATGTTTAAATATACAGGGAGGTTACAAATTGCTTATAGTTCATTTTTTTTTTTTTTTTTTAATCTACGTACAAGCCGCAAGGTTTTAGCTGAAGTTATTTCAATCTAGTCCAAACTTAAATTAATTAAAGTTTACAGTTAACATCTGTTATTTTAAGCCTGGTTGAATTTGAGATAGTCTTAGTTTAGTTGAGGGTAGTTTATATTTAAAATTTAGGTTTAACTTGATTTTAGGCTTAGATCAAATTATATTTACGAACCAGATAAAAATTAGATCAACACCGGATTATATGATCTTCTAGTTTTGAATCAAATGGGGCTTAGCTCCAAAATGGGCTTAGTTTTAAGTTAGATCTTATCTTAGTTCCGACCTGCTGACCAATATGTTTTCATTTATATTGCTTTTACTTTAGTTTAATTTTTAATTAAGTTGTTTTGATTTTAGTTTAGTTTTCAATTAAATGGTTTTTAATTATATTGTTTTGGTTTTTAGTTTAGTTCTTAATTATGTTGCTTATAATTATATCGCGCTTAATTTAGTTTAGTTTTTACTTAAGTTGTTTTATTTCAGTTCAATTTTAATTAAGTTGTTTCTATTTTAGTTTAGTTTTTAATTAAATAGTTTTTAATGATATGGTTTGGGTTTTTAGTTTAGTTCTTAATTATGTTGCTTATAATTATATCGCGCTTAATTTAGTTTAGTTTTTAATTAAGTTGTTTTTATTTTCGTTTAGTTTTTAGTTATATAGCTTTTAATTATATCGCCTCTATTTTAGTTTAGTTTTTAATTAAGTTGGTTTCATTTTAGTTTAGTTCCTAATTAAGTTGTTCTTATTTTACTTTAGTTTCTAATTAAGTTGTTTTTATTTTAGTTTAGTTTTCTAATTAAGTTGTTTTTATTTTACTTTAGTTTCTAATTAAGTTGTTTTTATTTTAGTTTAATTTTTAATTATCTTGCTTTTAATTATATAGCTTTTATTCTAGTTTAGTTTTTAATTAAGTTGGTTTATCTTAGCTTAGTTTTTAATTAAGTGGTCTCTAATTATATTGTTTTGGTTTTTTAGTTTAGTTTTTAATTAAGTTGTTTTTATTTCCGTTTAGTTTTTAATTAAGTTGTTTTTATGTTAGTTTAGTTTTTAATTGAGTTGTTTTTATTTTAGTTTAGTCTTTAATTATATTGTTTTGGTGTTTTGTTTAGTTCTTAATTATGTTGATTTTAAATATATCGCGCTTATTTTAGTTTAGTTTTTTATTAAGTTGTCTTTATTTCAGTTTAGTTTTAATTAAGTTGTTTTTATTCTAGTTTATTTTTTAATTATCTCGCGTTTAATCATATAGCTTTTATTTTAGTTTAGTTTTTAATTAAATCGTTTTTATTCTAGCCTAGTTTTTATTAAGTAGTTTTCTTTTAGTTTAAATTTTTTTTTTCTTAGTAGTTTTAGTTTAGCTTAGTTCTTAATTAAGTTGTTTTTATTTTACTTTAGTTTCTAATTAAGTTGTTTTTATTTTAGTTTAGTTTTCTAATTAAATCGTTTTTATTCTAGCCTAGTTTTTATTAAGTAGTTTTCTTTTAGTTTAAATTTTTTTTTTCTTAGTAGTTTTAGTTTAGCTTAGTTCTTAATTAAGTTGTTTTTAATTCTATCGTGCTTATTTTAGTTTAGTTTTTAATTAAGTTGTTTTTATTTTAGTTTAGTTTTCTCTTAAATGGTTATTTTTTTTGTTTTATTTCTGTTAGTTTATTTGTATGACCTGCCCTTTTTTTTTTTTTTTTTTTCAACTTTATATTATTTTACACAAGTTTTAAAAATGGCCGTTTAAAATTTTTTATAAATTTGCTCTACACTGTATGCCTTAAAGGTAAAAATTAGCATCGTTTTACAACAAATTCTCCCTTTAAATTAATATCCAAAATTATCAAAAGTCCAGTTGTAAAAATATAGATGTAAAAAAAACGAACGGAAAGCCAAAGTTTTGTAATAGTAAGAAGCAAAAAACTTCTTTACATGTGACAAGCAAGAGAGCAAGGGCCGCGATTTCGGGATTTTAGCCAAAAACAAACAAAAGTCAAGACTTAATTCTAAAGTAAGAATTCTACCAAAATAAATATATAAAGGTCACTGCATTCTTGCCAAAATTTAGCATCCGCCAACCCAACATGTTGCGTATGCAATTATTTAAATTAATCGAATACACGCTTACCAATCCCAGGTCGCAATTCGCAAACCTGGGGTGAGTACCGTAATGGTGGAGGTAGTTGGTGTTGTCGCTACTGGTGGTGCTGGTGATGCCGTTGGCCACCCGCTAGCTGATGCTGGCAAACGCTGGAGGTTGGTGGGTTGACGATGGTGGAGCTGGTTGTGATGACCTGGCTGGTGATGTCGTTGTTGTTGTTATTGGGGTTGTGGGCAGTGACCAATGCCGCCTGTGGTGCTATTTGCTCTGCGGCTACTACTGTAGCACGAGATGCTGACGCCGTGGTGTGGTGGTTGGCTGCTGGATTTGCGTCGTTTTTGCTTTCAGACGTTTTTATGCAGATGCCCGCTGTGTGCGGTTTCCAGACGGAATTCTGAAGAAGTTTGCAACGTTCTCGTCGTCGTTGTCGCTATCACTCCAGCTACGGCAAGTTGCTTGCGCCGACTTTCGAGTTTGTTGGACGCTTCCAAATTATTAGTGTCGGCCGTCAGCGCTGCATTGCAATCGATTTTATGTTGAGAACCTTGAAATTTTGTTGCCATGCAAGGATTACCATTCCAATGCAATTACCTACTGCAAGTTCCTTTAGTTTTTATGTATTTTTCGACGTATCGTACCTCCTCTTAATAGCGTAAAATTAATTTCATTGATTTTTTTAGCCTTTTTGCCCTAATTCGCTTAAACTTGTTTTGTCACCATATAAAATAATTTTCGCTACATTTCAGGAGTCTGAGAATATGTATGCTAGGTTCAGTTTCACTGGTGATGTCAATGGTGGTTTGGGTGAGCTCGATGGGTTGCTGCTCGTTGAGTGCTGCTGCTGTTAGTGTTTCGGTTGGTGTTTCAAGTTTGCCACGATGAAGATAACAGTACTCAAGTGGTAGTAATCCCGGATCCAGATCTTCGTACGGCCGTCTGGGACCACCGAGCAGAAAACGTGACGACGACAACGACTATGACGACGACGACGAAGTATTCACAAAGCTACACACAAGAAATATAAAATATATAAGACTTCTTTATTAGCAGCAGCGAAAATCACGATTTTATCTAAACATTTCAACTTACACACAGTTCTTATAGTTTTTCTGATCATTTACCAAATGTTTACAAGTTAAAATTTCGTGAATTTCTTTAAATACATCACTTTTTCAACAATTCCTTTCGCTTATCTTTTCTTCACTTGCCGACTGGATAGCCTCGGCTCAGGTGCATTTTTCTTTGTTCGACCTTATTTTCGTACTTTGGCAGTGTTGCCACATGTACTCGGTAAGGATGCGTTCGCATTGCTTTTCAAGGCATTTAGACGGGCCAACTACCGATGTTGTTCCAACTTCGCTCCCTTTTCGGTGGAATCGACCATAACCGATGGGAGTAGGTAATGGTTGGGTTGGACTTGCGGATGACACGTCGGCAAGATTCCGTTAACCGACGCTTGTTTCGGAATTCCGATTGGCTACCGATTCAAGCGCGTGTCGGATCACGCCATTTTACCGAATGGTTTATGCCCGCTGAATCTAATGGTACCATTTTTGTTGGTATTTTTCCCTTTCAAGCCCTTGTATGGCCATTTTGTTTGCCCGAACATACTCGAACATCATAGAGGTGCCACATCTAAATGTCAAAAAAAATTGTGCGCACTGCCACGCTAGAGGGCGCTGGTGGAAATACCATAGGTATTCATAAAATGTGTTATTCCCAATGTGCCGGTGCCCATGACAACCTCCAATACAAAAAATTGTTTCTTTGAAAATGAGTTCAATAAGATAAAAGGTGATGCTAGAAAGGAATGGCATCTAGTAAATACCATTTTAAACAACAAAAACAAAAGTTCCAAAATCAATAATATAAAAGCCGGCGACACAATATACACTTCTTCTTGTGATTTGGCTAACTTATTTAATTAATTTTTCTCCAAAATAGGTACTGACGTCGTTGTCGAAAATGGTCTTGCAAATTCATCTTATAATTGTTTAGACAGAGAAATATCAAATCCAAATAGCTTCTTTTTTGAGCCCATTTCCTCTTTTGAAATCTACAAAATTATAATGTCGCTCAAGAATTCAAATTCGTACTTAGAAAATAGTTTTTCTAGTAATTTTTTAAAGAAAATTGTTTACAATGTTACGGATGTTCTATGTCATCTGTTTAATAAAAGCATAGATTGTGGAATTTTAGAAGTTATTCCTCTCTTTAAATAAGGTAATAAATCTTTAGTCAACAATTATAGACCAATTTCGCTTCTGTCTACTTTTTCAAAAATTTTTGAAAAAATTGTTAAATTTAGAATGGTTGACTTTTTAAAT
Organism: Dichetophora obliterata; assembly: GCA_963920525.1. Classification (NCBI taxonomy): domain Eukaryota; kingdom Metazoa; phylum Arthropoda; class Insecta; order Diptera; family Sciomyzidae; genus Dichetophora; species Dichetophora obliterata. The sequence goes on along the minus strand of OY986435.1, from coordinate 82,699,031 downwards.
AAATCTAAATGTTTTAGCAACTGTCAATTTGGCTTTAGAACAGGACTTTCTACTGAAAAAGCACTTTTAGAATTTTGTTCATATATTTACAACAGCTTGAATTGCAACAAACAAACAGCAGCATTATTTGTCGATATAACGAAGGCATTTGATACTGTTGATCATAAAATCCTACTAAAAAACTCTTTAAATGTGGTTTTAGAGGCTCTGTTTTTAATTGGTTTTCATCTTATTTGACAAATAGAGTTCAAAGAGTTAAAATTGACAATATATTTAGTAATTACTCTAGTATTAACATTGGAGTTCCTCAAGGCTCAGTCTTAGGTCCCATCCTATTTTTTAGTTTTCATTAATTCACTCTTTTCCCAAAGCTTCTCAAGTAATACTGTGGCATTTGCTGACGATTTAGCATGCACTTTTTCATGCGATTCGGTTTTTGAGACTGTAGTTGAAATTAATAATGATTTGGAAATTCTGAGGCATTGGTTTACTACACATAAACTTGTTTTAAGCAACAAAACTAAAATTATGTTTTTTAATGTGGCCGGTAAAACCATTGAAATTCCAGACTGTATTTTCCATTCAGCTGACTGCGCAAGGTTTTTAGTTAGCAATAAAGTCTGTAATGAGTCAAATTATTTGCACACCTATGACCACACTAATACCTGTTCCACTAAGTGTGTTTCTATTAATTGTGTTAAAACATTTAAGTATCTTGGTGTGCTGCTGGACTGGAAAATGAATTGGCTTGATCATTCAACTGCACTAAAAAAATACTTATTGGCAGCTATAAGGCAGCTCTTTCACTTGCGGTCCTTTTGCACAGCAAAACTGCTTAAATGCATTTATTTTGGTATTTTTCACTCCAAATTGGAATATGCCTTGCCTTGTTGGGGTGGTACACACAAGAACAAAATAAATCCCTTACTTACTTTGCACAAACATGCTATTCGTATATATGTGTTCGTATAATATGTAAAAAAACTACCCGTGAAATTAGTTTCCCTCTATTTAGGAGTTTAAATGTTCTTCCTTTGAAACACTTGTATTATTTTAAAGTGCTAAAAATGTTTTTTATTAGGTCCGGTTATTTAATCAATAGATGTCATTTGAATTATAATCTGAGAATCAACAATCAAAGACTGGCAATGATTCCACCACACAATTTAAGTCACTTCTTGAACTTTTTTACCTCGGTTGGTCCCAGACTGTTTAATTGTCTTCCATATTTTGTTAGATGTCTTCGTAATAAACATGTTTTTCTTAAGGAAGTGAAAACTTGGCTTTTTAATAAATCCTATGAAGATATGTATGCGCTTATTGATGTAATTAATTAATCATTTGTATTCATGTTGCTATCTATCCGTTAATTTTATTTCATATTATCAAACCAAAAATAACTTTGTCTGTTTTTTCTTGCTACAAAATTTTATTATTTTATTTTATTTTATTTATAATGTCAATTCTCTGTCTGATGACCCCATGTATTTCTTGTAATTCTTGTACTTCTTGTATTTTAAGCTTTTTTACACAAATATCATATTTGTTTAAGCTAACCCACATTCGTCTCTAGTTCCTTTGTGTCCTATAGAATGTGGCATTATTATTATTATTGTTACAATGTTATAATGTTATTTAAGAAAGCTAAATTTTTGTGATAATAAATAATCATAATAATAATAAGTAATAATAAGTATTCGATTTAAAATTAAAATATTGAATAACTAAAAAACAAGTTCTGAAAAACCATTCATATTTAATGGTGCTTACTTTATAAAACATAGTATTGAGACAAAAAGGGGAAACAGAACAATCTCAATTACCGATATTACATTGTTATAAAACTGCGTTAGGTATAATGGGATGAAGTTAAATTGATTTAATTATTTAAATGTAATAAAATTTTCCATTTTAAGACTTCTACCGAATCAAATTGGAGATTGAAGCGAAGTTTTGAATCCATAATAACACCAAGATCAAGAAAACTGGAAACTATTTCTAAGTTAGTGTTATTTATAGTGTAATTTATGTTATTAGCAGATCTTCGCGAGAATGTCATTTGCTTACATTTTTTTAAGTTGAGATTTAATATATTTAAGCTAAACCAGTCCACAAGTCTATTTAGATCAGATTGTAAAAGATGTCGTTCTTCGGGTGATTTGTAACAATGAAAAAGTTTCACGTCGTCAGCGTGCATTAAGACGTTACAGTGTTTTATTACCGAAGGAAGATCATTAATGAATAATAAAAACAAAACCGGTCCAAGATGGCTGCCCTGAGGAACGCCAAAAGTGACCGAAATACTTTTTGAAAGAGAATTCTTATATAAAACCTTTTGAGTACGTCTAGATAAATACGAATTTATCCAATTTAATAATGTGACAGGAAACCCAATAAGGTGGAGTTTTTTCAAAAGAAGAGTATGATTAACACTGTCGAAAGCTTTGCTAAAGTCCGTATAAATAACATCAGTCTGCAGTCCCAAAGTAAAACCATTTATAACACGCGTAGTAAACTCTAAGAGGTTTGTTGTAGTGGACTTACCCTTCACAAAACCATGCTGAAAGACACAAATGGTGGAAGACAACAAATGTTGGATATTGTTGTGCTTTTTTACCCTAGGATGAGCGGCTGGGCTTTTCGAGGCCCATTTTGACTTTGAGAACTTTAAGATAAGGACGTAAGTGAACCTAGTGGGACTCACGAGGCCCGTCCGTTTAATGTATGGGAAATATCTGTAAGCTAAGGGTCACTTACTGACTCCTAGGCAGTCGCACATCCTAGGGTTAAACGACTATGTCTACAAATTTTCGCTATTGATATAAAATCTTAGTGTTGAAAATGTTAAAATTTTTATTAATTATGCTGATTTTATATGATTTATGTTTGATAGTTTAAATCATACCTGATTAGACTAAAATAAAGCAAAAATACAACAACAAATGTGAGCATGTGAAATGGGAGAAAAACTGAGAAATTGACACTTCAAATCTCATCGTCTCTGCGGTGCAGTGCGCTAGTGCGCGCTTGCTCGGGCATCACAAAGATTTCTGATGAAGCCTTAGCACGGCCGCATTCTAGCTTCGTAGAAGAGAATGTGAGTCGAGTTGCGTGCGCTAAGGGTGAGTAGGTTTTTGTACTTTTTTTTCGGATATACTCAGTCGCAAAAAAGCTATCCGTTGCAGATCTCTGTAAGGTAAAATGATACACTCTGTATCCGCTAAACGTCAACACCAAAAACCAAAATGAATTATGTTACAAGTATCTATTGATGCAACTACCTGTATATAAAATTTTATCTGATTTAAAAGATTTAATTTTTACACTTGGGTCAGTGCTCTCCGATCTCAATACTTGGGCCAAAAAACTGAACTGATCCTTTTTACGAAGAAATATAAAACTCCGCTCATAATTCCTCTACGTCTGGATGGCACTCGGCTTAACTTCGTGGAAGAGGCAAAATACTTTGGGGTTATTTTGGATAGAAAGTTAAGCTGGAAATCGAATATTCTTGAGCGAACTAGAAAGCCTGTAAGAAAGCTATAGGTAAAACGTGGGGGCTTACCGCGAACATCGCACGTTGAATTTACACAGCTATAGTGAGGCCAATCTTGTTATACGGTGTATGTGTGTGGTGGACCGTACTAAAAACACAGTCTAATTGCGAATTGTTAGGGGAAAGTACAAAGAACTGCGGCCGTATGTATCAGCGGAGTGCTTAGGTCCACTTTGTCTGAGTCGCTGAATGCAGTACTTTACTTAAAACCCTTGATATTTTGGGAAAAAAAGGATGGCACAGGAAACAGCCATCTGCCTTAGAGCAACCTCGCAGTGGGCTAACACTCGGACAGGTCACTCTTCTGTTATTGATCTTGCAGGAGCAGTTCCTGGCAACATCGTCTACACTATTGCCACTCCTTCATTCGAGCATGGTTTCCACAGAGTAATTCCCACCAGAGTAAAATGGGACGCGGTACTGCCGCTAAACCAAGTTGGATCCATATTTTTACTGACGGCTCAAAACTTGACAGCAAAGTCGGTGGAAGTATTTTTTTCCACGGATCAGGACATCAGAACCTCATTTAGACTACGAGATCATTGCAACGTCTTCCAGGCTGAAATAAAAGCCATTTAAAAAGCTGTGGAATGGCTGAGATATAGTGGGAACTAGAGATATCTATATTTTTCTTATAGATCAAATCCCTTGCAGGTGTATTCCTAACATCACCAAAAGCCCTTAAATGGTCGCTCATCTCTTAATAAGAATGCCGATAAGCTCGACATTCATCTGGTCTAGGTACCAGGGCATAGGGACATTCCTGGGAATTGTAGAGTAGATGAGCTCGCTAGAGAAGGTACAACTGTAACGCTACTGCCTGACGTGGAAGCATTAGGCATGCCACTTGCGTCGTGCAAGCTAGCTCTAAGACAACATGCCACAGAAATGGCTAATTTCAAGTAGAAGCATAGCACCACCTCTAACACTGCTAGACAGATGCGCTTGGTTTTACTGAAAAACGAAGGACGAAGCTCACTCAAATGGCGAGGAAAAATCTCTCCATTCTGCGCCTAGCTATAACAGGGCACTGTTTTATACAGTGTTGCGCAAAACAATAGCAACAAAATCAGTATGCTGCTACAAAATCATGTATCTTTTTTATATCGGGGACATACAAAAATGATTATAGGAATCAAAGAATACATTCATACATCATATATAAAACAAATCATCTTTAAATTTGGTTTTGCTTTTTTTATTAAGTTTAAAATTAATGTGACTACATTCAATTTGTCTGAGAGCAAAACAAAAGCAACAAAGCTTGATAAATGTAAAAAGCGAACAGAAGTTCCTAGAATTATCGGTAAAAGTTCCGCTATTGTAAAGAACGTGTTGCTTGTGAGTCATAAACATTTAAGTTAAGTTTTGTTTTTGCGCTAGTTGTGACATTGACTGTTCTATTTATAATGGCACGTTATAAATACTGTGAAGCTCTAAAATTACAAATTATTTCCGAATATAAAAAGGGAAATTCGCAAATATTTAAGCGAAGCAGTTTGATATTAATCGGTCTATAGTTTGCAAGAATAATAAAGAAGTATAACATCACAAAAGGCGTAACGACGGTACATTAAAGAGGGCGGTTGCGGAAGACATCGCTGCGTGATAACAGAAACCTTTGTGGCGTGTTCAAACGAAATCCATTTGCCACATTCAAAGAGGTTGTTGGGACACTTGGTTTAGGTATACATCATAGCACAGTTCGAAGACGAGCCGTTGAGAACGATTTAAGAAGTTACAGACCGGCAAAGAAACCTTTGCTTACAGCTAAGCATACAAAACAAGGTTAGGTGTTATAATTTAAACAATTCTGTAGGAAATTGTGACAACGAGTTGCAGTTTATTGTTTCTTAGACTCAGTCTTGCAAAAAAGCACCTAAATTGGACCGTTCAAAAATGGAAAACTGTTTTTTTAGCGATGAATCAAAGTTCAACTTGATTTATTCAGATGCGATGTGCACGGTACGACTTGAAGCCCGAAACTGCAAAATAAATTTTAAGCAAAGAGGTGGTGGTATAATGGTCTGGACTTGTTTTTTCTGTAATGAAGTTTAACCATTTCAAAAAATCGATGGAATTATGGATCGTTTTGCATGTACAGAGATTTTAGAGAGCAGTATGCGAGAATATGAAGAGTGAAATATGTTACTTCAGTGAACGTTTCAGCCCGACAACGACCCGAAGTACACTTCAAAGCTCATCAAAGATTACATTAGAGGCAATGGGATTCAAGTCCTTGATTGATAGGCACAAACACATTGACTTAAATCCCATCGAAAATATTTTTGGGATTTTGAATGTAAAAGTTTCTTGTCAAATATTTTCCAATAAGACTGCACTGTATGAAGCCCTGAAACTTAATTGGGAACAAATATCTAATACCAACATATCTTATTTAATAGAGTCAATGCCGCTCAGATGTGAAGCGGTTATCAAGAATAATGGATCTTACAGAAAATATTAATTATGTTGCTTTTGTTTTGCTCTCAGACAATTTGAATGTAGTCACATTAATTTTATATATAATAAAAAAAAACAAAACCAAATTTGAATATAATTTGTTTTTAATATGATGTATTAATATATGCTTTGGTTCCTATAGCAATTTTAGTGTGTCCCCAATATTGAATAGATACACGATTTTGTAGCAGTGCTCTGATTTTGTTGCTATTGTTTTGCGCATTACTGTAGGTAGGCATACCTTAAGAATGGGGGTTAATGCGAATCACTTCTGTAGGAGTTGCAGGGATGAGGAAGAGGAGGAGTCAGTACCGCATCTCCTCTGTTCATGCCCCGCTTTAGCCCGCTGAAGACAGAAGCATCTAGGAAGCTTTTTTTTATGATCTTAGAGATCTTGAGGTGGTAGACGTTAAGCGTCTACTGCTTTTTATTATTAGTTCAGGATGGTTTCACGACAGTACTTAGGAGAAGAGAAGTAGATCCCCTGTGGCACCACAACGGACCAAATATCTGGTCTTTGACCGGCCGCCACTTTAACCTAACCTAACCTTCACCATAAATACACGTTTTATATAGCAGAAAACAACCCAATTTAAAAAAAATAATAAAATTTTTTGCGATCGTTTGCGCACTCTCTCATAGTCAGGGCTTGAAAAAGACTTATTGAAATGCAAAAACTGCAATACGTCCATATACAGTCCGCGACAAAAAGTTAGCACTGGAACATTTCCCTAAATACATATATAATTTACTTTGAATATTTAATCTATTTCTATAGGTGTTATAAGTTATGTTGTTGTGTTATGAAGTACATTTTATTTTTTTGATAAAAAAACAACAGACCATTTAGCCTAAGCTTAATTGCAACAAACTTACATAAGAAACTATTGGTCAAACTGTATTTATTCAAAAACAAGTTTTGTTTTTAAAGTAAAGTTGCCACGTTAAATAAGCAAAAGTTATTAAAATTAAAGTAAAATGGGAATTGGAAAATGGCTTAACAGTGCGGTTTGCAACTTGCTTTAAATTTTCATATAAAAACTTGAAAATCAGTGAAATCGTAAAAAAATTAAACAAAAGTCCTGAAGTGATAACAAATTTATTAAAAAATCTAAAAATTATGCCTAAGCCTTTAGCAGTGGATGTCCAAGAGTGGTTACACGCAGGGATGATTGCGCCATGTTGCGGGTAGCTTCAAATTCTAACCTCACTGCCAGAAAAATTGCTGAAACAGCTGAAGTGAAAACACATGTCAGCAACGTGCTAAGGATTTTAAGAAAATCAACTACAGTTAAACTCAAAAAATTACAAAGGAAACCGCCACTTACAGCGAAACATCGAGCAGCAAGATTGAAGTTTGCTGCAGATCAATGTAAGTGGAGAAAATTATGGCGTTGCGTATCAATCACTAACGAAAAAAATTTAATCTCGACAGTCTGGATGATATGTCTTTTCATTACTACGATTTGAGGAAGAAAGAGCGTATCCTAAGTCTTCGTCAATACGGGAGTAGGTGAGTAATGGTATGGGCTGGAATTGGCCATTGTGGAAGGACCGAAATTTAGTTTGCCCCCACAAGAATGCATTGCCAAGATAATCTTAATTTAATTGATAATGAAATAGTTAATCGTGGGTCACAATTAACTAAAACTTCATTAATATTTCAACAAAAAAAAAATGCTGCTTTACATACAACAAGAATAGAACAAACTTCTTTCGAGAAGAGGATATTGAAATATTGGAGTGTCCCGAATGATTATTTGACCTGAACATTATTGAAAACTGCTGGTGTTACCTTGAAAGGGAAGATTGTGCTGATAATAGGCAATATAATACCATTCAGGAACTTATAAGTAGCCTAATTTCGAATTGGAAAGCGATACCGAGAGAGTACATAAAAAACTTTTTAATTCACTACCAAATCACAAAACAAATTTAATTCACTGAAGTTTTAAGTGGAGTGTACATTATTGAGTAGATTGTCTAAAATGTTTTTCCAAAATTCATGATTTTCTAAAATAGTGGCATTTTCAACAGCCTATTACAACATAATATTTTTAAATACGAAACATAATTTAATCTCATTCGAAAGTATATATTCTAACCGTGCTACATGAATTTTTTGGACTTGTTCGGAGCTTACGAACTATTTGAAAAACTTTTTGTTGTAAGCATTTTTTATGATAGCAGTATTCAGTTTTTAGCCATTTGTTAACCCAGATATTTTATTAATAACAAGACTTTTATTTACTTAACTTTTGTTAACATATTCTCATTTCAAAAAAATTTTAAATAGATGTTTTCGCCCTAGCATGCCGTTTCGTTCAATAGTACAGTGCTTCGCAGTGCTGCCATTGCAGATTGGATAGTTGAACACATACACACAAACACACACATACTAAAAACAACAAATACATAAATTTCCATTCATGAACATACATATATGCACAAACATATCATAACTATGCACACAAATAAATATAGCTACAAGTAAATATTTATATGCTGCATGTTTTTTTATATATGTTCTATTTTAATTGAACAGGTTGCCAGCTTTTAAATGTCAACACTTCCGGTTCTGAAAACATGCTATATTTATACTCAATTCAACTCTTTTCATATTGTGCAAAAAGTTAAATTTTTTCCATAATGTTGTGTTTGCATTGCTTTATCTTTATGTGTATTGTGTGGATTTATTGCATTTACATACGTATATTATGAAAACAAACACGCTTCATTTAATGACAAAACAAGGCAGCAAAACAAACACACATTAATGTTATTGTGCTTGTGTGAAAGAGTTTTCCGTTTGGCAATATTTTTTGTGACAGTTTTATCCTTTTCGGGTAACACAAAACTTAAAAAAAAAAACTGAAAGTATTCTGATCTGTAGCTCGGTTCGGTAACTTGCACGAAGTGTTTCTGTAAACTAAAATATGCGACTGGAATCGATTGAAGCTCTCACTATGTTCTAACTTGGTGAGAAACATTTTTACTTGTTTGTGCAACAGTCATATTCAATGAAGTTGTGGATATAAGTATTTGTGAAGTATTTGTATTCATGTTACAAATGCTTCTACCGGGTATAAAGTATCAATTTTAAATTTTTTTATGTAGATTATATAATTAACAAAATATTAAATGTACTGCAGTATATACCTATATTATGAAATATATTAACTGAAATATTTCATAAATGAGATTAATTCCATGATAAAATTTGTAATGCAATTACGCAACCGCATTAAAAGAATACTCGGATCGCAATGTGTAGATAAGATTTGTGCATTTAAGGCCTTTTACACATGGAGCAATTGAAAAGTAAAGCAACTGCAACAAAAGTTGCTAACCAATGCATTTATACTGAAGCCTTCATATGAAGCAACATGAGCACAATAAGTTGGCAACACGTTCAATGCAACATAGCTTGCTGCAACTTTTATCGGCGATTTAGTGTTGCATATTGTTTCTTGTTTGACACCATTTTGCTGCCGTTCTTTTGCTACGACGAATAATCTGCAGTTAATATTGTTCCTTATGTATGGATGCAACCAAATTATATTTTAATGTTGAGTTCTTCACGTATGAAAATATGAAATAACATCTTCATCACTCGAATCGCTTTAACAACTTAAATTTTTTGTTTCTATTTAACATAGTTTAAATTAAAAAGTATTTGTGTTGTTATGTATTTTTCAATGTTGCGTTGCGACGGGACTTGCTCATCTGTAAGCACCCTACAAGAAATAGCTAACCAAAACTCTAACACAATCACATACATTTTTCTGTTTACAACCACATTCGCATACTCATTTCAGTGTCAAAAATTGTGAAACAGGGAAAAATATGAACATTTTAGCAAGTGCATGTGAAAGAAAGAGAAGGTATCATTATTAAAAATCATGTCCAATTTTTGCATATCTGCCATTGTAGTTTACCATTCCTGGTTTCGCTAACAAAAACCAAGTTCTGCAATAAAAAAATTAAATATCCTTCAATTGCTTACTGTTGGAACGCTGCTACCCATCAAAGAAGGATGAGCCAATAAGCACGCTTGCCAATATCAAGAATGCAGTGAGCATTTCAACATTCGCCACATCTAATTTCACTCCCAAAGTCGTCGGCACAGAAGTGGCTCGCAGTAGCAGCAACAACAGTAACAACAACAACAACAACAATAAAAAAAGTTATAATAAATTAAAACCATTTGTTTCAAGACACCAACGAATTGCATGCATTTTTATTTTTTAAGAGGTACGGTAGATAAAACTGATTTTTACGTTATATCTAACGGTTACATATAACTGAGTTTTCGGTTAGATTTATCTGGTGAGATTTGGTTACCTATAACCTGTATTTATGTTAACTCTTACTAGAGAGAGAGCGAGACGGCTATATTTCGATGGTATTGGAAATTGATACGTGTGAAAAAGGGATGCCAGATCACACGTATACACGAGTTTCGGTTAATTTCTTCCCGAGGCTCTTCCTAGCATAACCGAAACTTGGTATGAAGAGGTAACCAATATTTCAGTTTAGAAAAACCGTTTTTGCTTAGTTAAATAACCGATAGTCTTCTTGTAGGGTAGTGCCTTGAAACAAATGTTTTAAATTTATTATAACATTTTTAATTGTTGTCGTTGTTGTTGTTGTTATTGTTGTTGCTGCTACTGCGTCCCACTTCTGTGCCGACGACTTTGGGAGTGGAATTAGATGTGGCGAATGTTGAAATGCTCACTGCATTCTTGATATTGGCAAGCGTGCTTATTGGCTCATCCTTCTTTGATGGGCAGCAGCGTTCCAACAGTAAGCAATTTAAAGATATTTCTATTTTTTAATTGCAGAACTTGGTTTTTGTTGTTAGCGAAACGTGGAATGGTAAACTACAATGGCAGATATGCAAAAATTGAACATGATTTTTAATAATGATACCTTCTCTTTCTTTCACATGCACTTGCTAAAATGTTCATATTTTTCCTTGTTTCACAATTTTTGACACTGAAATGAGTATGAGAATGTGGTTGTAAACAAAAAAATATATGTGATTGTGTTCGAGTTTTGGTTAGCTATTTCTTGCAGGGAGGTTACAATTCAGTTTAAAATTGGAGTGGCTTGCAACTTTTTAAGCTATTGCGTTGTAGTTGCATTACTTTTCAATTGCTATATGTGTAAAAGGCCTAATATCAACATTACTAAGTGTCAAATTGCTTGCCATCAAAACATTAGTTAGCATGAGTTAGCATAAAGAGCATAAAAATGTATGTTTGTGCCATATTCATAAATTAAGCACAAATAATATTTATATTTGTTTTTTATTTGTTGTTTATAGAAGAACCTTATGCAATTTCCCACAAAGTTTTCTGTCACTAGTTGTAATTTCATATATTCCCTTTCACTTGTGTACCTTTTTCATCACGGACCACTATTTACTTGCTTTCAGTTACAGAAACACTAGTTTTCACAAAAGTGAGTATTTTGATATGAAACACTGTGATGTCAATTCACAGTGATATGAAAAAGTGTCTATTTGTCGCAATAGTTACAGAACCGAACAACTCCACGCAGAGAAAAAACATAGTTGCAACAACCATGTTTTAAGAGGATCGTAGTATGATTCGGATTATGATTGTTGCTAACATGTTCTTAAACATATAATCTTTTTTTGATCATGATAAAATGATTACAACAACTATATTTAGAAAAGGAACTTTTTTGTAGGAACCAAAATATTATTGAAACAATCATTATTCTCTTATTGGGTCGAAAATAGAATGATTGCAACAACTATATTATGAATTTATTTTTAGGATCCAAAATATTATTGAAACAATGTTATTTTTTTATTTTCATGCACTCCAATTTCCACAGCTATTAATTAAGATATCTCCAGAGGTTTGCGATTGCCTGGGCTGAACAAAAATATTCATTCAATTGAAAAATCTTTTTGATAAAATTTTCTGTCCAAACTGGGGTTTGAACCTCGGCTTTTTCGCTTACGAGCTACGCACACTACCAGTAGGCTACAGCCGCTACTACCACTCGACTGACTAATGATATTCATAAACATGGTACATTAAGTGCTTTGTCACAAAAATAGCAATATTTGTGATAAACAAAATATGGTCAGAATTGCGAAATATATTTACGGTAAATAGAAATATGTTTGCTACAATTAAAGTTAAAAATTTCACTTTTATGCGTGCTGTTTTTAGGATAAGGCGATTTAAAACAAAACACAATAATTGAACAGTTGACAAACGAAACGGCCAGAACGAAACGAAATAGCCAGGAATCGATAAAACTTATTGTGTCTGAATGAAGTGAAAGTTTTTCCTGCAAACTGTTAAGACATAATAAATTCTTTCGATTTTTGGTTATGTTCTGCTTCGTTTGCCAATAATCAAAGAATAGTTCAGACAAACATTAAAAATTCTAATATGTTTGTCTCTATAATAATATACACATTTATCATTATTGACAGAACTACAACATTTTTGTTGCAACTAATAGTTGAGGTAATCATAGTATGTTGACGATTTCAATGATGCTTTGATTTCAACTATAATGTTATTTTTGGTACCACCATTAGTAAATAATGACTTTATTAAGGCAAAAATTTGTGTTTGCAGAAATAGTACAATTATTTTAGTAAAAGAATTATTATTGCAGCAATCATGTCTCAACCATGTCTTTTCTCTGCGTGTGGTTGAAAAGCAAAGCAATATACAAATATTCTACTGCTTTTGATTAAACATATAATATTTTCGTTTTCTTTTTAACTTTAATTTGATACAGATATTTCTTTTTTCCTTTTTGCACATTTTAACAGTCTTGTTTGTTTGTGTATGTATTAATTAATTAATATTTTCATATATATTTTTCTTACTTGCTTTACTTACAAGCATAAGGTTGCTCAAGTTGTTTTGCCTCTTAGATAAATTAGGTGAAGGATAATAAGATATTTGGCTAGAACAGTAACTAAGCAAAACAAGATGTGGTTAAATAAATTTATTAGAGTCTAGGCAAAATGGTAGACTTATGAATTTTTTGAGCAGCGGCAAAACACTCGTTCTCGAGATAAAATTTTTTTCTGAAACTAATGAATTTTCTGTGCTTCCTCCTTAATTAGTAACACAAAAGTTTCACAACAAGTTGTAGGTATCAATTGAATATTTTTAGAAAAGTTTAATGAATACATATCATATTAATTTATTCGTTTTGTAAGCTGATATATCATATACTTGGTGATAGAGTATCAGCTTTATTGGTGATTTGATTATTATTTTTCAATTGCTGTTGTTGTAAGCAACCACCTTGACAGTCTCCTTTTTTTTATGATATAAGGCAAATTCTTAATTGAGTATTAGAAATTTTTAAATATAAATTTTTACCTACAATGCTCTATCAAAAAATTCAGCATTCAGCGTAAGCATCTAGAAATAATTTATTTTCCTCTTATTGTGATTTCATGCAGAGTTAAATGATGATACATAAGAAGATGCTAATGTATTTTACTAATATACCCCTTTCCGACCTAACGCTAAGCTACTGAGAATTTTTTTATGATTTTGGAGTAAATGGTCTTTATATTGGGGGTTGAAATTAATTTTAAAGGTTTTTTTCGGTTTTTGAGCATTTATTTAGAAACAACGGTACAATGTATGTTATTCAAAGTATTGTCCATCGTTAGCTACAACATTTTCCCATCTTTCTGGCAGCATATGGATTCCGCGCCAGAAGAACGATTCGTGTTTTGAGGCAATCCACGAATCGACCCATTTTTTGGTATCCTCGTAAGAAGTGAAGCGCTGCTCAGCCAAGCCATGCGTCATCGATCTGAATAGGTGGTAGTCGGAAGGGGCTATGTCTGGGCTATAAGGCGGGTGGGGTAGCACATCCCAATTCAGCGCCTCCAACGTTTCCTTGACGGTTATTGCAACATGTGGCCGTGCGTTGTCATGTTGAAAAACCACTTTGTCGTGTCTTTTGGCATATTCCGGCCGTTTAACCTTTAATGCTCGGCTCAATTGCATCAATTGTTGTTGGTAGCGTTCCCCAGTGATGGTTTCGTTAGGTTTTAGCAGCTCATAGTACACGACACCCTTCTGATCCCACCAAATACACAGCATAAGCTTGGCGCCATGAATATTCGGCTTGGCCCTCGATGTTGATGCATGGCCGGGTGGTCCCCACGATTTTTTTCGCTTAGGATTATCGTAATTGATCCACTTTTCATCGCCAGTGACAATACGATGCAAAAAACTCTTCCTTTTATGCCGTTGAAGCAGTTGTTTGCACATGCAAAATCGCCGTTCAACGTCTCTCGGCTTCAACTGGTACGGCACCCAATTTCCTTGCTTTTGAATCATTCCCATGGCCTTCAAGCGTTTGCCGACCGTTGATAAGTCGACTCCCAATGATTCTGACAATTCTTGAAGGGTTTGACACGGGTCTTCATCGAGCAAAGCCTCCAATTCCTCATCTTCAAACTTTTTCGGCTGGCCCGGACGCTCTTTGTCTTCCGTATCAAAATCACCACTTTTAAACCGACGGAACCAGTACTCACAAGTAGAAATCGATGGAGCATAGTCCCCGTAAGCCTCAGTAAGCGTGCGTTGTGCTTCAACCGCTTTTTTCTTCAAATGGAAGCACAAAAGTAAACATTCCCGCAAATTGCGTTTTGTTGGAACGAAAGTCGACATGTTCACAGAGAAAAAAAATATATGTTGTTTACACTTCAGTGGAATGACACATACTGAAAAATGAAGCTTAGACAATGTGCTTTGAAATGAATATAGTCACAGGTGTGCCCGATGCGATCTATTGATAGTTACGCCATCTCTTAGAAAACCTTTAAAACTAATTCCAACCCCCAATATGATATAAAACATATTCAATGCCTAAATTTTGATATTTTCATATTATTTAAGGATTTTCGAGAACCGAAAGTTTGTACTGAAACAATTTATTTTTAAATAAATAACTTCAAATCATTTGGGATTTTAAAATATATTATTTTTTTAGTTAAGATGTGTTCACTCCACTAAAATTTTGCTATTAGTTTTTTAGTATATGAAAAAACATTTAACTTCTTCGGCTTATTGAAAAAATAAAATAATGTGACGCGATAATTCCGTGAAAGTTTAAGAAACGTCAAAACGAACAGCAAAACAATATAAGAGGCAAACATAATAAATAACACAGGTAAACACGGTTTCGGACCAGACAAGACGAAGTGGTTCAATATGTATTTTTGCGCCCTGAATTCAAATCCGCAGCCCGGATTTTCTCTATCAGGTCAAGTTTAGGAGTTATAGGCAAACTTAAAAAACAGTTTTTTCTTATAACTGCACTATATCTTTTTAACGCAGTAGCCAATTTTATTTATCTTAAATATGTTTGATTAAAAAATACTTGACCTAACTATAACTGTTTACAAAAATTCATTGTCTTTTGTAGTTTTAAAGATATCGGCCTTTATAAGTTAAAAAGTTTTAAAATTGTTAATTTTTTTCATGTTTGCAACCCTGCAACTTTGTTTCCTTGTAATTTATTTTCAAAAACTTTATTTAGTCAGATAGAATATCTTATTAGCTTTAGAAAACTTTTTATTTTTCCAATATCTTTGACAGTTTACGAGTTATTTAGAAAAATCTGCATTTTCAGTTTTTGTAATTTTTTAGGAAAATTTTAATAAAAAAGTTTACTAAAAGTCAAGCATTTTTCTATCAGACAAAAGGAAAAAATAAACAAAAAATTTTTCTATCAACAAAAAATAAAAAACAAAGCCCCTAACTTCTAAACTACTTATCAGAATTTAGCAAATGAGGTATCGGGAAGCGTTTTGATCGTCCGCTAGCTATGACGTCACATTAAATATAATATGGCGCCCTCTAAAGGACAGAAAGTAAACTAAACCACTATTTTCTAAACTACTTATGAGAATTTAAGAAATGAGGTATCGTTGGAAACGTATTGATCGTCCGCTGGTTATAGGTTATGTGATGTCACATTAAATCGAATAAAGAGTCCTCTAGAGGACAGAAAATTAACTTAACCCCTATCTTCTAAATTATAAATAATAAATAAATAAATTTATTTTTATCTTCTAAATTACTTATCATAATTTGATAAATCAGGTATCATTGGAAGCGTTTTTTTTAGTCCGCTTATTATAGACTTTGTGACGTCACATTTAATTGAATGTGGCACCATCTATAGGACATAAAGTCATGCACAAGTATGAAACAAGAAAATGTTCCCATCTGAAATCTGTATGCATAAACTATTCAATGTTTTTTGTTTATTAAATAAACAACTTACACATAATATATTTTATTGTATTTTGAACATATTCATAGTGATATTCAGAAGATATCCGTAGTTGGTTATATGACGCCCTCTAGATGTATGGTGATATGTCGTCCTCTTGATGCACTTTGCCCTAAATCTTATGATCGCTTACCTCTGTTACAATGTATTGTTTTGTTAAGATAGTTGGCATACGACCACGGATATCTTCTGAATATCACTATGAATATGTACAGGGTCCGCCATCTAACGTTTTTTTTTCAACTAGTGCTTATTTCCGCTGAACGAATATGGTTGTGTATACGCTTGAACAACGCTTGGAAATATTGCGACATTATTTTGAAAATCATGGTAATGTTGCAGAATGTGTGCGAAAATTGCGTACGGATTTTGGAAGAAGAGAAGCACCGTCAGCTCCGTATGTTCGTTATCTTGTGAAAAAAGTGAAAGAAACTGGCATCCTCATCGATAAATGAAAGCGTGTAAAACCAAAAGCTGTGCGTACACCCGAGAATATTGCATCTGTGGCAGAAAGTGTGCGTGAAGCGCCATCAACATCAATTCACCGTCGTTCTCAACAATTGAACATTTCGAAAACATCATTGAGACGAATTTTGCATAAAGACCTTGATATGACGCCATACAAAGTCCAATTGGTTCAGGAGTTGAAGCCAACTGACCATCCAATGCGTTTTCGCTTCGCTAAGTGGGCCTGCGATCGACTTAGAGAAGATGCCGATTTTGCCAAAGATATCATCTTTTCAGATGAAGCTCATTTTGATCTTTGCGGGCATGTAAACAAGCAAAATTGTTGCATTTGGGGCACAGAAAACCCGCACGCATACATTGAAAATCCGCTGCACCCAAAACAAGTCACTGTTTGGTGCGGATTTTGGTCCAGAGGCATAATTGGGCCATTTTTCTTCGAAAATGAGCAAGGAGTTGCCGTTACAGTTAATGGCGATCGTTATCGGGCCATGTTGAACGAATGTTCACAAAAATTGAAGAGGAGGATATTGGCAACATTTGGTTTCAACAGGACGGCGCTACGTGCCACACAGTCGAAGCAACACTCGATGTTTTGCGCCCTGTTTTTGAAGAACTCATTATCAGCCGCAGAGCTGATGTCGTTTGGCCACCTCGGAGCTACGATTTGACACCGTTGGACTATTATTTGTGGGGTGCCTTCAAAGATAAGTGTTACGCCGACAGGCCAGAGACAATTGACGCTTTAAAGGACAATATTCGTGAAGCCATTGGTGAAATACAGCTGCACACAATCGATAATGTGCTTAAACATTGGACCGATCGTGCAGGCTACTGCATGGCCAGCCGAGGCAGCCATTTGAATGAAATTATTTTCCATTATTAACCGGAAGGATTGTACTTTCAAATAAACAAAGAAATTTGAGAAAATATCCAGTAGTTTTTTTTTATAGAATTTTTAAAAAAAAAAAGTAATTTGGCGCACCCTTTATAAAATACTATAAAATATATTATGTGTAAGTTGTTTATTTAATAAACAAAAAACATTGAATAGTTTATGCATAAACATATCAGATGAGAACATCTTCTTGTTTCATACTTTTTAGAGCGTGATTTTTATTAGTCGAGTTTTAGATTTTTGAACTTATTTTTTATATGACTGCATTTTCAGAGTAAATAGGAAGCACTGAGAATTTTAACTATGTTATTTGAAAGTGCATATTTCAGCATTTCTGTAGTAACCAAGGAATTGTGAGTGGTTACAAGAATATACAGAAATTAATGTTTAGAAAGTGACTGGAAAGTGGGTGTGTTTTTAGAAGTAAGAATTTATTGTAATTTTATTATATAAGCTGAACACATTTGGTTAATAAAAAAGAGTCGAGATAGTCGAGTTTAGAGTCCAAGCCGAGCAATAAAATTTTATAAGTATACTGTTTCAATTTATCTTCAAAAGAGCGGTCTCTGAGGCCTTCAATATCACCGTGGCCCGCTTTAAAGTCAACAAGTAGAATTCTTGTTAGATAGATCATAGTACATAGGACGATCTCCTGTCAATATAAGATGTCATGGCTTATCGTGCAACACCATACGCAACATTGGCAATCTAACATCATAACATGGCGATCCTGAGAACGAACTTGTGAAAATAGATCATGTGAGATAAATCCCGCAAATATAGATACTGAGGACAACAAATTCACTAATTGTAGTCGGAAATCTGTAATGTCGTACGATAAAGAGAGTTTAGACGAATTGTTCGAGAAGCTGAATCATCCAACGCCGATACAAGAAGAAGAATGAGTGCCGTATTACGTGCCGGAAGCCTTGAGTTCAGCAACAGCACCACAAAAAATGTATGTGCCAACACCTTTAACTGCTGGACCGAAGCCACTGACTGTGGGAAAATATCTGAAGAAACAGACAGGAAGAACACAACAGTTGCAACCAGAGACACCAAAGAGAAAAACCAGAAGAGGAAAAGCGGTGAATAGAAGACGAAAACTTGGCGAATTATATTGGGTGATTCATCTAGCAACGGGTGAGAATAAGAGGAAATTGATAGAAGAATTAAAACAGATAAAAAGCGGCGTTCCAGCATTAGACAACTCGTAATGCTGGACCAGAAAAGAAAGGAAAGCATCATAATAAATGAGAATACCAAAAATAATCTTGGATCTGCAGTGACAAGGACGGAAGTGCAGAACATAGCAACAACAAGTATAGTAACAATAATAATAATAAGTATCGTGGTAATATATCTATGCTATTATATAAAAGAAGACTCACAAAAGCTGATCTAGAATAGAAAAGTAGCCGCTGAACCGATTTTTATAATTCTTTTGTTCTTCAATTTCTTTGATAATATAGATTGTCATAGCTTATTAAGGTTTTCGAAAAATTTACTCTTTAATTATTAAAAAATCACGCATTTTATTTGATGCCTACATTCAACCAGCAGCACAATATAACAGCAAACAAAGCTTTTTCTCTTTGTCGCGAGAGCTTCTCTCTATCAGGGTTGGATTTTTTAGTACAATTGTACTTTTCCAGTACAATTTTATTAAAAAAAGCACATGAGCTACGCGAAGACATTTTTAGTACAACTTCATTCACTTGATTTTTATCATATTGACTTGATCTTTTGTTGCTTTTTTTTTAATTTCATAAAGTTTTCAGTGTCTTTTTTGTAGAAATTTATTAATTTCACATTCTTCAGCAAATGTTTAAAGAATATTTTCGATTCTGAATTTAATCAACAAAGGTGCAGAAATTGTATGCTTGCTGACTCAGTTTCTTTTTTAATTAAAACAAAAGATTTGTTAAAAGCCACTTGGCATTGTTGCTATAGCATAAAATTTAAAACTACTATGCATTTTGAAAATATTTCTATTGAAGAAGAGGAAAACGCACATATTCTTGATTTTAAAAACTGAATGTACAGTACTATTTATTTTACTATGTTGAATTGTTTGTTAATTTTTGTTAATTTTTGTTAATTTTTTTTTTTTTTCAAACAAATAATTTAATATATCCAAAAGCTTCATTATTCATGGAGAAAAAGAAACAGTACAAACTGATGCCAAAAAGTACAATTTTTGTTTAGGTTTGGTACAATTTCGAAAAAGTTATTTCCCATCCCTGCTCTGAATATAACACGGCAGCCATGTTGTGCAGTTGATTTCAGTAAGATTCTTGCTGTCATACAGCGTTGATTAATTTTCTTTGCAAACGTTTTGAGGGAGTTGCCAGAATTAAGTTATGAGCATAAATTATGTTTTGAAGCCTTGCCAGCACGATTTTTCCCACTTGAAATTGTGTTAGTCTATCTATACGAATATAGTTACCTTAATATAGAAAGGCCCTAACTCAATTTTTGCAACTTCACAGGAGAATGAAAAAGTAAATAAAAAACAAAGTAATGTAGTTTCGAATTTTTTTTAAACGCAGTTTTTTATTAAAAACTACTTGTAATGTAATGCTGCAACAGTTTTTATTAATTTTTGTTTTCCCATAGAATTAAGTTAGATAGGGCTTTTTGTAAGTGAATTTCTTGAAATTAATTGTGAGATAGGGCTTTTTATTACTTGCAAGTTTGAAACCAAATGAATTGATAATTTCATTCTTAACATTTCTTAAAACAAAAAACAATTCAATTAGCGATAAAATGTAGTATAAATAAAATAAAAACAAAATACGTTTACATGTTATAAGTTAAATTATTATAAAAATGGTGGCAATCGGTAGGAATGAATTTCTTAAGATCTTGCAAGTGGTCCCAATTATTTTTGGTGATTGCAATTTTTCCTTCATGTAGGCACATGGGAGCAATGAATTCAACATTTTTCTTGGACCTCTGTGGAAGAAGTTCATATTCTCCGCTTATATCTGTTTTGAAGTACAACAACCCAGAGGAGTCATATGCTAAGGCGCGCAACATATTCACAGTAGGATCGCCACTGCTTCTGCCTATAGTTGAAAATAGCTAATTAATTTTACTTACATGTATGTTAATAAACTTGTTACCAGGTCGAATCGATGAGTATCGCTTTGGAATACTATCATAATCCAAGAAATAATCGTAACTCAAGTGATAGCCTTGTAGAGGAAATGGATTCTTTCGTGCCTGCGTGATGATCTGCACAAATTGAGAAGGCAAATTTATTTGTTTTTTGGCCATTTTTCTTTCTATGAGAGAATGAGTTGCATCACATTCCATTTGCATATGGCCACTTATCAAATATTTTTGCTCAATTGTTATTCCAGTTTTTTGACAGAAAGTCAGTAATGCATTGGATAACGTTACGTTTCTAATTTGATAAAAACTGCCATCTGAGTACAAGATTATATGATGAAGTTCTGGTGAATTTGTTAGGAAATTTTCGAAATGTTTAATGATGCACGTTGCAAAAACTGAAGCTACGAGATTTCCATCTGTTTCATCCCATACGTAGTTGTACGATTCGTGTGTGGCAACGTTGTATAGAGTAAAGTTATGTACCTGCAATTTCATTTTATAATAGGAGGCACTTGCGTTCAGTTGGGGCACTAATTTCACGGCTTGCATATCCATGCAAAATACTGCACTTAGCCCGGACTCCGCATTTTTTACGTCGTTTTGCTTTTCTTCTCTCATTTTTTCTATATGATGTCTATGCTGTTCATAGTCTTCGCATGATAGGTTATGGGCCTTATATGAAACGCAAACATCACACTCATCTTTTTTTGGTTTGAATATAGATAAATTTAGATCTCTGAACACCTCAGCAAAAAGGGGGTATGATACTTTTATATCTACGTTTTCTTTATTTAAATTGCATTCATCAGAATAAAGTCTGTAAACCTCCTGATAAGAGGAAAAACTCGTTTCTAGGTACAACTTTTTAGTTTGCTTTCTACAATAGTGTGACTCTAATTTTCGTTTTTCCGCATTGCGCCGACCGGTTGTTGAGTTTCGTTTAGATTGGATGCGCAGATGTGAGACTTTTTCGGGACTGATTTGTGTTCCATAATTTCCGCTATTATTAATCCAATTACGTACCATCTTTTCCTTCAATCCCAATGTTGAAAGAAACATTTGTCGGCATACTTGTAAAGGACGTGAACTATGTCTCAAAAAATAGAAAACTGACTTGGAACGTAATGAATTTTCCGAGCATTTTTTTCTTTTGCTCCATAAAGCTTATAAGGCTGGTTACGTATAACCGCTTTTGGTCCCAGGACATCTCCCAAAACAAATTGAAAATTTCTTTTCGCATGTGCTCTGTGAAAGCTGAACAATGTCTCAACGTGCTTTTTTTACAAAAACGTGACGAGCAACGTACTCCTAGTTGCCTTGCAGGCTTCTGGCAATCTCTTTTTTTCGATGAACTATTATATCGCTCACCTTTCATACGATTTATTCTATTTATATTTTGCTGCCATTCCGATTTGTTTGCTATATTTCTTCTTTTACAAGTACCATTATTAAGTATTTCCACATCAGTGTTAGACCTTTCGCTCATTTTGTAGATGTCACTAAAACTTTCACTAACACTTACGCACTATGTACTTTTAAAGACAAACACAAACTGACTGAAGCAAATTTAAAAAAATTCAAATTAAAAAATTGAACTCCTACCATGTATTAGTATGACATACTACGCAGTGAGTTAGGGCTTTTTTTTTTAAGAAATTATTGAAAAGAGTAAGGGCCTTTTTTTAAATGCTTGTATTTTGTAATTTTCAATCTTACATTTTCGTACACATTTTTTTATCAAAGGTGTGTTAGAGGGTGGTCTACTGAAATCTGCAAAAAAATCGATTTTGAAAAAAATGAGTTAGGGCCTTTCTATATTAAGGTAACGATATATAAAAGCGTTGTGACACTGCACGGATGATTGACAATCACGCAAGAACCATTAAACCGATTAACACGATATGGTATCAAACGATTTGTTATTCCAACTTTATCGTAATATGCTATGTTAGATGTGCCACGTCTACTTTTCATGCCCACTTTTTGCAAAAAATGCTATATTTCAGACGATTTTGGTCGTATGAGACTAGAATTTGGTAATCTACGTTGTATGGTCACTTTTGCTTATTTTACTTAAAATGGACATGACCCACTTGAGTTAAGTCCACTTTTCGGGGGATAAGCTTGTTGTAAAGCAAAGCGCATTAGGTTTAAGCTAAATTGGTCTGAAATTCTGGCAGTATATTTGTTTCGAGTATGAGATGGTTTAAGTAAAAAAACTTTGCCACACCCCCATAAAATTTGATAATGTAGTTCATACGGTTACTTTCGGCAACTGTACTAAAAATGGTGAATACATCAAATTTTTTTTCCGAACAACATGAAAATTCGTATATAGCAATTAGTTGGTCTGCGGCAGAACAACGTCTGCCGGGGAATACTATACATCAATAAGAAGGCTGTTTATATCAGAAAATTCTGATCGTCATGCGTTGATGTTTCAAACGGAAACGTCTAGCATGTGTTTTGTTCAAAGGTCAATTTACACTTTTTCAAATTCACAAAACGATCATAAAAAAGCTCATTGAATTGGGTCAGGACAACGTCTTCTATAACTATAACGTTATCTATGAATATATAGATACGGAAATAGATTAAAACACTTATGTATGTATATGACTTTGGAATAGTTTGAAATATTTGAAATTTTTTTGTTTTTACAGAATTATTTTTTAAGCTAATTTAAAAATGTTTTGCACAGAAATTAGTTTCTAAAAATTAGTAGAACATCGTAAAAATATAACAACAACATTTTAAGCAAATTAATTTTCATCAAAAAATCATAGGTGACCCTTGATTTTTAATGATAGAAACTGTGTATGTGTCAAAATGGAGCAATTTTTTCAGATAAATGATGCTATATGAAAAAGTAAGGAAAATTAAAATTAAAAAAAAATTAAAAAAAATGTACATCAAAAACAACTCTTGGCCTATTTTTGAGTACATGTTGGGTATTTTAGAGGTTTCTTGAAAACAATATAAAACATTGCATTGGTGAGGTAATGGTAAAGCTTTTTCATTTTTCCAATTTACTTTATTGAACTTTCAAGCAATGAATATTTGATGAAAATCGATTTGAAGATGGCGGAAATGTTTGCTTGCTAAGTCAAGACTTGAAATTTCAATTGGTTTTTTTTCTCATTCTGAAGCTTGAGAAAATAATTTTGATGTCATAATAACAGGCTTTTTTAAACATACCTAATATCCGTACAAAATATTTCCGAAAAAGCTTTCATATACCTTTATTTTTATTAATCAACGACTTTCCATACAAAAATGCGTTGTTATGCATTGAGAAATTCTATAGTTTTTGAGATTTCGCCAAAAGTTTGATGTTATTATAACGTATTTTTTTAAAAAAATTTAAGAATATATTTATTTTCAGAATGTATGTTAAAAAATTACATTTTTGATTAAAAATTTTAAAAATTTTTTACCCAAATTTTTTTATAACCAAGTTATGCAGGACTTTTTCAAAAGTAAAAAAAAAAGTTTGGCAAATTAATGTCATCATAACAATTACTAAGTTATTCAAATTAAATATAGAGATTTTTTTAATATTTATACCATTTAAAATTAAACAAATCAAACACAATAATTTTTATATTTTGCATTTGATTTAATACAACTAAATACTTTAATTTTAAAATTTTTATATGGTATATAATATTTTTATCGAAGTCGAAGCAGCGGGTATTTTCTAGTAACATATAAGTAAGTCAAAATTTTAAGGCATATGTGCACAAAAGATTAAATAGAGTTCATAATGTTTAAAACAATAATACTAACTATTTTAATTTCAATAATAGTTTTAGTTATTTTATATAAGATATCTTAGTAAATTAAAACATATATTAAAGACAAAATAATGATGTTAGCGATTGAAAACATATAAAATATATTTAAAATAAAATGACAGAATTTGCAACCATTTGTTACTATCAAGGATGTTTTGGGATATTGTTTGATAAAATCTGCTCAAAGTATAAATGTAAGATTATTGATATAGGAAAAGTAGCATACATAACTTCAAAAACTGAAAATTTCCATATAAAATGTTTTGAATGTACAAAATGCAAGAGAATAATTGGTAAAAATAGATTCAGTTTAAAGGAAGAAAAAATTTCTTGTAATAAATGCCAATAAAATTATATAAATAAATGAATAATAAATGAATAGAATACATTAAACAGTTATTGAGTAAATTAAAAAAGAGTCCTAATAGAACATATACGAGTGACTTTATAATAAAGAATTGAGAAGACATGGAAAGACTAAGACTACGAGTATCAAATAAAAACGTTAATGCATTTGATGCAATTACAGAAAAAATTAAAAATTTATTAAGACCAAAAGAGAAAGAACTAGAAACCAAAATGGCTTCATTTGATTTAGTTATAGTTTCTTAATTAGTTCTTGAGTTTCAAGGCGATTTTCGAGAGCTAATAATTTTATAGGATTAGTTGAATTTTGTCATGACACTTTAAAAGATGACACACAAAAGAAAACACTATTTAAGTTCATATTAGCTACCAAATGAGCAGAAAAAGTAGAAAACCGAATATTGACTGAAACAAAACCTGAGACATTAGAAACATTTAAAAACATACTGAAAAACACATATAGAATAAAAATGACAGCTTCTCAAGATTTAAGAAAATTTAAATTAAATTTAATATAATTTAAGAACTGGTATTTTTATTGACTGTTGGAAAATGGCATCTATTACTCCGGTTTTTAAAGCTGGCAGCAAGAATGATGTATCCAACTATAGGCCTATTTCAAAGCTGTCAAATGTTTCTAAGCTCTTTGAAAGTGTCATTAAGAATAGGTTATTCTTCTTAGTCAAACGACACATTTGCCCTGAACAGCAAATTTTCCTGAGAAACTGTTACAAACTTAGCAGTTTTCTCGATATTTTTCTCACTTGGAGCCAGTCTTATCTTCAAAATAGAGTATCTTTCGTGGAGAAAAATGGTGTCAAGTCTTATCAATTTATTACGCAAAGACAATGGCCAGTGGACGGAGAGCAGTCAGGAATCCCTCGAGGTGCTGTTAAAGGCGCATTTTCCTGGCTGTACCGAAGCTCCTAGCACTGCTACAATACGAGGGCACAGGATAACCCCGTTACAGGTTCCACACGACTTAATAACGTCGGATGGAATCGTATGGGCTATAAACTCGTTCTCGGGATACAAATCTCCGGGACCAGACGGTATAATTCCTGCCATGTTGCAAACGGCTGAATCGCAAGTCGTCCCATGGCTGAAGAATATATTTAACGGATGCATCAGGCTAAACTATGTACCTGTGGCTTGGAGGACAGCGAGGGTTGTATTCTTACCGAAGGCAGGTAAGAGCAGCCATTCATGTCCGAAAGACTACAGGCCAATAAGTCTGACCTCCTTCGTACTCAAAACGCTCGAGAAACTGATTGACTTGCACCTAAGAAACAATTCAATCCAGTTATCAACCAACCAGCACTTATACACGAAAGGGAAATCGGTGGAAACGGCACTACATTCCCTAGTAGTAACCATAGAAAAAGCCCTCCACCACAAGGAATACGCACTCGGGGCGTTTCTAGATATCTCAGGTGCATTCAACAATGTATCAACCACCGCAATCCTTAGTGGATTACGTGCAATAGAGGCACCACCGGCAATAAACCTTTGGTTAGACAAGCTGCTTGGCTGCAGAAAGGTGCGGGCTGAGTGGGGCACTAGATCAATGGAAAGGGAAGCTCGCAGTGAGTCACCCCAGGGACGGGTCCTCTCGCCACTACTATGGAATCTTGTAGTTAATGAACTACTCGAAAAGTTCGCAGGTAGAGCCCCGAGGATAACTGCCTATGCAGACGACATAAGCATTATTATAGTAGGGAAATGTCTATCAACAGTAAGCTCCATAATGGAGAGCACACTCAAAGATGTACTTAGATGGGCAAATTCAGTCGGTCTTAGTATTAACGCAGAGAAAACGGATCTGGTTCTGTTCACGAAAAGGTACAAGATACCACAGTGGATACCACCGAAATTGAACGATATACGTCTCATACCGAAAACTCACACAAAATATCTAGGAGTCGTCCTGGACAGCAAGCTGTCATGGAAAACCAACGTAGAAGAAAGGGTGAAGAAATCCACCATTGCACTATACACATCCAAAAAGATGCTAGGCAGTACTTGGGGTCTCTCACCCTTTCTGATGCACTGGATCTATGTAACGGTAGTGCGTCCTATTCTACTCTACGGGATTATTGTATGGTGGCCGGCTGTGAACAAATCAACATTCCTCAGGCACTTGGAGAAAACTCAGCGGCAGGCAGCGCTATGCATCACGGGGGCACTGAAGTCAACTCCAACTAAAGCGCTTGAAACGATTCTAAGTATGGACCCCCTGGACATACACGCAAAACTAATAGCCGGAAAAACGGCACAACGCCTCACGGCAGCAGGCAACATGCACACTCAAAATTTTGGGCATTGTACAATCGGAAAGGATCTACTTAGTAGCACGGACTACATGGTACCTCGCACGATAGTCAATTCCAAAGTACGAACTCTTCTGGGACCAAACGACTGGTGCAAAGGTATAGAACAAGCACAGTGGGCGGTCAACATATTTACCGACGGCTCCAAAATGCCTACGGGGGTAGGTGCGGCGGTGTATTGCGCAGAGCCTAATATAAGGCAGCCATATAAACTGCCGAACCACTGCAGTATCTTCCAGGCGGAAATAGAAGGAAAAAGGAAGGCTGCTGAGATAGCCCTCAGCATGGACACACAACACTCTAACATCAACATTTTCGTTGACAGTCAAGCGGCGATCAAATCCATGCGCTCCGCTAGCATCAAGTCCAAAAGTGTCTTGGCTGGCAGAGATGCACTAGATGCACTATGCGCTTCGAAAAGAGTGCGCATCTACTGGGTCCCTAGCCACCAGGGCATTGAGGGAAACGAGATGGCAGATGGTTTAGCAAAGGAAGGCGCCGGGCTGGAATCAGAACTCGCAGAACATGTACTTACTCCGCTACAAGAGTTGTACAGGAACCTCGAAAGAAGAGCCACACTAGCAGTGAATCGTAGATGGAGAGATACGACAACGTGCAAAATCTCGAAAATCATGTGCAATGCACAATGCGAAAAACGAACTCTGTTCATCTTGGCACGCCTGCGCAAGGATTGCAGGACACTAGTGGGCATGCTCACTGGTCACTGCATGACGGCAACCCACGCGAGGAAGCTGGGCATCACCACGGATGACAACTGCAGGAAGTGCAAAGAACTGGGCACAGTGGAGACCCTGGAGCACCTACTATGCACATGCCCCGCCCTACTTAGATCGAGACTAAAATACCTAGGCTCATCGACGTTCCCGTCACTTAAAGATGTAGCCAGGGTGTCTCTAGAATCCCTCCTAAGGTTTGCGAACTCAACGCAAATCTTTAAAGACTTTTAAAACAAACACAAAGGTTCTTTGCTCGCTACCGGTACCACTAAGGACCTGAATTGGTCTATGTGAGCCTCACGAAGGCATCCGGTCTAACCTAACCTAACCTATCAATTTATTGCCTCTTCTGGTGGGCCACAGAGGAGCATTCCTGGACCTTTGCTTTTTTCATTATTTATTAATGATGCCAGTAAATGTTTTCAATCTGCAAAATTTTTACTTAATGCTGATGATTTAAAGCTGTTCAGTTATATATCTGACTTAAAGGATGCTGCTCTTTAAAAGAGTGATTTCAATAATTTGCTTTCATGGAGTTTTTTGAATTTCTTATACTTAAATCTCAATAAGTGCGTTTCAATGACGTTCTCGAAAAGCAGTAATTATTTTATTTTTCCTTACTCCCTCTCTGGTACTCCCTTACAGAAGGTTCCTTCAGTCAAGGATTTAGGAGTTATTTTTGACTCTAAGTTCACTTTTACTGATCATATTAACCATGTTGTTCCTAAATAATATTCTTTACTTGCCTTTGTGCGTAGAAAAAGCTCTGAGTTTACTGATCCGCAGACTTTAATTTGTCTTTATAACTCTTTTGTAAGGTCAAGGTTTTTTATTTAACACACTGCGCTCGATTAGTGAAAATCCAACAGTCATTTTCACGTTTTGCGCTTCGTACTTTGAACGTTTGTGAACCCTTGCCTACCTTTGATGCACGAATTTTGCTTTTGGGTTTAAAAACTCTTGGAACCGGAAGAAAAATTCAGTCGTTAACATCTATTCATGATCTTTATCAGGTAAAATCGACTGTGCTCTGATATTGCAATTTGTAAATTCTAATATTCCTGCAAGAACGTTACGGCATTATGCATTATTTCATTCTCAAATTCATAGAACTCTTTACGCAATTAATGAGCCTATAACACGCGCCTTATCATTGTACTGTATTTCTGTCTCGAAAATTTATTTAAAAAAGTTGCTTTGGTTATTATCATTATTTTCATCATTATATGTTAGTTTCGTATAACTTTAAATATTTTTCCATTTTGTTATTTAATTAATATTTTTTTTTTTTTAAATTTTTAAGTTAAATTATTATTTTTAAGGAGTCTGTAAGGATTTCTAATACAAAGATATTAATGAATAAATAAATAAATAAATAAATTTAAATTTTTTATGAGGACTCTGGAAGGAAGGCAAAGTTGTTTAAATGGTAAAGGAGAAAAAATAGGGCCTTCTTATTTGTCTTTATTTTTCGTAGGGAGTCCCCGAAAAGAATCGCAAAGACGGGGTGGGTATGTTGGGAACAAATGTTAAGAGTGGGAGAATACTAGGACTTAGTAATACATTTCACCTCTTAAGTGGTTGCCGTTTAGTTTTTGGCAAACAATAATAACTTGATTAAAGCAACTGCTCATTTGACGAGTGTTTTGTGTTCTTCTCGTACCTTACAATATTTGATTTCATGCAAACTGTCAAATTGAATTTCATGATATCCAGATTTTATGCTATAATATTTAGGTAGGTACTTCAGCTCATTAAATTGCATTTTGGAATTGCTTGTAAGAGTTTATTAAAGTCATAATTTCTGCCATTCGTCATTCCATTTTATGTTTTTCACTTTTTTAAAGCTTTTGCAATATTTTTTTGCTTGAAAGGATCTTAGAAATGCACTCACTTATTTTACCGAAAAGTGACAGCTCATCTTATGAAATAAGTATATCTCAAGAAATATTTCAAGAGATAAATTTCATTATATGAGCAATTTTATGATATGAGTAGTCTACACTTGTGATATTGCTCATGAAATTCAATTTGACAGTTCGCATGCAATAAAATATTGCAAGTGTAGACACTGTGTTATGAACACTCGTACCACTCTAGCTTGCGGGCAATGGTCTAGTTGACAGCCATGTTTGAGGGGGTCTTATTTACACTTGCACGTTGTGTGCAAACATCAATGGACATACGCGTAAAAGAGACAAATAAAGTACGTTAAAGGTCTTTGGTTCCGACTTTAATCCAAGTGATAATTTGTGATCAGTGAAAACTTCATTAAAACTTTTAGAGTAATTGGAATATTTTTTGCATTGATAGACTGATACTGTTTTATTAAAAGTATATATGGAGATCTCTCTCATTTGGTTTTTATGATTTTTACATTTTTAAATTATTGTTTTTGATTTTAATTGACTCACGAGCAACTTTTTTTAAGAAACATCATCATACACAAGCACTCAACTTTGTCATTAATTTTCAATATGAGCAAAGCATAAACATTTTATACTGAAGATGGCAGTCCAATTTTCCAATTCATAATTGGTGTCTTAACTTTACTAAAAGTTTAGTGAATCCAGCGCTTAAATCATTATAACGTTCGACACTTCAATGCAAGCAAGGCATACATATTTGCAAAAATTTTTCATATCTTGCCAAGAAATAAATCTTGAAGAATTTTAAATCATTTTTCTTATCTCTTTTCCCTAAACTTTTTCTATATACGAGTCTGTATATTTGCCAACAAATGTAGAGGTATTGAGAATGCATGTGCGTGTACAAAAATAACACGGTGCGACAGACAAAACGTGAGTAAGAAATCGACAAATGTTTCCAATTAGTTCCGGACTCCTAATCACAAATCTGGCACCCAAATTTTTCCATCACATCAGGATTTTGAGAAAACCGTGATTCAAGGTCAAAAAAATTCTTCTAAGAGAAATCGGCTTGAATCGTCAAGCCTGAAAGTGGCACGCAATTTTTGTAAGTGGCAAAGATGTTTGTAAGAAGTTGATTAAAAATTGTCTTTCATACTTCCATCCCCCCCACCCTCCTTTTCCACCCTTATTTTTACGTTTTTCAAAAAAAAAAATTATTTCAGCAGAGCTATATTCTGCAAACCATTGAAAAACGTAATATTATGTGTTGGCAAAAAATCATCCCCATAAAAAACATATAGGGTTTTTCGACAGCAAAATTACTCTAGATCTACCATATCCAAACAATAGACCCCAAAAATGCAAAAATTAGTTCAAACTGTTGAGATATGGACAGTAGGTCGTAGCGAATTACAATTTTTTTCTCGAATTTCACATTCTAAGGCCTTTTACATAAGGAGCAATTGAAAAGTAATGCACCTACAACGCAATAGCTTAAAAAGTTGCAAAACACTCAAATTTTAAACTGAATAGCAACCTATGCTTTCAGATGAGCAAGTCACGTCGCAACGCAACCCACCCAGCATTTGGACGACAAAGTGTTCGAATTTCGCCTAAGTGAGGCGAAAGCGATACTTTTGGAAGATGTTTAGACGAGTTTTCTTTTGCGTGAAAAGAAAGCGATTCGCTATCCTTACTTCTTGGTGATTCATTTTGTTTTCAAAATTAAAATACTACAATTTCGCCTTTTTTTCTTCTATTGAATTAAAAGCGAATACAAATCTATATCATTAAGGTGTTTTAAAAATTTACTGTTTATTTTATAGCAACTTCAGGGCAGTTTTTTTTAGCTTCTCTATACCTTGCTTAACTGATTCGCTTATTTCTCTTCCATGCGAAGAAAAAAAGAAGTCAGAAATAAAAAAAATAAAAAAAAAGTTAAGCAGTCGTTAGGTTTTGTTATATTTTTTGTGAGTTCGTAAAACAATTTGTGCTGCGTTTGTGCTTAAAATAAAAGAGCTAGCCACAATGTTTATATGGAAGGGGACGAAGGAAAAACCTATTGCGGAGCGTTACTATTGCATTACAATCCTTAAAGGTAAAATTGTTTATTGTGTAAACTTAAATAAAAATATGTTAATAATAAAATATATTCTCATATATATTTATAGATATGTCATCAGAAATTCAAAACTAAAGACAAATATATAGATTCAATTCATGATACAAAGAACTACAGGTAAAGTATTCCCGGCGCAACGAACAACATTTACTGCGCACCTCGTCATCGGTGCTCGTCAAATGTGACACTTGATGAATACATTAAAAAAAAAAAATGTCGAAAAGTGGCGAAGATAGCAAAATGAAAACGAACAAACAGTCAAAATTCTGTCAAGCATATCAAGCAACGTAGCCGTTTTTTGTGTAAATCGGTAAAAAGGGGAAAAAGCACCCCTACAAAATATGCAAATTTTTTTCACAAACAGTACTAAAAAATATATTTACCTTATTTTGGACATGTGCTTTATTTAACAATATTTATTTCATTTCAGTAAAACAAGTTTTCATAAGAAAATGTAGGCATTTTAAAATCTTTATACCCTATGAATAAATTGTGACTACGTTGCAACCAATGAGCACCTTGCACGTCACAGCAAAGATGGCGGATATGCGCAATACTTTATCTGTAGTTCTTTGTATCATGGATTCAATTATGCAAAATCATTTCATGCATGCCAGGGACAGGCTTAATAAGCGACGAAAAGTGGTCTCCGATGAATCTTCTTTACCAGTTATTTTTTAATTTTTGTTATTTGAGTTAAATTTAAAATTTTCCATTTTTAAAAAATTTTTTTATTCTTAAATATTGTTTATGTTACATTTTTTAATTTATAGAAGTAACTTTAAATATTGAAGATTAATTAAATGTTAATTATGAATGTGAAACATGTTTTTCTTTGGTTGGAACTGGGGTTTAAAATTTCAGATATTGCCTACTTCTCATTAAGAAGAATCGGTTTCTGCTTCATCAGTCGCTTTCACTTTCTGCTCTTCTAGAAGATTTCTCCACGATAGACTTTTTTCTCCCACGAGGAAGCAAAAAGCGAAAAGGTAGCGAGCGAGCTAGCGAAAAACTGTTCTTCAAGAAGAATCGCAATACAAAATGCTGCTCTTCCGCAATACAAAATGCTGGCTGGGAACATTGAAAAATTCATAACAACACAAATACTTTTTAATTGAAGCTATATTAAAACAAACAAAAAATTAAAGTAGTAAACTAAAGCGATTCGAGTGATGTTTTTTTCATATTTTTATACGTGAAGAACTCAACGTCAAAATATCATGGAATTTGAGTGCATGCAGATTATTCGTTGCAGCAAAAACACGGCAACAAACTGATGTCAAACACAACACAATGTGCAACATAAAATCTCCGATTTAGGCCTTTTCCACACTTGGTCAACGCAATGCCAACGAAACATCAACGCAACAGCGAAAAAGTTTAAAAGCAATGCAACTATAAACCGAATGCTTTCAGACTTGCTTCAAAAGTCGTGCAACATATATTTATTATTTAATATTTAACACTTGCTCATTCATCCTGCAAACTATTTCTTCTTCTTTAAGATTCTATTAATGAAAAAAAGAACTAATTAATTAACTTATTCACCTTGATTAATATTGCACTACAAACAATTCACAAAACAAACAAACTGATGCAACAAGTCGCCGATGAAAATTGCGGAAAGCCGCGTTGCGTTGAACAGGTTGAGAACGTGTCGAGAACCTGTTGCGTGCAAGTTGCTTAATCTGAAGGTTCCGGTATAAATACACAGGCTAGCAACTTGAGTTGGAGTTGCGTTGACCAAGTGTGGAAAAGGCCTAAAATTGCAGCAAGCTGTGTTGCATTGAAGTGGTCGCAAACGTGATGTCAACTTGTTGTACACATGTTGCTTCATATGAACGCTTTTTCTGTATAAATACATTGGCTAGCAACTTTTGTTGCAGTTGCATTACTTTTCGATTGCTCCTTGTGTAAAAGGCCTAAGAGGTTTCAAAAGTTGCATAGGGTTGTCAAGATCTCCCAAAAAAATTTTAGGAAAAAAATAATATGTCTCCCTCTACCGCAAGAACAAAGTTGTTTTTTGAGAAAAACAGTTAAAAATATAGATCTCAAAATGCTTAGATCTTTGTAAGTAAAACTACATATGCCATAAAGTAAAAGTAAATATAGACTTTAAATAAAAATATTTTGTCAAACACGTTGCCATTCTCAATTTTTACCCACAGTGTCCTGTGTGAAGGATATTCGAACCTAAAGATACTCTCGAGATAGCACAGAACTTTTCATTGTTTTCTGATTGTCTAAATTTTGGTGGTATTGATCAAAGTGTTACCGTTTTCCTTAAATTTCCAAACAACACTCATTCCAAGGATATCTATATAAAACACCAGGATTTCTAGCATGAATTTTATTATTTCCTCAAAACAACCCACCTCAGCATTGACAAATATGTTACACTAAAATTTAAGTTTTCTGAGTTAGCAATTCGATGGGTCTCAATTGACTTAAAAATTGTTGTTAATAAGTGTTTTATAGAAATAATTAACATAAAGGAGATATGAACATACATAATAGTTAAATTTCATGCTAGGAAGTATTTTTTTTAGATATAAAAATAGGAAATATATCTTTGGTCTTTTCCTGGCGTTTTAAATAAATATTTTTAGACAGAGTTTCGTTGAAAAACATTTGAAAAATCCCAATTGATAAAATTATTTTCGGTACCACTTCTGATGCCCTAGATAAACTTATATTAATTATTTTGGAAAATCTAAAAAAAATGCATATTCGAAAAATGTGCAAATTATTAATTCGCTAAATTTAAGGAAAACGTTGGCACTATAATCAATACAACAAAAATTTAGAAAATCAGATATCAATAAAAATATTTGTGCTACCACGAGTGTACCTTTAGATTCAAATATCCTTCTCACAGGACACTGTGGGTAAAAAACGAGAGTGGCATCGTGTTTGGCAAGATATTGTTAGTGAAAGTTTTTATTTATTTTAATTTTAAGAAATACGTAGTTTTTCTTACAAAAATTTAAGCATTGTAAGATCGTTATTTCTTACTGTTTTTCTCAAAAAACAACTTTGTCCTTGTGGGAGAGGTAGACATGTTTTTTTTCCTAAAATTGTTTTTGAGAGATCTTGACAACCCAATGCAACTTTTGAAACCTCTTGATATGTGAACTTCGAGAAAGCAATTGTGATACGATACGTCCTATTGTCCATATCTCAACACTTTGAATTAGTTTTGCATTTTGGGGGTCTATTTTTTGGATATGGTGGATCTAGGGTAATATTATAGTTAGAAGATCCTGTATGTTTTTTAATAGGAATGATTTTTTGCCAACACATAATATTACATTTCTCATTGGTTCGCAGAATACAGCTATCCTAAAATAAATTATTTTTGAAAAACGTAAAAATAAGTGCGAATAAAGAGGGTGGGGGATGGAAGTATTAAAGACAAATTTTTATCAACTTATAAAAAATATCTTTGCCATATACAAAAATCGCGTACCACCCTTAATTTTTACAATTCAAGTTGATTTCTCTTAGGAGAATTTTTTACCATGAATCACGGTTTTCTTAAAATCCTGATGTGATGGAAAAATTTGGGTGCCAGATTCGTGATAAGGAGTTCGGTAATAATTGAAAACATGTGTCGGTTTTTTACTCACAAAAAACAGGCTCTTTTTGGTGCACAGTGTAATTTATATTTTTCAGAATTAATTTAATACTTGTTCCGTTTGAAAGCATAAGAAGATAGCAGTAAACGAATAAGCAAAGAAGCGTTGCATACTTTTTGGCGATAAGCAACAAACAAAGCACATCCACGCCCATGCTCAAGGCATCAAAGAAACACAGAAAAAGGAAAAACTTTTGCAATTGTTATAACATTTTAAAAACCAGCAGAACAAAAAAAAAAAAAAATCCAAGAAAAAAATGTTGTAAGGGCGTTACTTTTACATATTTAGCTGTAATAAATGAGATTTTTTCGTAGTCAGAAAAAGTATGATGTCCTTTGATTTTAATTTAATTGTTTGTCTATTTGTTTGTAGCACACTCACCTGTAAAATACTTGTTTTGCCGACTCCTGAGGCCCCCAAAAATGCCGCTTTAAGGGGGCCTTGCAGCCATGGGGGCTCCGCACCACCCTCCAGAGTGATGCGCTATGCTGAGATGCACTTATTTTGTATATGAATTTCCATTGCGATTGAGATTTTTGTCGATTTTGTTGAACTGTCACCGACATAGTCGACGCTTCTGGTGCTGCCAATTAATAATTTCTTTGAATTTGTTGGCGATATTGTGCTCCACATTATATAGATAGACAAAAAAAAGAAAAGAAAAATAGTAGTGCCGCTTAAATTTGAAAAACTTAAATAAAAAAGACACCAAAATGTTTGAATTTTTCAAATTTTATTTATATTTATTGCTTTTACGGCTCGTGTTTATTGCATTGATTTTATTTGTGAATATTTATATTATTGTTTAATTACTTATTTTTTGTGCGTTTTGAATTAGAGAATTGTGTTTTTAAAAAAATAAAGAAAATAAAACTTGATTTTTTTTTGTCTTATATATGATATTTATTGAGGTTATTTGGTTTGTTGTGTTAGAATTGGTATTTGGTTGTAATTGTTTTAATATATTGCTGAAAGGAAAAGAGAAAAAGAGGCGCTTGAGATATTTGTGCGGACATTGTAAAAATGTAAATAATTGCAAAATAATTAAAATAAAAGTCATATTTTATTAGGAATACGTAAGAAATATTTTTCTAATTAGTTTAATGCTCCATTTTAATAAATTTTTTAATTAAATTAAAAAAATAATTATCTAGTTATATAGGTTATTAGTTTCAATTGCATTTGTTATTCTGAAAGATAAAATAAGTATATATCTGACACTGTTGCTTACTTTTTGAATAACATATATTATTATAAAAATTCCTTATTGAATATTTGACTTTAAAAGTATAAAAAAAGTTTCAATAATGTCAATTGTTGCAGTTACATATCTAGAATTTAATATTCAAGAATATATTTCCTTTTGCTTCTAGTACATCTGGTTAGAATTTGTTTTTACGTTATTTGGATAGTTACATATCATTTTTACTTTCCTAATTAGCTTTATTCATATTTCTGAAGTTGCTGAGGCAGCAGAATGAACATCACCTGTAGATATAGATAGATACTTAATTGCTAACTGAACTTTACATACAATTTTTCACCTCTTTAGATTTCACTGTTCGCCACTGTAACATAAGGACGGTACTGATTATTATAACGGATTATAACTAGTTCAACATTTAAATTATCTGCGTACAAAGCAAGTCTGTAGTCGGGATTTTCCATGGGGAGGTTTTGAATTATAAATTATAAGTGCCAATACGATATTAAAAGAAAGGGTTTTTCTTTACAATTTATTAGATTTTAAATAGGCCTTTCCTGATTTTTTTAAATTTTAAATCAATCTTAAATGCGTTTTTAAATTTTTTAGCTAATTATATTTACTTGATCGAGGAAAGAACGACTGGTTAAAAATAATATTTTTTGATGATCTCCGAATTTGAAACCAAAATATGTGATAAATAAAAAGTTTTTAATAAAATATAACTCAGATCAGAGAAGTTTCAAATTGAGGTAATTTATTTTGTCTTTCAATTTGCTTTTATTTTTAAAATGTTATTTCTCAAGAATAAAAAAAAAATAAATACCTAAGTTTAGAGCACTCATTTTGAGCATTTTGTTAAAGTAAAAAGTTTCAAGCCAAAAGCGATACCATTTCATTTAACCTTATTTCACAGGCACTTTTCAATAGGCATTCTTACACTCAAAAAATTTCGTGTGTAAATATTACTAATAACTGCGCCTATTCTATGAATTTTATTCGTTATTTTTAGTCACGAATATGATTCGTAGATTGGACGTAGTTTGGTACATATTACGAAAATTTTATTCGTATTCATGCAAAAACAAATGTATATTGTACGAATACATTTGTTACATTTACCAGAGCTGTAAAAGATTTGGTCAATTTTATTTTATCCACAAAAAAGTGAATCAGTGAACAACGAAATAAGAATGTATTCAATGAATGCAAAATTGATTTATAAACAAAATTTTTAATTCACATTAATTTTTTAAAAAATCATTAATTTTTCATTTCAATTATTCATTTTCGTTATTCAGAATAATGAATAGTTTTTTTATTCATTTGAATGTTATTCACAAAGAATGCTATTCAGAAAGAATGTCAGAATTTTCAATTATTCTTTCTTTATTCATTATTTATTTTTCATTCATTATTAGTTTTTTATTCATTATTCATTTGTTATTCATTATAAATTTTTTATTCATTATTCAATTGTTAGTCATCATTAATTTTTTTATTCATTATTCATTTGTTATTCATTATTAATTTTTTATTCATTTTTTATTTTAGTCCTAAAATGAATAAAAAATAACAGATGAATAATGCATAAAAAATGAATAATGAATAATACCCTCCAGGAAAAATCGGAAGGCTTTCATCTTAAAGTGATAAATAAACATTCCCCACCGTATCTTTTGAAAGCTTAAGGGTAGTTTTGTATTTATATTGTTTCCCCACCGCTTCTTTTGGAAGCTTAAGGGTAGTTTTGTATTTATATTGTTTCCAAACCGCTTCTTTAAGAATGCATGTGGAAACTTTAATTTATTTTCAAGCAATGACAATAGAAAATATTAATATCATTGTTTTCTAGCCACTTATTGTAGAATTCGATAGTCTAGTGGTAGCGCGCTCGACTCTCGCTCAGGGGTCCCGGGTTCGAATCCTGGCCGAATCCATTTCCATAACAAGGGAGAGGAATGTTTCCACATTAATTCTTAAAACAGGGGAGAGGACTGCTTCCAATTCATTTTATGGACAGCGGAGAGAAATGTTTCCACATGACTTTTTAACACAGCGGGGAGGAATGTTTCCCTCTAATGACATGCTATGTTAAAAAAGCAATGGAGTGTGCAACAAAGGGGAATGCTTCTTACATTCCATGGAATGTTTCCTGGTAACATCCGGGAATGCTCACATTTCCTGGTGGGTATGAGTAGTGAATAAAAAAGTTAATAATGAATAACAAAAGAATAATGAATAAAAAATGAATAACGAATAAGAAATGAATGATGAATAAAAAAGAATAATTGAAAATTCTGAAATTCTTTGTGAATCGGATTCAAATAAATAAAAAAATTAATTCATTATTCTTAATAACGAAAATGAATAATTTAAATGAATAAATGATCATCTTTGTAAAAAAGGAATGCGAATTAAAAATTTTATTTATAAATCAATTTTGCATTCATTGAATGCATTCTTACGTAGTTATTCACTTGTACTTAAAATCCTGAATATGAATGCCGATTTTACAGCTCTGACACTTACAAACCTCTGGCTGGGGTTTGAACCACGGTTTCTTAGCTCAGGAGCCTCGTACTCTTTCAGTCGACTACGGCCACCTTGCAATCATACATGTCCTTATATTCGGTAATTTTTCAACAAACCAGGCTGAAAGATTTCGGTTGTAAATTTTTTAAACTCAACTAATAGTAAATAGTACGAAGCCATTAGTAAATACTACGAATGCAATGGAAGAAATTACGATGTTATTCTATTGAGAAATTGAGAAATGATAAGGAATGATATCCCTATTAGTCGAAGATCATTCTTCGGAGCAACAGATGGTAAGAGGCATTTAAGTCAATAACGCATATGAACTTGGACGATAAGCGTATTTATGTTTTCAAGTTAGTAAACACAAGAAGAAAACAAAGTAAAATGAATTTGAAAAACTAAATGCTTTCCCAAAAGTCAGCTTAAAAAAAATCGTTTTTCTGTCATAAAGATGATCCAATTTGGATAATTTTTTAATTTTTCCTAAACTTAATAAAATTGCTTACAATCAACAACATTTAAATTTGAGAAAATTGCAGCGATCTACGTGAGGGAAAGCTTCTGATTCAAAAGCGAAAATTTTTTAGGAGATTATGAATAAAGTAGGCTCATTTTAAATCATATACTAATTTTTAAAAAAATCTGATGGCAAATTTTTTTTAAGAAAACGCTTTTACATTAGAATATTTTATGGTCAAAAGTTTTTTTGTGACTAAAATTTAAATAGGAAACTCGATTTGAAACATTTATTTTATACTTCTTCAAATTCACGTTTACGTTTTTGAACAGGCGTTCACTCATTTTTAGAGTTTTCTGGATTTTTTCGCGTCACATGCTTATATTACATACAGGATTCAGAATCAAGCCTTGCAGGGAGGTTCTGGAATATGTTTAGAAAATGAATGGAGCCCAAAACCCATCTATA
Source organism: Dichetophora obliterata (assembly GCA_963920525.1). Taxonomy (NCBI): domain Eukaryota; kingdom Metazoa; phylum Arthropoda; class Insecta; order Diptera; family Sciomyzidae; genus Dichetophora; species Dichetophora obliterata. The sequence continues at coordinate 82,658,666 of OY986435.1, read as the reverse complement.
CATGTAAAAAAAAAATAAAATAAAATGGCCATTTCAGCCCTTGGAAGGACTTTGACCTAGATTTTATTGATCAATTGTGTTATGCGTGTTATTAAATGTTTGATCACTAATGATCGAGAACTGGACCTACGAGTTTAATGCAGACTCCGAACGGCTCAAGAGGCTTTACATGGCAGTTTTTACTCTCTGAGGTTTGCCATTGTCTGCAGAGAGGTGACGACCGAACAGAAAAATTAATTCAATTGAAAAAACTTTCTGTCTGAGCTGAAATTAAACCCGGGCTACCGCAGTTCTTTAGCTAAGGGGCCACGCACTCTACCCACTAGGCTACGGCCGCCACTATACATCTATACATGAACCTATTTATTTATTTATTCAAACGTTTTGAATTAAAAAAAAAATTTTTTTAATAATTCTTATAATAGGTATGTTTCCAAACTCGATTTTAGTAACTTGCATGTTGCTAGAACTGATGCATGTTGAAAAAAGAAATAAGCCAGTTGATGTCCATGCGGGGAACATGTCAAGAATAGCAATTTTTACCTCCTAAATAAAAATCTGATAAATTTCAGGCCGCTCGCAATTGGTTTATGAGTAATAGGCCTCCAAAAAATTGTCTAAAAATCTTGCTGGTTGTATTAATTTTTCAAAAAAAAAAAAAGATTTATATATGGAAATTTTCTTATTCTTATTTGAAAAGAAGAAAACTTGGGGGCTAAATAGTAATTAATGCGATTTTTTTAGAGATACAGGAGACCTCACATAATTTAATTTAATAAATTGCTAGGAATATTTGTTGAGAAAAAAATGTATTAAATTATATGAAAAAAAAAATTAAATTTGAAAATGTTTCTGGTATGATACGAGAAAGATTTTAACCCTATCTTTGAAATATATATAATTTTCTTATGTGTACAAGCGTGTTTCAACCGGCGTATTGTGATGACAAAATGAGTACCAAAAATCTGAGAAAGTAAAATTATATAGGTTACATTTTCTTAATGTGCATTCTAGACTCCTTTATGCCTTTTCCCCCCTAGAAAAAAATCCTGTGGACACCCTTGCTATAAAATCATCATCGGAAAAACTATCATCACCTTCTTCCAGAGTTTCTAAGAAATTCCTTTCTTTTAATTTTCGTTTTGCCATTTTTCAAAAATATTTCCAATTACACTGAAAAAGTAAAATAAAATTTAAACAAAACAATCATAATAACAAAATAGCAAATTAAAAAATATAAGCAAATTTCAGAATTGGCATTTCCATGCAGTAATGCAATTTTAAAAGGCGAAAAGATTCTGCACTAAACTTGAATTCGAAAAAAGTTTCTTCTCTGCCCCAAAGTGAGCAAAAATTGTTGGACATTTGTTAAAAGAGTAAAGAATCAGACATTGTCATCGATTCAAACTCTTTTAAAAGATGACAAAAGCTTTACTGACTCGGCTGATAAAGTGAGCCTATTGGCTGGATTGCTTGCACAAAATTCCACTCTCTCGGATATCAATCAGCCACTGCCTTTTGTTGAGGGTTGATCTTCTGCAATGCAAATAAACTTACTTTCGAACGGAGGCAGTAAAAAGGCTCCTTACAAATATCAACATTAACAAAGCGTCTGGTCCTGATGGAAAATCACCAATTGTGCTTAAAATGTGTGCCTTTCGCTGGCACGGCCTTTGCGCTACCTTTTCAACATCTCTTCCAGAACAGGAGTATTTCCATCTTGTTGGAAGGAAAGGTCGCAAATGTCCAGCCTGTACCTAAAACTGGCGCTGCCACGAACCCGGTAAGCTGCCGCCCCATTGCTATATGCTCTACTTTTTTCAAAGCTATGGAGAGCGTAATAAACTTTAACATTATGAATTATCTAGAGGACAGCCAACTGCTTAGTGATTAAAACTAATTCCATATGGTTTTAGTGGTAGCTCCGCCTGATGGACCACGTGTTTCCTCAAGCACAGAAAAATTCGTGTAGTAGTTGACGGTATTTCGTCCAAGGAGAACGCCATCAACGAGGAGTACCGCAGGGTTCAGTTCTACTGGCAACCTTGTTTCTTGGTTTTGTAAACAAATTTCTTTCGTTGACACTTACTGCATTATTCTGTATCACGAACAAGCACACCGACGATGAGAAATACACGAGAAGCAATACTTTTTTCCATACAAAATTGTATTGCTTCTCGTTTTTTTCTCATCGTTAGTATGCTTCTTTGTGATACAGAATAATGCAGTAAATATACTGGCCTTATTAAATATAGAAGCAGATCTAGTACAAAAATTAAGTTATGAGGACGTAATACATGATTTCGCTAGAGCACATAATGACACTCATTATTATCATTATTTAGGTTAATTGATTGTGATCTATTATTTAAATTATTACATGAACTTCATTGCGAGCCTTAGATCAAGTAAATTTTAAAGAAGGCAAAAACAACAAGAACAACTCTTTATAGAGTCAATCACTGAGCTGACAGTCTGTTTCGGAAATCGCTACATTTACTTTTCAATAGTCTTTGAGTGATTAAGCTGTGATCAAATCACTGTTAAAGGCGTATATGATTTCACACATGTTTGAACAAATTCATAAGAATTTTAGATTCGAATTGGCTACTTAATCATATGACGTTTAAAGTAGTTACCTATTTATAGATCAGAGCCATCAACTCTACCAAGGTTGCCATCTGTTCTAGTTGCTTCTTATTTATTTCAATATTCATTGGTGTTCGACAATTTTTTGTTGATGGCTATGATCTATAAATAGCTTACTGCTTTAAATCTCATATGATTAAGCCGATTTGAACGTAAAATTCTTACGAATTTGTTCAAACATGAGTGAAATCATAAACGTATTTAACAGTGAGTTGATCACAGCTTAAGCACTCAAATACTACTAAAAAGGAAATGAAGCGATTTCCGAAACAGACTGTCTATTCAGCTAAGTGATTGTGACTCTATACAGCTAAGGGGTCGTCCATAAACTACGTTACTGATTTTCCGGTTTTTTACCCCCTCCCCCTGCGTTACTTTTCGTAGTGCTTTTTAAAACCCCTCCCCCCATAAAGTAACGTGACATATGAAATTAATTCATTCGAATGATTATATATTTTGACTAGCTCTGACAATTTTCACTAGTATTAGTGTCTAGTATGACTAGATACATTAAAGGAACAATTGGAAAAAAATCAATAATTAATATCATCTGTAAAAGCTATTCCATCTGCGATCCAAGATTCGATGCTCTCAATCACTGGGATAGAAGAAGCTGGTAGCTTTGTTGAGGATTCTTCAAAATAGAATTTTTCATCGGATTCTATTTCGACCCATTTAGGTGAATCCTCATTTTTAACGCAAAGAAATTCACCTGGTCTTTGACAGAGTACCCTTAAAGGCTGCACCCGAGCTGCACCGAGTTCTGTGTTTTTGTGTAAATGCTTTCTGAAAATTGATTTATTTAAATAGTGTGTTTTATTCCGATTTATTGTTAACGATATAATACAAACTTATGACAATTCATAGAAGTTTTAACAACGAAATACAAGCCACAGGAAGAACACGACCTTGAACCGATTTCTTCTTTCTGAGAAGGACAGTACATGTCATACGGTACGTCCTTTGATCAAGAACATTCAGGCCCTAACGTCAAAGCCTGTCGCAAAAGCAAAGACCCAAATTTTTCAGACGTGTGCTGAGATGGTGAAGGAATACCAAAAGGTTCCTGTGTCAAGGGAAAAGGCGGTGGAAGAAATCGTTGAAACAAAAGTTAACCATCAATTTAGACGATCAAACATAAGCATGTAAGGTTAAAAATTTTTGAAATGATTGTGTTATTAATTAGAGGTTTTTCGTCGATTTTTTTAATTTTTGGTAACGTTACAATATCTAAACACCTCCCCCCCCCCTACCGTTACTTATCGTAGTGCATTTCAAAACCCCTCCCCCCTAAATTGGTAACGTAGTTTATGGACGACCCCTAAGTTGTTGTTGTTGCCTTCTTAAAAACTTACTTGATCTTTAGATAAAGCTCGAAGTTATTATTTTATATAAATAACTACGTAATTGTGTGTTAATTCAAAATTAAATTTTTATTATTTTGTTCTATTGTAAGAAAAAAATTTAAAGTGTTATAGGCGGCTCTAATGTCGGGTAAGCAGAATGCCTAAATCTGCCTCTGCATATCGGTGGAACACAGAATTCAAGTGGGGTCGTACTTCGTTCACTGACGAATTTCGTAAGGAACGTCCAAAATCTGTTGTTGTGCCACAAAACTTTGATGCTGTGCGCGAACTGATAATGCTTGGTCGTCATGTGACATACCGTGAGGTTGAGGCATTAGTTCCAGCATATCATTGGATTCCACATAATTTGACAATCACTCCAACAAAAGCTCATTTCAATTGGTGCAAAAAAAAAACGCTCAAAAAATATAATCGCGCTGCTTCAAAAGACTTTTATAACGTAATATCGTGACTGGTGACGAATCATGGATCTATGAGTATGAGTCTGAAAGTAACCAGCAGTCAACTGTATGGATCTTTCCAAATAAACTAAGTCCAATAAAAGTTGTTTGAAGCACTGCGAAGTAAATCGTTACCTGTTTCTTCCAAAAACAACTGGTCACGTGACAACGGTACTGCTTGAGACCAGTGGTCTTTACTACATAGAAATAACGGATTTCTACGGATATTTAAGCCTTGCATAGATAAACAGACAACAGCGTTAAAATATGGTAAATCTACGGACTTTAAAGAATTTCACACATAATGTTCGAAGATTTCGCTTTTTATTCGCCAATTCTTATGTCAAAAATATGTTTGCTTAATTTGTTAAAATTTTGCGCAAATCAACACTTCTAAATATTGGGGTTGGAATTAGTTTTAAAGGTTTTCTAAGAGATGGCGTAACTATCAATAGATCGCATCGGGCACACCTGTGACTATATTCATTTCAAAGCACATTGTCTCAGCTTCATTTTTCAGTATGTATCATTCCACTGAAGTGTAAACAACATATATTTTTTTCTCTGTGAACATGTCGACTTTCGTTCCAACAAAACGCAATTTGCGGGAAGGTTTACTTTTGTGCTTCCATTTGAAGAAAAAAGCGGTTGAAGCACAACGCACGCTTACTGAGGCTTACGGGGACTATGCTCCATCGATTTCTACTTGTGAGTACTGGTTCCGCCGGTTTAAAAGTGGTGATTTTGATACGGAAGACAAAGAGCGTCCGGGCCAGCCGAAAAAGTTTGAAGATGAGGAATTGGAGGCTTTGCTCGATGAAGACCCGTGTCAAACCCTTCAAGAATTGTCAGAATCATTGGGAGTCGACTTATCAACGGTCGGCAAACGCTTGAAGGCCATGGGAATGATTCAAAAGCAAGGAAATTGGGTGCCGTACCAGTTGAAGCCGAGAGACGTTGAACTGCGATTTTGCATGTGCGAACAACTGCTTCAACGGCATAAAAGGAAGAGTTTTTTGCATCGTATTGTCACTGGCGATGAAAAGTGGATCCATTACGATAATCCTAAGCGAAAAAAATCGTGGGGACCACCCGGCCATGCATCAACATCGAGGGCCAAGCCGAATATTCATGGCGCCAAGCTTATGCTGTGTATTTGGTGGGATCAGAAGGGTGTCGTGTACTATGAGCTGCTAAAACCTAACGAAACCATCACTGGGGAACGCTACCAACAACAATTGATGCAATTGAGCCGAGCATTAAAGGTTAAACGGCCGGAATATGCCAAAAGACACGACAAAGTGGTTTTTCAACATGACAACGCACGGCCACATGTTGCAAGAACCGTCAAGGAAACGTTGGAGGCGCTGAATTGGGATGTGCTACCCCACCCGCCATATAGCCCAGACATAGCCCCTTCCGACTACCACCTATTCAGATCGATGACGCATGGCTTGGCTGAGCAGCGCTTCACTTCTTACGAGGATACCAAAAAATGGGTCGATTCGTGGATTGCCTCAAAAGACGAATCGTTCTTCCGGCGCGGAATCGATATGCTGCCAGAAAGATTGGAAAATGTTGTAGCTAACGATGGACAATACTTTGAATAATATACATTGTACCGTTGTTTCTAAATAAATGCTCAAAAACCGAAAAAAAACCTTTAAAATTAATTCCAACCCCCAATAATAAAAATGTGCAGCCCTGAAAGTTGCACACGTATTCAAAGATGGCAACGATTAAATTGTCATTCGGTTTGTCACGAAGAAAAAGAAAGTGCGCCATTTTTCGTTCTTAACTTGAAATGAAAATATTTTTTTTTAGTTTACAAAAAGTGCACGAATGCAAAATATCTATAAATTTTATTTTAAAATTGAATTAACATTGAACTTTTAGTTGTTTTACGTTGTTTCTAACTTTTTATGAGTTTAATGCAAATTTTGATATATAAAACAAGAGATACAAAAACTGCTTAGAAAACTATTAACGACTTTAATTGAGTAATTTTTTAATGAGTAAGTTTTAAATTGAAAATTACATAAATGTGCTTATCTATGTTACCATCTGCTCGAAATCTGGCGATTTTGAAAAAGTTATTTCAAAGTGTTTCCATCTGGCATGTCATGACAGCTAGATTTTTGTTGACAGTTAAGACTGCATTTGATAAATTTAAGAATGAGCAAATTGTGAAGGAGCAATTGCGTTGTTGCATTTCTTTTGCCATTTCCGGAGCTCTTAATTTTTTTTTCCAATATTGCTAGTAGCAATTGCTCCTCACTGCCTTTTTATTTCCATATTTCCTTTGTTTTGCATTTTTCATTTTTATTATTATTGTTATCGTTTTTTTTTTAAATAATTAATTAGTTGTCATTGCCAATTGACAGTATGAAAAATTTGAAAAAAGCTGAAGAGTGCTGGATACTGATATAACTTTTCAGGGATACCGCATTGCGTTTTATGAGATTTTGTATCAGATTTTGTTGAAATCAAAAGATTTTAAAATCTTAAGAATGTATGGAGAAATCTATAGATTTCAATATGGATTCTACGAAATCTTACAAAATCTCAATATTTCGAGCAGATGGATACATAGTATTTCACGGATTTAACCGGATTTTTTATGTCGCATTTGTGAATTTTTACTCCCTTTGTGTTGGCATCACTGCTTGAAACATGTATAACGTAGAACTAGTGTAGTGTACTCTTAAAAGTCACTATTACCACAACCTAAAACAAGTCACTTTTTACCTACACTCTTTCATTTCAATAAACAAAGCACCACACTAGACAAGGTAGTGTTAGGGCTGAATGTGCTCTCTTTCTCAGTGACCATAACTTTCAAATTCAACAATTTTGCTGTTCTTGCTTATTTTTGCTTTCTTATAGAATTCTCATCGGTTGCAGACTTTATATGAGCCGTCAAATTCATTTTGACAGTTTCGGTCACCGGCTCTCCGCCCTAACACTACCTTGTGTAGTTCTACTATGAGTTCAAAAACTATGTTTTGGAGGTGCATCAAGCGGAATGGGATAAATGATATGACAAATGGTTCAAACGCATGCAGAAATGTATGAATCACAAAGGAGAATATTTTTAAAAACAATAAAGCAACATATTTTCAATATATGTAGCAACCCTCGTACCATTCTGACAGACAGAAAACAAAGGTTTTCAAATTAAATTTTAAAGAAATGCGAATATTTTTAGCTCCCTTACAATTTTCTTAAACTGAAAATATAAATAAAGCACTAGCTACACCAGCTAGCTACAGTTCATTAACTCCAACTAACTACTTATCTAATTGTCGCTACAACCGTAAGTAGGTTTTGGCTTCCAGTCCTAAATATGCGCTAGTCCTTTCTGTTCTAAATTTTGTTGGCGCCAGTTGGTACCCCTAAGCTTCGTCAGGTGCCAACTTTTTTGAAAATTATGTAAGTCTATTTCAACTGAAAAGTCTATTTCAAACCGTGTATTCTGAAAGGGTGTAAGGTATTTTGTCCAAGGCCCTTGGTCATGGCTGTAAATGCGTGAAAAGCTTACTTTTCCTTTTAAATTTCACACAATATACGAGTATATAAAAATAATGTTAATGCATAAAAATAAATTACTTTTTTTTCGCACTAGCTGCATATCTAAATCTTCCTATTTTTTTAACGGTTTTCTCACAGATTATCCTAATTCAGTTGTTTGTGGCTTGCTTTTTATGCTGCTAAATGATCCTTAAAATTGAAATTTACTTTGTTTAGATTCAATAAAAACCTTTTACATTTGGTTTGGGTTGTGTTTAAAATGAGTTCGTGGGTGTATGTGGGTGTGTTTTGCATGTATGTGCGTGCTAAAGCATAAATGTCGATAAAATCATTGTCAATGCAGGTCCATTCCAAGAATAGAATTCACATGAAAAAAGAAGACATTTACATAAAATATATATATATATATATATATATATATATCTACTATATTTTGTTACCATGTGCTTTAGGCTCGTAGCCAAGAGGGGTTTTGGGGTAGAAATGCCCTCCACTAGGTACATACAAAAATTAATACAAATTGCAACTATTATAAGCAAAAACTGACATTTTAGAAAATATTGAAATTGAAAAAATTATGAAAATATTTTGAAAAACGATCTTAAGGTGTCCAAAAATAAAGTTTTAAATTTAAATTTAGAACCAAAAGTTCACCATTTCAATGCTCAAAAAACAGTGATCAATTACTTGCAGCGAAAGAGCATGCACTCCAAAAATTATTGGCTAAAGTGCCATCACAATTTACTACCATAATAGCTGTAACGTAAAAATTTGGGATTACTACTACTTTGACAGTAAAACTCTACAAAATCACTGCTATTATTGTAGTAAAATGCATGGACCGTGTACAAATTTTACTACTATTTTTTACTAATATTCAATGAACGTGTTATAATTTTACTACCACTTTTATAGTAAAATTAATTTTAATTAGTGTAATATTATTACTGCTTTGTTGTAATTATTTAAGGCCCTGTTATATATAATTAAAGACTTGTTCGAAGATTTTCCAGCTTTTTTTATTGATAAAATACTTACTAAACAACTTTTTAAAAACAATTTTAAGAACTTATTAATTAAATTTTATGTAGCAAATTGTTTCAAAAGAGGAAAAAAATTAGTTCTTAATTGCAAGTTAGCATAATTAAAAAAAAAAACAAGAAGACAGTCATGAAAATTAATTTTTCTGTTTATACTTTTTAGAGGGTCAAACTAATCAAGGAACATAATTGATAATGACTAAAAATTGCAAAATGATACTGAATTTTTTTCCTGTTTCGAAACACGCACTAGAAAAAATGTCCAGAAAATCTAGAAAAATAGCGCCCAATCGTTAGAAAATAAGGTTTCATTTAGCGCCATGGCCGATTTTCTAAAAATAAAGTATATGTTTTTCGTTAAATTGACACCAGAAGTGTGAAATAGTTTAGGAAAATTAACCAATCATTTACGAACTATTTCGCTAAATTAAAGAAACTTAGCGCAATTTTGTTGAAATCTTATTAATTTGAGTAAGTGAGAGAAAATTTTTCATCAAATCCCTGGAAAAATTTTCTACATTTTTGCAAAAAAAAAACAACCCTTTTTTAAGATTTTAAACAGCATCCTGACAATAATTGTTTTTATACTGAAGAAAAACTGCAAGCATTATTATTATTAACATTAAATTAAATTGAAAAACTACCACTATCCGGAGACTTGAACCTCGACCGCGTGAGTGTTATGGCTTAGCCATACGACCATCGCAGTTGTTAAACAATCGTCGCTTAATTTGCTTCATTAAGAATTGTTCGTTTCGTAAGTAATTTTAAAGCATTTTTTCTAGGAATATAAGAAAAGCATCGTTAAAATAAATCGCTTGTGGTGTACAAAAAAGAAAAACATACATTTATTTTAAAAAAAATATTTCTTTTTTTATACAATTTTTGGAAATTTAACTTTTATCATACCTTTATCTCTTATATATAAGTAAGAACTTGTCTTTAAAACTAAGGTACCGTTTTGATAACGTTGCAACGAAATCAAGATGCAAAGTCGTAAATCATGCAAAAAGTCTCTACATTAAGGAGAAACCTCTATAGAATATAGAAAAACCCATGCCTACGAATTGAAGCTACAGTTTCTTAATTTAAGGCAAGCAGATTTTTTTTTTTGAGTGCGTGATAATGTTTTTTGTGTATATTTATTTTGTAAATTCTGCCAAACAACTTGGTATTAGGAAATGTTTATGTTTTTCGACAGGAATTTATGCCTAAGGACGTGACGATAAAGTTCATAAAAATTTGATCCAATATATCCGTATCGCGAAGTGAACATTTTATAAATTCCAAACGAGACCTTCTTGTAACAACTGTTTTATTCATTTCAAAACGTTCACAGTACCACAAAAACAGCAATATATTGAAATAACAAATAAAATTAAATGAACGCGTAGCAACGCTACGAATATTCACTCACGAATGAGCATGCGCGCGTCTAGCGGGAGTCTGCTGCATCGATTAATACAACTGTAGCAGTAAAATTAAACGACATTTAACTAAAATTAATTCAATAATTGTGGTAAAGCTTCAAATTACTGCATTCATTGCAGTAAAATTACTTTCTGAAGCAATGATTTTACTGTTATTGAGTTAGCATTTTCAATATTTGGTTGTAGTAATTTTACTGCAATCTTAGTATTAAAATAATATTTACTATCATTTTTGCAGTAAAATTGAGCAATCATCGAGTAAATTTAGTTTTATTGAAGAAAAGAATTTGCAACTAATTTTGTGGTGGTTTAAGTACATTTAGTTAAATTTACTATTTCGTTCAATTAAAGTTTTTTACTATCATCTTGGCGACCGTACTCTAGTGGGTAGAGTGCGTGGCCCCTAAGCTAAAGAACCGCGGTGCCCGGGTTCAATTCCAGCTGACAGAAAGTTTTTTCAATTGAATTAATTTTTCTGTTCGGTCGTCACCTCTCTGCAGACAATGGCAAACCTCAGTGAGTAATAATTGCCATGTAAAGCTTCTTGAGAACATTAGCCGTTCGGAGTTGGCATAAAACTCGTTGATCCAGTTCTCGGTCATTTGTGATCAAACATTTAATAACACGCACAACACAATTGATCAATAGATACTAGGCCAAAATCTTGGCAATAAAAAATGTTGAATTTTCAAAAATTGAGTGAAGTTATTACTTTTTTAGTAGTAAATAACAATTAATACCAAATTGATAGGAAAATTACAATTTTCAACACTAAAATTAATACTCATATAAAAGTAAATTTAAATACATTTTTTAGAGTGTGTGAAATAAGTTCTCATCCGATTGATGATTCTTTTAATCGGTAGCATGCTCGACGATCCCGTTTGTGGGAAATTTTTCCATGAGCAATGAAGAATCGATTAGATAAAAATGTTTTATGATTCTTGCACGGTGCAAGTATATTTATAAGAGTTATTGCATAAGATGCAATATTTGTACATTTTTAGACGATATTTCAGGCGCTTATAAGTTAAGAACTACAGAAAGCACGAAAATAAAATGTCTGTAACACAATGTGTTCAACTTCTACTTATTCCGCTAAGTGTAAAAAAGCAAAAGTTATACCGATACCAAAGTCTGGTAATGAATATCGTCCCATTTCCATTTTGCCGTACATGTCTACAGTTTTTGAGTATTTAATGCGTAGACAAAAAATTATTTATCTTCAAGAACATCGGCTTCTCACTGAAAAACAATCAGGTTTCAGATCAAATAGGGGCTGTATAACAGCACTGTTATACATAACAGAACAAATTCGAGTTAGCCTTGATCAAAATAAGCTCACGTTTCTGGACTTTTGGATCACTCAAAAGAATTCGACACAGTTGGTCATGGAATACTCTGCATCAAATTGTCACGCAAGTTTAATTCTTCAAGAACCTGAACAACTCTTCTGGAAACATGTCTAGGTTACATACCTACAAGCCGTGAATATTGGCTCCACTTTTTTTACCAGTCAGTAGAGGAGTGCCGCAAGGCTCAATACTAGGGCCCTTCCTTTTTTCAATATAAATTAACGTCTTACCTAATGTACTCCAACACTGTAATATACAAATGTACACAGACAACGTTCAACTGCTTATTAGTTACTTTCCTTATGATAAAAAATCCTGCACGGATAAGCTTAATGATGATCTCGAGTACGTAAATAATTGGGCGATGGTAAAGGGGTTTATGCCTTAATCCTTCGAAATTGAAATGCTTGGTTGTAAGTCGGACGTCCAACAACAGGCTATCTAGCCAAAACGTATGTCTTAACGGTTCTAACATCGACATTGTGCCCACGGCAAAACATCTGGGCATTACCTTTAATAGTTCATTGACCTGGGCTAAACACATCAACATCTCAATTGGTAAAACTTATGGTATGCTACGTACCCTCTGGACTACCCAATATTATACTCCCTGGGAAATTAGAATGGTTTTAGCCAAAACATATCTTGTGCCTATATTTTTATATGGCTCTGAAATCTTTGCAAACTGTGGCGCTATGAGCAGGCATAAATTTAGTTGTGAATGAGTGTACCAAATTTCAAAACGATTGGCTTAGCCGTTTTGGCTGGAGAGTGCTCACCGACTTTGATACCACGACTTGTGGGAAAATCGCTTTAAAGATTTGTACACTGAAAATTCCGATTTTTTTGTGTTTACTTACATCGAATCATCAATGCAAGGGCCGTAAAGTACTGAGCTTTCATCTACAGCATCTCATGCTTCTTCCTGCTGTTGCCTACGTTCAGTTCTTGCTTTTTTGCTCTCATTTCAGCATCTTTGTCAGCTATGTTAATGCGCTCTCTGTCCGTTGCGCGTGCCCATCTGTGAATCATACCGCTGTTCATGTCTTGCATAAATTGCAAAAATGCAAATGCCCCTTCATTGGAAACATCTAAGGCCACATAAGCAGTAATTTCCACGATTGTTGAAGAACGATTGTTATTTTGTGTAAAACCTCCAACGCATTTCTGGAGAAGTGAATCTTTGCTGAGGTAATGGCGTCGATAACATCTTGTGGAAGTGCAGTGTAGCTGCGCTTGACACCCCGCACTTCATTTGCAGCTGCAGCCCTTTGCCATTCACACCATGGATCATCGCCACGCGGATATTTCTCATGCTGTTGGCTTTTGTTTGTCGAGGCGAAATGATAGAAAGTTGACCAAATGGCATCGCGCATTTTTTTAATGAATGATGGTTACGTTGGATGGCAAGACCGTAATATACAGTTAACTTCTTTTTTATTTTAGCCGTAAGCTTGCCTTCTCACCAAGACTTTTCCTTTTTACTATTTTTCCGCCCTTAGTTTCGGTGTCAACTGCACTTGTTTTTACCAAAGTACTTAGATGAGTGCCCATGCGCTTTCGAACATGTCCTATACACTCTTTTTTGTTAATTGTAAATTCTTCTCCGTAAGGTTGAGCACTAAAAACACCACCATAAGTTTTAGAATCGCCATCTCCGATATAATTGCGATATTTAACGCCATGGTTAGTCGAACGTTTAAGCATTTGTACAATGGCATCAACTTCCATATTTCCTGATGGTCCGACATGATTCGCATGGCATTCATGGATATTAACGTGATTTTCGTGCCATTCTTCGTATTCTTGAGATTCTAGTTTGTTCTCCCATGTTTTGAAAGCATGACAATATAAGCTTTTTACACAAATGTCAAGAAGTTTTCCGGAATAGTGGCCGATCAACGAAGAAACGCCAAACAAGGACCAAAAACCCCTTTTTTCCAAGTCCCATCTTCTGAAATGGTCAATTCGCCTGTGTCTTCCAAATTGTTTGCCTGACTTGTCTTTCTCTTCTACCACAGCATATGAAGACAACTGATTTTTGTTTAATTTTTTTTATTATTTTTTTAAAAAGATCAAAGAACCAAGAGATGCGCCTTATGCAAACAAGGTTTGGTCTTTGACCTAAAAGGAAAGCGATAGAATATTTAGAGGAATTGATTGGAGCCATACGTGAATTATGGATTAGGCGAAACAACCGTGAAAGACAATTTGAATTGCTTTTAACCGAGGCTAGTGTTATGCATTAACCTCGGCATGCATTTCCAGCCCTTCGTTGTTCTTGTCCTTTAATTCTACATTTTTCACAATTTAGTTGTGGATTTTTAGTTTTCCATAATTCTTAAATGTAGGAAAGAACAAAGAAAGTGAAAATAACCATGCCCGAGCCCGGATTCGAACCAGGGACCTCTGGGTTCATAGTCTAGCGCACTCTCCACTAGACTAAAAAGGCCGATTTGCAACATTTTGAAGAATTTGGCTCAAAGCACTACAAATATACATGAAAAATATTCTCATGACAAAGCAAACCGATAACTTACTGCGTACATACCAGAGTTGATTCTGTTACTTGACGGAACATAGTGAGATTATTTAAATTTTTCGCACGTCACTTTTATATTGGAGCTCAAACCTTATTTTCGGCAAGATACGAATGTAATTTTTCCGTCACATGTTTTGCACTTTACTAACCCAGTGGTAAATAGACACATGACGTAACCAATTATGTCTTATAGTTCTCAAACATGGCCGCTAAAACACTGATGACATTTACCTTACACAGTAAGCGACGATGGGAGTAATGCACAAGATAGGAGAGAAAAATATGACGCACAAAATTGGAGAGAACACAAATAAATTTAACGAAAATTCTCTCTACGCCAAATACACAACGAAAACGAAAGAGAACTTACTCAAAAGAAGCAAGCAAATGCAAATGACGCCACAAATTATTTCCTTAATAATTTTTACAATTTAATGAATGAATTTATTACCTTTTATCTAGCACTTCAAAGTTAATGTTTAATAATACTTTGTTATTTTATAAATAAATCTTTGTTCTGGTTTAAACAGAAAGATTAATAGTTTTCACAAACACAATTCACTGCAAAACTTCCTGTTTGAAAACACGATGTTACTATACAGACGAATAAAGTCAAACTGTTGTTTGAACAATGAAAATAAAATAATGTGAGAACAAACAAGAAGTCAGCACAAACAAGATTTTGTTTCGGCTTACTGTTCTGCAATATAATCTCATCACCGACAAATTTTTACAAGCGGGAAGGTGAAAAAGTAGAAAAAAACGAGAAGAAAATCTATAAAACGATAATGTTTAATAGGATCTTTTTTCACGTCTGTGGAAATATCTGATTTTAGTTTTTTAGCCGACGCACTTGACGCTTCTACAGAATCTGGTGGTGGCACTATTTTTCTCGGTCGATTCAATAACGATCCACTACTTTTGCGATCTTCACGATTAACTTTTTTGGCACTTTATTGATGATACATAACAAATACACAGCGTAACTAAAGACCACGAAACGGCAGCCGGGCAAGCGCTAAAAAAATAAAAACATAGCAAAAGAAGTTTAAAAACCTTACCCCCCCCCCCCCCCCCTACTTCATATAAGGTTTCAATCATGATTTGTTTTATTTTTCATATTTTGTTGTTGCACTAAAAGAAAGAAGTAATGCATTATTGTATAAAAAATTATGACCTTGTGAAAAAAATGGATTATTTAAAATGTTTCCAAAAGGCTCTAAAAACTGAGGTTAAAAAAATGAATGAAAACCCTCCATTTTTAGAAGTGTTTTTCATTTTTTTTGAAAAGCTGAGAAAATTTTATGTAGATTCCGTCAAATTCAAAGATGTGTTCTCTGTAAACACAGTCAGTATTAATAAAATAAAAAATAAAACCAATACAGGGTTTCATACAAGCAATAGAAATGACAACAACTAGAGCATAGATATTGAAGTAATAATTTATTGTTTTTTATTTTTTTTGCTGTAGCTACATCGAAAATTTAAAACAATGTTAATAGTTGTGCTTCAGAATATGTTGGCAAGCACCTTTTCTCATTTTCCCAATTCACTTAATTTAACTTTCAGACAAAAAAAATTTGATGTAAATCGATTTTAAAATGGCGGAGATGTCTGCTTGCTAAGTTAAAACTTCAAATTTCAATTTTTTTTTTCTCATTCTGCTTAAGAAAATGCGCTATACTGAGAAAATCTTTAGGTTTTGAGATATCGCCAAAAGTTAGGTGTCAAATAACGGATTTTATTTTAAAATTTAAGAAGAATATATTCATGTTCGGAATCTATGTAAAGAAAATGACATTTTTAAATTACGAAATTCAAAAATTGTTTACCCTAACTTTTGTATAACCATGCAACGCAGTACTTTTTTAAAAGTCAAAATACAAAAATAGTCGAGCAAATTTATGCCATAATAACAATTATCGTTGGAAGAAGGTAATTCAAAAGAAATAAAGTTATTATTTAATATTTATACCATTTTTCATAATTCAACAAAAAAAAACATAAAAATGTTTATTTTTGGCATTTGAGTTAATACAACTAAATACTTTATTTTTAAGTTTTCCAATTTTTACGTGGTATTTAATATTCTTATCGCAGGCATTCTAATTAGCATTCTATGATATCATTTCCTCACTTTTAATATCGTATTACTACCAAAGCATTACTTTTCTTCAAAACCCCTCCATAGAAAATTCTGACTGCGGCCATGATGTCTTTGTTTATTTTCACTCATTTCTATTTCGATTTAGAATTTTTCAAGTTCTTTCTTTTTGCTGGAAATGTGTGTACGTATTTTTAAGTGATGTCTAGTATTTGCTAAGTTTTATTTTATTTTGCAGTTTTATTTATGTATGTCTGCTTTGTAATCAATGCAAGTTCTGCCATTTTGATATGCAGAGAATTTTTCTGGCTTTAAAGCGCCATAGTGTCTGCTTGGCTGAATATTTAAGAAGCCTACATTTTGGCTCATCTTTGTTGAATTACTGCAGAAGCAGCAAAAATTGTTACTAACTCAAGTTAAAAAAAAAAAATCATAAAAATATATTACAATAGACAATAAAATCCACTTAAATTTGTATAAGATTAAATGTAGTAAGCAGAAAATTTGTTGAAGTGTACCCTACACTTCACGGTTTATGTTAGACGTACGGGGCATTTCCCGAAATTTGCCAACCATGGTTGAAAAATTATATGAGCTCAAAATATTTTTCAAACTTCCAGATAAATGTGTCAATATATGTTATTTAATAATAATGTAAGTATTAATAGTTTCAAGTATTAAAGGTTAAGTGTTAATAGTTTTTCCTAATCCTAACATGGAAAATAAAGCAACATGGCAAAATAAAGCCAGTTTTTTAATAAAAAAATAAAGTAAGATATAACTAAAATAATATAATACTGCATTTTTTGCTGATAATTATTGTAATGACATAAAATTACCGACAAAACCAAATGTTTTAAGGTAGTCACTATAAATTTCTAAAGTGTTTTAGTTTAGTTCTTTTTCACGTAGTAACTTCAAATACAACACTTGTCCTGTCAACTACTATCTGTTAATAGACTTCTGTCAAATTTTGAACAAGTTGCGTCATTTAGTTTGTGTTTGACAGCCATGGAAAGCAGACAACCTCATGAATTTCTGGAAAAAGTGGATTTCATCAAGTTTTGATAAATACTATTGGGACTCTGCAAAATCAATTTCAATGTTGAAGAAGTGGTGTACTGAATTCAGTTATGATCGTACCAGCACAAGTGACGCTGAACGTTCATGTCACACCCAAAAGAGGTCGTCACGCCAGAAATCGTCGATAAAATCAATGGAATAATCTGTATGGCTCTTCTACCATAACAATGCGCTGGCGCACACGTCTGTAGTCGTCATGGCACAAATCCGTACATTGAACTACGAACTGCAACCCCATCCACCATATTCTCCTTCGACTATGTCCTATTTCCTAACTTTAAAAAATGGCTCGGCGATGAGACACTTTGGTCAATACAAATGCCTGTTTTAAGGACCTTGATAAAACCTATTATTTTCAAGGAATGAAAAAAGTGGAAAAACACTGGACAGAAAGTATCGATCTAGGAAGAGACTATGTGTAGAAATAAAATACTTTTTTGAATTAAAAAATACCTTTTATTCAGAAGTAACTGATAAAAAGTCGTATCTAATTTAATATTCCAATTTCAAATGCTAAGGACTAGTGTTTGTTTTAAAAAGTTGATTTTCATCCGATTTGGTTATCAATTATCGTGAAATATATTTCACATTTTATGACTAACTTATAATTATTCATAATGAATGAATTTATTTATTTTTATTTATGTTATGGCCCAGTATATCTTATTATATCGTTATTTCGGAGTAAACTTGCAAGGAAATACAAAACAAATATTTTGTCAGCAAAATTTGTCCACATTTTATAATAAATTTAAAACGACAAAAAATGTTCAGTTTTGAACCTTAACTGTAAAGATAGATCTTCTTTTAGCAAGATGAGTCATTATTTATAAAAATCAATGGATCAATTTTGATTCAATTGAGACTTTACTAAAAGTACTCTTTTTTTCAACAAAAACTCTAGTTCTTTGTATGCACAATTTTTTTTTAATAATATCGTACGCCTATACGGAGTCCTGGCAGGTTTAAAAAATATATACTTTATCACCCGCACTAACTTCTGAGGCGATTTAGCCATTTCCGTCTGTCTGTCTGCCTTTACGTTTATTCGTCTGTCCATCTATCGAACTGTCGTTTTGTGATCAAATTCGATAAACAAAGTTCTGTTTAAAAAATAGAGATCAAGTTAAAAATATGTGAATTTGATGAAAACCATACCTACTTCTTATGCAAAGTGACAGTTTAATCACAAAGGATTCACAAAATTAAATTTAAAGGCATGAAATTTGGCACATCAACTGCGATATATGCACTCTAGTTTGAGTTTTACAAATATCTCAGCATCTTGTATTCAGTATTCTTGTATTTCAGATAGACCAACACAGAGCGATCAGCGCTGAGTAGAAAATAAAAAAAAACGTAAATTGTATACCTTTGCATTGAGTTGTAGTGTGAAATCATTGAAATAAGAGATCATATTGAAATAAAAATCAATTTCAAATTATAAAATTAATATGAAATAAATTATTGAATAATAAATAAATGAATAAAGCAAATTCTTCTCTTATCTAGATAATATTATTTTCATTTTAAACCAGATGTCCTTAATTTCAGTACATGATTTACTTGGATCAAGAAAAATGTTCTCTTTTAAATAAAAAAATGTTTCATATTAAATAAACTGCTTGTAACTACAAGAAAAAATTTACTTCACTCAAGCAAATTATTACAACTTCAAGATATGCTGAAGTGAATATGCTGAAGTTTAAGGAATATATTGCTTGGACTAAGCAATTTTTTCTTAGACTAATACAAGAAAAAATGCATGAATTGAGAATTTTATGCATGAGTGAGTACCGATAGTCTCTTTGCTTGGCTTAGCCAAGCTTATAGTTAGGCTTTAGGCTTAGGCTTTAGGCTTAGGCTTTAGGCTTAGGCTTTAGGCTTAGGTTCGGTTGAAAGTTTTGGCTCTACTCTCTATTTTTTAAGTAATTTTATTTATAATTTGATCTTTGCGACAAATTGAATGTTAAGGCTTACTTTCGTTAAGGGTAGTTGAATTTTTTTCATTTATTTATTTTTAATTTTTATTCTGTTTTTAATCTTGTTAGCATTGAAAAAAAGAAACTTTTTAAAAATTTTTCTCAAGAACTTTTTATACCATGCACAACAGGATTTTTTTTTATGTTTATGAACCCGGTTGAATTTTTGTGTTTGTTATACCCCCGCTTGGATTTTGGTTAGGGTTCAGTTTCATTTCCGATTTTAATGTCTTAGAGTAAAATCTCATTAAAATCCTTTAACGAGTTCACGGACTTAAGTAAAATGTAGCCTACATACATAACTTGTACTTAATTTAAAAAAGGGTATTTCAGTCTTAATTTAGCTTTAAGCTGTTGATTTTTGTTCTTAAATTTATTTAAAGTTTATAAAATCGATGATTACCGTATTTTCTATAAAGAAAAAGAAAAACTTGTCGCGTTCGTTATCATACTTTAATTTTTAATTTGTAAACCAAAAAAATATCCTTTCAAAATTTTAGCTCAATTTTAAGTCTGCATTTTTAAAGCTTCTTCTGAAAATATTAGAAGAAACTTTAGGTTAAAAATTCTCTGCATTATGCACATTTCGAACAGGCAGCGAAATTTTTTTCGCCAGTTAGTACGCTGTAGAAGCGCAAATTATTGCTATGTTGCCAAATTTCCATTCGTGAGTGGACAGTTGAAATGTCAAATTTTCTCTGTCGATTATACGCCCGTACATTTAATTAGCGCGGAAATTTGCTATTCAACAATAAAAAATAAGCAGTAAGTATGTTTTAGTGTTGAATTTGTTATTTAACATAAAAATTTGAATTTGTCCACCAGAACAGCAAGTGCTTTTTCTTCATACAAAATTTTTACTCTTCACCAACATTTCGCGTGTAGAGTTATTTGCCCAAAAATTTTAGTTTATACAGCATACTTCAATTTTAAACATAATTTTAAACATTATTTAAAATTGTCTTTATCCCCCCTTTGGTAAAACCTAGCTACGCCACTGGTGTGAGTGAATAATTGCTATATAATCGGTGAAAATTACAAAAAATAAATGTGATGAAGTTTTTTGACAATTAATTATTCCATAAACTTTCGCCGACACAAATTTTTTAACAAAACGTAGCATTCTTCGACTTCGACCAAGAATGTTCCCTTACATCGGTTTACTTATTTGTTTTGTATTGATTTATTTCCTTAATGCACTTAACAACAGCTCTAAAGTATTTCGTGTTCCTCCCCAAATAAAGCCTCCAAGTTTGTGTGTGTAAATTCTAAGGCACTTAAAAGAAGTACCTTCCGCTGTTCTACTCATAATCTCCTTGGAAAGTTTTTGTAATTTTTCCAATCTTCTTTTCACAACTTTACATTGCAAATACATTTCCTAGCGTTCTGTTGGATAATTTTATTGATTTTCTTTAAATATTCTGTATTGTAAGAATATCGTTTTGAGGTCGCGTGGAAATTATAACCTTGATAAATTTTAGTATGTTATAAATAGACGTCATTAGATAAATGGTTATAGATAACGATTTCATTTAGTTTTGAAGAACAAGAGCTTGAACGACAAAAACATCTATTTTTATTTTTATTTTTAAATAACAACCATACTAAATTTGTAAATATATCTATACTAGAATTTGAAAGAATTTGCTCCTAGTTTTTTTTAAATTTTTATTTAAATAAGAAAAGTTTTTCTTTTAAGAATCCTAAATCAATACCTTAATAAAATATTATTGATTTTTATAAATTAATTTATCTGAATTCAGAGCAATAACTTTTGGAAGTTTTAAATTCGTTAAAGTGGCATTTAATTTGTTTTTGCATAATCAAAGTTATTATAGATAAATAAAGTATATATATAATGTAATTTTTATTATTGTACATTTACTATTGAAAAGATACCTGCGGTCGAGGTCAAGTAATTTTCAAGCGAAATAAATCTGACACCAAAGATATTCTTAAGCGACACCTGGTATGATTTCCTTGCAATTATAATCATAATTTATTTCTATTAAGAAAGTTTGTTGTCGTATCATAGAAAATTAAACGAAAGTGAATTAAAACTGCTGTTAGCATGTCACTAACTATATCAAGAGAAGGAAACTTGGAATGAAGACTTATTTATATCTGAGATATGTAGGTTAATTAAATACTAGTAGTGTTATACGTATATACAATCAAAAGTGTACAATAAGAACTTAACTGGGATTTAGCTTTAAAATGCTAGTTAGAGTTAAATTTTTACCAAGGCGATGACACATGGAATGTGGATTTATATATTCCTTACAATATTTTAATTAAAAACGAGATTAACACGCCGACTCAAGCAAAAGTGGGCACTATTTTGAAGAAATTTGGTTTATTTGGTTCGAGACTTCAGATAAAAGTGGTTTCCAATAACAAATAATACAAGCGCACTGACACACAAGTGAGCCAAGTAACTATATGTGACAAGTGAAATTAAACATTTCTTGAAAAACAACTGATAAGATATTTATTTTATGCAAATAAGGTTAAGCGGTTTCTGTATTAAAATCAGCAAAACTGTGTTATGACAGGTTATTTTTTATTATATTTTATTAAAATTCAAAGGTATTGGCTAACTATGAACAAAGTAATTATAGTGAACATGCGCGTAAGTATTTTATGTTTATGTAAATACTTAATAAAGTTCCAGATTTGAACTTAATTAAGAAATAAGACCTTCTATCTAATTTATTAATGTTTGCAGCTTGTAAGGCAGCGATTTTAGTCTCGTCTTAAGTACCTACATTTGAGTTTAGAGGGTCCGTTCAAAGTTTAAATTGATTTCGTAGTTCTTTCAATGACTAAAATTGCTATTAGACATTCATTAGCGTCAATACGCGCTTCAAGGTCAGGACTAACAGCAGGCCATTTCATTAGTGAAGTATTTTTTTGATGTATAAAGGCTTTTGCATGGGCTGAGCAACATTATTCTTTTGGAATGTTCAACTTTCGCTTCACAAATCGTCTCCACCACAAATTATCCTAAACTTTTGCAAGAAAATTGGAAGGTGAGAATGGTCTCGATAAATAAAGCTAAATTTTGTGTTCAGGAATGACAAAAACTTATGCAAAGTGACGATGAAAATGTGTTTTTAGACAGACCTGATGGTTGCTAAAATTGCATGATTGATATGCCAGGAACTTTCTGGGAGAATCTCTGATGTTGTGGGCGGCTTTTGGTAATGAAAAAGACAGACCGTGCTTTCGTTTTCACAGATAAAAATGATATTTTATAGAAACGAAGATTTTGTATTTCTATTATAGTATTCGTTAATCTAAAAGTTTTTACCAACTTTTGTTTGACTAGCCAATGACTTAATGTATATTGCAGCTAACGATACTGAAACTTAGTGAAAGCTTTGTCCATCGAATGCTATTTTCTTAGAACTTCACATGAATCTTCACTAATCAAATTTGGCATCAAAGTTTTTCCTACTAACGTCTTATTTGTGCTAATAATGTTTATTGTGAATAAAAGATAAATCTAATTAAAAGTCCTGAGTTTTTGGACAAAACTTTGTTTGGGTTAGGTTAAGATGGTGGCTGGTCTCTACACCGCCCCATTTATACAAGATTATTTGGTCCGTTGTGATACCACTGAATGAAAGAAGGCAGTAATCAAGTGACAATTTTGTAAAGGATGTTTTTTAGTGTAGCGGAAAGCTGTATAAACATGTTATATTGATTTTGAGACAAGGCAAGTGTAATGCCTTTACCTCAGTCAAATTAATTTATTAAGTCACTTTTTTATAGTTTTTAAACTTTATTTTAGACCAATTTTTCCAGACATTTTGGTCCAAAAATATTCTTCGATAAGGTAGAAAATTGCAATGCCGCAAAAGTCCTTAAATTTGCGGTGAGCAAAATATCTGAAATTTTTTTCGGTTTAGTCATAATAGAACTAACCAAGTAGACGCACAACTTTAGCTGCGGATGACGAAAGTCAAACCAAAGAAAATCAACCGAGAGCGTGCACACAAGGAAAATAAATAAAAAATTTTAAACAACACAATATTGAAAAAGAAAAATTTTGCTAATCGCTCGTTTTGTATTATGAACACAATTTTGCAAAAATTTTCAAAAAATAACGTTCGTTTTATGTTTTCTTTTGTTAGACGTTCGTCATCCGCAGCTCATACATGAGCTCATACATGAGAAAATAGGTTGTGTGCGCGGCTACCTGATAAATAGTTGTATCATGTATTTAGTGAAGAGTTCGTGAGCGTGTAATCATTCGATTTTTTTTAAAACATATTTCTTTATTTATTACCTAAAATGACCTCAATTTTGTGCACAAAAGATGAAAATTTTCTTTCTGCGCCCGCCATTTTGTCAAAAATTAAAATTTTTCAAAAAACCATCGACTAAACGCTCAGGAACTCTTAACTAAGCCAAAAAAATTTTGTTTTTAGATGAACCAGTCTTCAGATATCTTGCTCACTGAAAATTTATGGACTTCGCGGCATTGCTCTTTTCTACCTTATCGAAGAATATTTTTGGACCAAAATGTGAGGAATAAATCTGAAATAGTAATTCTGTAATAATGAAAAAAAAGTTTGGTCTAAAACAATGTTCAGCTTAAAAAAAAGACAGTTTCGATAGTATTATTATTATTATTATTTCACTGTCTTTGGATTACAATATCCTTACAGACTGGTTAAAATTAAAACTTACAAACTAATATCATCTATATATATAAAATGGAATGTGTGTTTGTTTATTTGTTTGTTTGTTTGTACCTTATAGGAGACCAAAACTCTGGACCGATCTTCCTGAAATTTTCACAGCATTTAACTGGGACTCTGGCATGATTAATAGGGTACTTTTTTCGACCACGCCTACTTTTACGCTCACTTTTTTAAAATTATGTAATTGCTCCCATATAGTTTTTAACAGATTTACTTCAAATTGTATACACATTATATTCCAGGCGAGGTAGAAATAAACATTTCTTACGCCACGGCCCCCTTTCACGCTCCTTTTCACGCCAAAATAAGTTTTAAACTTTTTGTTCTCTGTACAAATTTGTTCCTTCCAACGGATTATTTTTTATTTGGTAGTATATTGCTCTTAATACTGTTAACGTCGCGCCATATTACTATGAACCACGCCCACTTCACCGCCTCCTTTTTTTAATTCAGATACTTACTTATACCACTAACAATGTTTGCTATACAAAATACTTTTTGTAATATGTATTTACCTAAAGTTTTATATACTTTTTATCTACAGGTAAGGTAGCCATAGATTTTTTTATTACCAAATCCCCCTTTTTCGCCCCATTTTACTTTAATTATAATTAATCTGCTTTCAATCTATATATATAAAAATGAATGTCTGTCTGTCTGTTTGTTTGTTTGTGCTTTATAGGAGGCCAAACCCTTGGACCGATCTTCCTGAAACTTTCACAGCATTTTACTATGACTCTGGAAAGAATAATAGGCTATATGAAATTTTTATTGGACAAAGGGGCGTGGCACTGCCCATATAACCCAAAAATTTAAATCGCCATATATTGAGCGTTTTTTGACCTACGTAGATGCTATTTGGTACATATGGTATTGGCATAGTTAGGAATACGTACCAGGAGAAAAGTGGGTGGGAGCACTCCCCTTTTTAGGAAAATTAAAAATTGCAATATAGTCTTAACTACTGGACCGATCGTCATTAAATTTTCACAATAGGATATTCTTACAAAATAATAAATTCTTGACTATATAAAGTTGTGAGTGGACGAAGGGGCGTGGCCTCGCCCATATAACTCAAAATTTAAAATCGTCATATCTTGGGCATTTTTTGACCAACGGCAGCAGTATTTGCTATATATGGTATTGGCATGAATAGAAATACGTACCAAAAGAAAAGTGGGCGAAGCACGCCCCTTTGGTTGCGATATATTGGAGGCTGGACCTGATAACCGATCTTAAATTTTCACAGCGTTCAGCTTTGACTCAGGAATACTTATTACATGATAATATTTTTCGACCATGCACACTTCTGCACCTACTTTTTTACTACGTTTATTAACGGCTTTACCACAAATTTAAAATACATATTAATTAAAATAGTGGGGTAGCCCCATTCTCTTTCTTCCACCACTGTCTTCAAAACAGCTGATTTTTTAATACGTGTTAATTAAAATAGAGAGTGGGGTAACCCCATTCTCATTCTCCCACAACTGACTGCGAAACAGCTGATTGTGTAATTGCTGCTTTTTGATTGGTCTAAAAATAAAAAGGGGCAGCATGAAGCAAATTGCATGCGATTCAGTGCTGAATTCTAATTGGTTTACAACAAAAAAAGAGGCGAAGCATTGCAATAATTAAATTAAATAAATAAATTTTTGTAAATATATAAATACTTTTAATTTTATTTTATACGAGAGGGTAGGGAAGCACACCGGGTTCAGCTAGTAATATATATTTAACAAAAAAAAATTCTATATATTTTTAGAAACTCTGAATTATATACGAAAACAGTTATTAAGTAATTTCTTAAATGATAATTTCAAAAAAAAAAGTCTGAATTATTTTTAATAGATATTTCATTATACAAAGACAAAGCACGAGTAATTGGCTCATTAAGTGCATAAAGAGTTCTATGGATTTCTGAATGAAATAACGAGTAATGGCGTAATGTCCTTGCAGGAATATTAAAAGAGACAAATTTTAATAACTGGGCACAGTCAATATGACCTGATATAAGATCATGGATAAATGTTAACGATTGAATCTTTCTTCTTGTTTCAAGTGTTTTCAAACCCAATAGCATAATTCGTGCGTCATAAGAAGTCAATGGCTCAACAAAATTTAATGAACGAATAGCAAACCGAGTAAACGATTTTTGAAATTTTTTAAATCGCGAGCAGTGAATTAAATAGAACGGACTTCAAATAAAGGAAGCATATTCTAACCCTGACCTCACAAAAGAATTATATAAACAAATTAGAGTAAAAGGATCAGAAAACTCTGTACTATTCCTACGCACAAAAGCAAGTAGATAATGCATATGATTTTGGAACCAGATAATTTATATGCTCAACAAAAGTGAACTTGGAATCAAATACCACACCTAGATCTTTAATGGAATTAACATTCAGTAAGGGAGTACCAGAGAGATAATACGAAGAAATGGACGTAATAATGGATTTTGAGTACGTCATAGAAAGACATTTATTAAAATTTAATGGTAAAAAATTCATTAAAGACCAAGAAAGCAAATTATTAAGATCATTCTGTAACAGAACAACATCATTCAAATAAGAGATTTAACTAAATAACTTTAAATCGTCAGCATAAAGTAAAAATTTTGCTGAATGAAAACATTTACTGACATCATTAATAAATAAAGTAAAGAGCAAGGGGCCAAGAATGCTACCCTGCGTTACTCCAGAAGAGGCAATAAATTGATACGATTTAACTCCATTTAATTCAACAAAACATACTCTATTTTCCAGATAAGACTGGATCCAATTCAAGAAAACAATGAAATCCTATTTTGGCAAGTTTAGCTATCAAAACATTATGAGGGACCTTGTCAAAGGCCTTAGAAAAATTCGCATAAATTACATCTACTTGATATCCCAGCTCAAAAAAATTGTTGCAAAATCTTGAGAAAACTGCTAAGTTAGTCACCGTTGACCGACCAGCAAAAAAGCCATACTGTTCAAGGCATATGTGACGCTTAAATGCAGAGAATAACTTATTCTTAATAACAGTTTCAAAGAGTTTAGAAACATTTTAGAGCTTAGAAATGGGCCTATAGTTGAAAATATCATTTGTACTGCTCCCTTGAAGAACCGGAGTTATAGAGCCCAATTTCCAACAGTCTATAAAAGTACCAGTACATAAAGACTTGTTAAAAAGTTTACACAAAGGCTTAGATAACGAAAAAGCACATTTATAATAGATGCAACGCCATCATTATCTGCCTTAACCGAAACTTTCATTTTTAACATAGCTTCACAAATCTCCTCTTCAGATAAGACTACAGATCCAAGGTTTAAAAATGAATCCACATTATTTAAAATTGACTCATCAAAAATAGAGTTTACAATAACATAGTAGTCATAACTTAAAGTAGTCAGCAAACAGATTTACCGTATCTTCAATTGTAAAAGAATGAATACCCAAGTAGTGTGTCGAGGTAGGAATGTAAGAACCATCTCGCTTCGATTGTATAAAATGCCAGAAAGACTTGGGATTAATTTTAATATTATTTTCACACCGCAAAATATATTGCTTACATAGAAATTTATTTAAAAAATTAAATTCCCTCATATAATGAACGTACATTAAGTGATACTGAGATTCATTATTGCGCAAGTTTTTCAATTTCTTAAGACCCTTTGTGTACCATGGTAACTTATACACATTAGGCGCAAAATGAGGGATGCTTTCAGTGCAGATAGTAAACAATTTGGCTTTAAACAACTCAAAACAATCTTCCAACTTTAAATTCAGAAACAACTCATTCCAGTTAGTATTAATAAAAATATGATTTAAAAGAACAAAATTACACAACTTAAAGTTAAAGTACTTTTTAGGAGTCATGCATTACAGAAATTCATAGAACTCACATTCTAAAACTAGAGGAACATGATGGATACTTGACGGGGAAACCGGGCATAAAAATTCGTATAACTGAGTCTTAAAATTTTTTGAGACAAAAATAAGATCTAAAATCTTATTAAGAGAATTTACAAAGTAATTAATTTGACTTAAATCATTACTAAATAAACTATCAATGAAGTTAATTTCAAAAGAATTATTGACATTAGAAGGGATCAGCACATTAGCATGAGGACTCCGAACGATTTTGTTAAGTTTGAAGTCACCCAAAAAACAAAGATGATTATCAGCATTCTTGAACGATGATTGCAATCTGACAATATTTTCAACGTGCGCAGCATATAAATCATATGAACTGTTTGGTGGAATGTATGAGGCACAAATATAAACATCACCCTTTGGATTATGTATCGAAATACAAAGTTGATCAAGTAGCGTGTCACTATTATCCAGAACACAAATAGATGAGCAGAGATTGCGCTTAATTGCCATTAAAACACCACCTCCACGAGTAAGACCAGTTTTAATAGCATCTCTGTCTTTACGATAAACTTGAAAAATATTTGGATTAAAAAATTCCGCATCATAAAAATCAGCATTCAGCCATGTTTCCACAAAGACGATTATGTCAAAATCCCCTTGGGACGTCCAATTAAAAACAGAATGATGTTTCGTCCTAATACCAGACATATTATGAAAATATAACTTCAATTTAGCGCGCAATCCAGATGCATTATTATGGTCATAAACACCCACAGATGTTGCTAATGGTGTTCGCGAAACATGCTCTTGATCTTGAATATCATTCAAATTAATAGGCGAGTAAGACGAATGAACAAACGGCAACGGCAGAGGTAAAATAAATGAGCTTGATGACAACGAAGGCAGTGGGGGTGAACCAGCATAAGCAGCAATTAATGAAGAATGCATATTGTCTTCTAACGATTCAACGGATTTTCTTCTTCTTTCCATAAAAAAGAGTATCGTAAGTATAGACGTAGAATTCCTTTTTATACAGTAATAGAGAAAAATGCTGGTTGTTTTCGTTTATATTTTTTAAAATTATTTTAAAGAATTTTATCTTCTAAACAAAAGTTATTCAAAAAGAAATTTGTTGTTCTTGTTGCCTTCTTCAAACTTACTTGATCTAAAAAGTTCACAATTAAATTCATGTAAAAATTTGTTTTGTTTTGTAAAAAGTTTTCGTTTTATATTTTTAGTGATGAATTTGTTGTTCTTGTTCATTTTTTATGTTGGTTAAAACCATGATTCAATTACTACAGGTTGTCCATTCATTTGACGTTTACTCAGAAGAATGAAGATATACACCCGTAAAATTGAAGAGGAAGTCAAAAGAGTAGTTTTTTAATGCCATCAAAGTAATCACACTATTTTTTTTTGCTGCTAACAGCAAAATATAGAATAAGTACTTTAAAAAAAAAATACACAGCAAAACACTGAAACATAACTTTTTTCATAGAAAACCACAAAACCCTGGTTGTCATTTATATTTGAGAGAGAGAATATGTTTTTTTTTACGAATTTACGGGTGTTGTCAAACGAATGGACAACCTATAATAATTGAATCATGGTTAAAACTAAATGTCATTCATTAATGAAAAAATTTGAATTATTTATTTTTCCTGTAGTAAAGAGCATATACATTAGGGCGTATCGAAAAATTTAGATCGTACTCTAAGAGGTCTCAAGAGGTCCCAAAAAAATTTTAGAAAAAAATAAGTACGTCTTCCTCTCCCGCAAGGACAAAGTTGTTTTTTAAGAAAAACAGTAAAAAATCATGATCTCAAAATGCTTTGGTTTTTGTAAAAAAAACTACATATGTCTTAAAGCAAAAGTAAATATGGACTTTAGCTACCAATATTTTGGCAAACATGATGACACTCTTGATATTTAAGCACAAGGTCCTGTGGAAAGGATATTCAAACCTACAGATACACTCGAGGTAGCACAGAATTTTTGATTGCTTTATGATTGTCTAAATTTTGGCGATTTTGATTAAAGTGTTGGCGTTGCCTTATATTTAGCGAATTAATTATTTGCATATTTTTTCATATGCATTTTCTTGTTTTTGAGAAATGTGTACTTTAATGCAAATTTTTTTTAACTCTTTCAAAAAAATGAATAAAAGGTTTTATATCTCGTTCACTAAAAGTGGTTCCGACGATTTAGAATTTAGATTTTGTAAATATTTTTAACAACACCCTGTCCAAGGGTATCAATTTACAACACCAGGTTAAGAGCACGATTTTTTCGTTTTTATTATTTCGTTAGAACCCCTCAACTTCACAAAATTGTTATACGAAAATTTTGAGCTTCTAAGGTTGCCATCCTATTGGTGTCAATTGACTTAATAATTGTTGTTAAGAAGTGTTTTTATAAAATAATAACCATAAAGGAGAATTGAACAAAATTGTTACATTTCATGCTTGAAGTAACTTTTTTAAATATCAAAATTGGAAAAAAATCGTGGCCTTACCCTGCTCTTTTAAAAAAGATATTTCTAGATAGGGTTTCATTGAAAACTAATTTCAGAATATGAACTGAGAAAATAGTCTTTGGTACCACTTTTGGTGCCCGAGATATAAAACCTTATATTAATTTTTTTGAAAAAGTTAAAAAAATTTTCTAAAAATTAAAAAATTTCATTCAAGTATTCATTTTTCCAAAACAGGAAAAACATATTTAAGGAAAACGTTAACGTATTGAGGAAAAGTTTAAGTCTATATTTACTTTTGCTTTAAGACATATGTAGTTTTTCTTACAAAAATTTAAGCATTTTGAGATCGTGATTTTTACTTGTTTTCTCAAAAAATAACTTTGTCCTGGCGTGAGAGGAAGAGATCCTTATTTTTTTCTAAAATTTTTTTTGGGAGATCTTGATGCTCCTTTGCAACTTTACTTTAGAAACCTCTTAGAATGTGAAATTAGAAAAAAATTGTAATTCGATATGCCTTGATATACATATACTAGTTGAAACCCGGCGAGTTGATGCCACGATCCCTTGTCCAGCACCCATAAAATGTTATCAGTGAAACGGCACGTGTAAATTGTGGTCGAATACCGAATTCTAAGCTCCAAAGCACCGTTGTCCAAAGCCCATAAAATGTTATCAGTGAAACGGCACAAGCAAATTGTGTTCGAATACCGAATTCCGAAGCAGTGCGACTTTTATTTCCAAAGTCATTTGATATCAAACATTTTGGCTGTATGGGAGGTGCCACGCCCCCTTTTCAATGTAAAAACCTTTCTTGGTGTGTATTAAATAACTTCCTGAAGTGTTGTATTGCAATTTAGTAATTTTATGCCTCTGTGGTAAGTAATATTCTTGGCTTAGATATTTTTTATTAGAAAAATTTCATTTTCCATAGGAACATGCAAGTTGCTTAAAATTTTCAAGAATTTGACACCATAAAAACTTTCGTACCTGAAACATACAAAATGTTTTTAATACTAATTTTAATTTTTGGTGAAATAGAAAAAAAAAATCAATCAAAAATGAAAGTGCTGGCTTTGAAAATTAATAACTCGGTCATGTTACAAAGGTTTACATTAATTTGTTTTTTGTTTGAAATTCTGTTTAATTGTCCGTGCAATCGTGTTTCAATCTTTTTAATTTTCGTTTCCCTTCTAATTTTATAATTTTCCAAAAAAAAAAAACTTAACGAATTTCTTTATTTCACAAAAACTTTGGTAAAAATAATTGTTGTGTAAAAAATATTAACAACCAAAAATGGCTTTTTTAATGTTCCTTCATATGATATGCATAAATGAAGGGTCAATTTAAAGTTTATATCGTAAAAATTTAAAAACCATCGAAAAATCAATCCTATCATAAAAATTTCTAATATTTTTATTCATTTTGTATTTTTGCAATTCTGTTTGCATAAAAAGTAATGGTGTAGTGAAAGAATCGTGACAATTTCTCAATGCGTTTCTGAGTTACACTCTCAAATATCCATTTAAACAATGCCACAGCAACAACAGCGCCACCTACCAGGTCAAACTTTAAGCATAAAACCATCTACAGGCCCAGCAGCACACACACACACACCAAATTTCATCAAAATCGGTCCTGCCGTTTAGGAGGAGTTCAGTGATAAAGCCAGGTACAGAAGAATTTTATATATAAAGATGTATATTTTAAAAGAAATTTAAGATTACAATTGTAGTTAATAAAATATATTTTTAATACGAAAAAAATGTAATGCATAACAGAAATAATTCAAATTTTTAATGGTATTTCAAAAATAAAACGATTTTCAAAGAACAACGCATTCTTAATAACGCATGCGCAAGCCTGCGTAGTAGTAATAAAAACATACTGGCTCAAAACCAATAAGGAACTACAAAAACGAAAGCATCTAATGTGTATTTATGTATGTGCATTTTGCATATATATTAATAGCAACAACCACAACAAATGACACGATTGCGAACCAGAGAACTGCAATGAGTATCCGACA
Source organism: Dichetophora obliterata (assembly GCA_963920525.1). NCBI lineage: Eukaryota > Metazoa > Arthropoda > Insecta > Diptera > Sciomyzidae > Dichetophora > Dichetophora obliterata. Next base: position 82,626,065 of record OY986435.1, on the reverse strand, counting down.
GAATTCGGATACTCAAATCATACCCGAGTGTCGTGCTGTTCTGAACTCTATCCATACTTATTAATATGTGAAAAATACTTATAGGCATTCGGCTCATTAGCATTTTTTCGGTTATAAGTACATTCTCATATCCGAGAGCGGCGTGATCCGATCCACTTCGAGCCGTTTTCAATGAGTGCGTTGAGTCAGTTTGTTACAAAAGCGCTCGATCCGAATGTATTTTGAGTGTACTCTGAGTACTGCTCCTTCTCTGCCAACGTCTCTTAGCGTTAATTAGTTTTTTTTTTGTGTATGCACTTTTCATAAGTATTTGTCTGCAGGCCATGTGAGCTCTCATTTTTTGTTTGTTTTTTTCTCGAAAACGAGTTTTTGCTATTTTATTGTTGCACTCTATGGAGAAAGAAACAATAACAACGCTTGTGATTTTGGTTTGTTAGACATAAACAAAAATAAAACAAAACCAAAAGGCCGGCGCACAGTGGTTAAAAGTTGGAAATAAATACCAAAACTGATGATCTCTTTTTGTGATTTTTTTTTCTTTGCGTTGCTTAAGAATATTCAAACTCACATGATTCCAAAATATTTATCAGAAATATATGTATATAGGTTTTCTGTGTAGACGCCTTAATATACGATTGATGTAAAAATGTTGAAAAAATTTCGTAAAATATTGATATTTTTCAAGAGTTATTACAGACAATTCAGAAAACGTATTGCAATCTGGTTTTTTTAAGTACACAAAACATTATTGAAAAAGTTTTTTGCATTCTTGAAATATTTTTTTTTTTAATTTTGCAATAAATTTCTTATGCAAAGTTGATATGACAAAAAAACGTAAATTTTTTTTTTTGCAGAATAAAACATAATGATCTATGGATGTCGACGATATTTTAAATAAAGAAATGCTTTTATTGGACTGTAAGTTGAGCGATTAAAAAAAACTGACAGAAATTTTTGAGTCCGTGAACAACATTTGGTAAATGCGTTTAGAAGAAAATATAGATATGTTTAGTCTCAAGGTTTATTGCTATAGTCATTTTCTTTAGTATTATTTGAGGCATTTTTTGTTTAACGATCACTTCTTACGAGTTAAAATCGTTAAATTTTTAATGTAAATAGTGAAAGCATTTACTTACTAAATACGATAAATGCTTTAAAAATGTTATTATGCTTCTTTTGCAATACTTTATATTTGCAGAGTACTTAAATATTCTATAGTGTGTTTCTCAGTCTATTAATTTACTATGTTAATATATATTAAATATTTTTTTAAATAATTACAACTAAATTTAATTAGTAAAACAATAATGTGATATGTATAAAGTTAAATTAATTCACATTATCTTATAGCTTACTATGAAACATTTTAATGAATTTCGCAATAAAATGCTTTCAAAACTATTCAAACATTCAAATTCCCTTGTCAAGAAATGTTCTTCAAACATCTTCAATTAGCTGAAAGTGAAATATATATTCTTTGATTCTAAACAACAGAATTAGAATACGTACACGGAGAAAATTAATTTGCTTGAATCAAGCAAATGTTTTGCTTTAAAGCAAATAAGCAAAACTTTGCTCAATCACAATGTGATTTAAGAAAAAGATTGCTAAATTGCAATCACTCCTCGATTATTTAGGAAAAAGCAAAATTTTGATTACATTCAAATTTTTACTTAATTTCAGCAAAAATTTGCTAAGTTATTATAAATGGGAGGAGCAAATGCTTACTTAATTCAAGCAAATATTTGCTTAGTTGTTATATATTAGAAAAGCATATTTTGATTAGTTTTTGCTAAAATTTTGCATAATGTTGAAGTGGCTTAGAATCAAGCGCAAGTTTTGCTTAACCACAATACTAATTTTGCAAACAGTTTTCTCCGTGTATGCAAGCCATGTTTTTATGCTACACGACCTGTGCTCACTTTATCACAATGCTAAAAAGTATGCTATTATCTTTTTTAACTGTTGATAGTATCACATTTACAACCAGTGCCAATTTGTGGCAAAAAGCATGAGGTTCACTCCTTTTTTTGGAATTCAAACGAAACGATAAGCTTTTTTTGATGATTTTGTTTTTGTTTTTATAAAAAGCAACAAATAATATTTTTGAATACTATAAACCTTTAATTTAGACAGTTTAGATGCAGCGCTTCATTGAACTTGGAATACGGAAAAACACGTGAATTGGAAAATTTCGTATGGGAGGTGGGCGTGGCAGAAAATACTTTTTTTATAATAGACATATATTGAAGATTTCTGACAGAATGGTTCTTGTATTGGTTTAAGACAAAAAAAATATGGCGTTTTAAATATTTGTGTTGTATGGGAGGCAGGCGTGATTGAGGGCGGATTTAAAAATATTTTTGTGTGTATTCTAATAAGGCAAATTCCAAATAATACACAAAATTTAATTGGTTTACGATGAGTCCTTCTATTTATTGACAACTTTTGTATGGGGCTCAACCACTGTGTGGCGCACGTGTCTGTTTGCTTCTTGTGCGTAAACACGTGCAATAGAAGTGTAATTTATATTATGCGCATGTGATTTGGTAACTGAAGGCTACAGAAAAATAAAAAAATAATTTACAAATTTAATAATAATTGCTGATTGCAGAAAATGAATGACTTACGATACTATCGAAACTGCGTATTATTTGTAAGCCTTAACAATGTTACCTCATGCGCAGCTTTCACTGTGCACGATAAAAACAAAAAGCAACACAAGAATAACACATCTGTTATTCAGCATTTAGATATGCGTAGGAAAAAATAGCACAAAACAAATACAAAAGACTCGCTCACTATTTACTGCTGCGCTCTACTGCGCTCTACTGCGCTCTCTTTCATATCCGTGGCAGATGAGCCGAGTGATTCGGCTACTTGTGTCGATTATGAGTATTTGGGCAAGTAGGATAAGTATCAGCAAGACGACAACAACCATAAGTAGTTATGAACCGAAAAAACCCGATCTTTCCTGATCCGACTCATGACTTAGGATACTCATATTTATTTGAGCCGCCGCATTCTAGTTTCGTAGAAGAGAATATGAGTCGAGTTGTGTGCGCTTAGGGTGAGTAGGTTTTTGTACTTATTTTTTTCGGATATACTCAGAGTCGCAAAAAAGCTATCCGTTGCAGATCTCTGTTGCGAACCAAACGAACAACAACAACAGCATAAGCAGCTACTCCAGCAGCTTGTGTTTTTCTCATACGAATATATGAATTTTTTTTCTTAGATTTTGCTGTTTTGTAACTTTATTAAAAAAGTGACAAAATCCATAATTAAATATTCGTTTTATTCGTACTCTAACTGATATTTTGGCATATATTTGTTTTTTTGTACGATAAATATTAAAAGCTGTAGGTATACCCCGTAAATGTTAACTAAACTTTTTAAATGTGTTTGAAAAAATTTGTGAAAATGACCCACATACGAACCGCGCTGTAAGACGTAATTCTACTTCAAAAAAACTTTAAAAAGTGTCTGTTTTTTTAAACTCCCGGAGGCCCTTAAGCGATCCTCTCCACAATTTATTTTACCACTGCCAATTACAATTTTTTGCTGTAAATTGATGCATTTTTAAGATGTTTTGATATAAATAAGAAAAAAAAAGTGTTAGAGCTTAGGACCATGACCTTCCCAGGATTTGAACTCGGAACATCTGGGTAACAGCTTAATGCGCTACCACTATACTACAAACGTAGAACAAAACTTACATTGAGACAATAAATTCCTAACTCAAGTATATACTGAGATACAATAACAACTATTATTTTTATTTTTAGAAAATGTTTTGCTTGCATTTCAGACAAAGGTTGAGTATTTATGTCCAGTGAATTACGCAGTAGAATGGTGACAGGAGATGGGGCGATAATCTTGAAACTTCTGACTGCAAAGATAAAAACGGGAATCTAGTCACATATGTCTAGAGTACACTCACGTTATAGAGGGAACACTTCTCTAAGGTTCTGAACGGCGACACTGACAACCATCCAATTGAGACGATATCGTGGAAATTTCAATTACGGATGTCAAATTTATAAATTCTGAAATTCCGGGATTTAAAAAAGGGTTCTGGATCGACATCCCTAATCGTAACGTTTCCATTATTACCATAAGTTTGTATAAAAATTTAAGATAGATTTTTTAATGAAACAACAATGAATATTAGTAACATTATTTCAGATAATATTTAAATACTTAATGTTTAATACAAATCGAATTTCAAAAGCAATGGAACAGCAATGGAATTTTTCTAAAGCTTTTGAAAAGATTAAGCACAATTTTGTACTTTAAATTTCAAAAGTTCAGGATAAATGGTTAAACCAATCTAAAGAGAAAAAAATCAATGAAAATGATATATATCAGACGGTTCTGGTTGTATAAGACTAAAACTTGGTAATTTAATTCCTATGCTTACTGTCAGTAAGTGTACTAAAAATGGACAAGATTGCACTATACCTACGCCCACTTTTAAAAAATTATTAGTGCTCTAAAACTACGGTTATGGTTTAGGGAAATTTTTCTTCGCTACACCCCTTTTTACCGCCCACGAACCATAAAAAATGCTATATTTCAGACGGTTTTGATCTCATTAGATGCATTAGCCGTGGTCAAACTATATATACGCCCACTTTTTCAGAAATTATTAAAATTGACTTCTGAGCCTCACCTCCTTAACCACCTAATCACCTAATCACCCAATCAATAAAAATGTCATCATAGTTTAGACGGTATTGAATGTGTGTTTTATATAGACTCCAAAACTAAACGTCCGATTGAGTTCAAACTTTCAGAACATGTTTGCTGTATCACGAAAAATTAAGCTAGGGTTGGATTAGGGCACGTGGCACTGCCCATACAATTCAAATTTATGATATCAGTCGTCACACAACAGTTGCAACAGCAACAGTGGGAAATAAAGTCGCCAAACTAATTTAAGTTAAAAAAAAATCAGAATAAGGCATCAAACAAACTAACAAGACAAAACAATTTTTACAAAATGGAGTTTAACAATCGTCTACTTTTGAAAATCATTGAATTGGGTATTGCTATTGCCTGTATTGTACTCTTTGAAACTGTTGGCACGCTCTCCGTACGACCCATGATCGTTTGTGGCACAATTGGTGGTAATACCGTCATCTGTGGTGTGCTGCTCATCGGACACATAATCAATTCGCTGGTGGAGAAACGCTTGAATGGCTTGTTTTCTCTCATCGGCTGCCTGCTATTCGTTATCTCAGGTGCTTTGGTGATCGATGAATGGCATGATAGCTCTGACCTATTGTTCAAGGAACGCAAGCGTAATGCTTTGGCTGCTGGCTCCTTGATGATCATCAATGGTGCCGTCTTTCTCTTGGATACTCTGTCCATCTACAGAACGTAAATTTATGCAAAACAAAAAAGCTTAGAATCTCCACAATCAAACAGAATTTCATGAAAAAAGAATCAAGAATTCTCATTTTGTTTATATATAGTATATACAATATATATATATTAATGTATATGTCTTTGTCCCGTATGCATTGTCGTTATTGATATTTATATATATATATATATATATATATATATATATATGTACATGTAATCGCTTAAAAGCTAAGTTTATGTTTGATATTTTGATAAAATATCAAATAGCTTTGGAACTGAATGTCACATAAAACTCCCATACTCAAAAGCATTTCAGAATTACCCAGGTAGTGTTGAGAACTGCTTATTTTCTCTTCAAAAGGAAAACATAGCTAGTCGAAAACAGCAAATAGTGAAAGAAAACGAAAAACAAAGCAAGCGTCGAAAAATAAAATCATAAAAATCAACTAAGAATTTTTGTGCGTTTAAATAAACAAATAAAAATTTAAAATCATGAAAGTTGTAAAAAAATCGTGTGTGATTTGTGCGAAAAGCTTTTCAGTTCGTGATGTTAAATTCTAATCAGTGCCTCATGAGGAAACTCGTTACCATGATTCAATTATTACAGGTTGTCCATTCGTTTGACAACACCCGTAAATATGTAAACAAAAATATATTCTCTCTCAAATATAAATGACAACCAGGGTTTTGTCGTATTCTATGAAAAATAGTTATGTTTCAGTGTTTTGTTGAGTATTTTTTTTTTAAAAAAGTAGTTTTTCTATTTATGCTGCTAACAGAAAAAAAAAAATAGTGTGCATTGCGTTTATAATAATTATTGCTTTGATAATTATTATTGAAAATTGTTTTCAAATTTTGTTGCGAGCCGTTTTTTTTCAATTAAAGTATAAATCGCGACTATTAAATTGTAATTATTAAAATAATAATGCCTTCAACGTGCGGTATTTGCAAAACCGTTTATTCTGGTGATAAAATTCTCAACAGAGCTGCGCAGCTTTCGTATTGAAGCTTAGGACAAATAGAAAAGAAAACACACTGATACATTGCATAAATACATTTCGGAACTTAGCCAATCTGCTAACTTAATACTTGAACGGTCCATTACGAAGCACTTACGAAATGACATAAATCCCCTTATTATACATTTTTTAAATTTTGGTTCAACCGTAAACTGAAATCCTAATTTTGCTTTCAATATTTGACTTAAAAAATAAAAATCAATATTACAAGTTATTTTGTGCTCGATAATATGTTGGGCAAAAAAATAAAAATCAAAACTTACCAGTTATTTTGTGACCAAAAAAATTTCTGGCAAATTTTGATTTTTATTTTTGCTTTGAAAGAGTAAAAAACCAGAAATAATTATTATTTTTTGCTCAAAATTTGAAAAGTCACAAAATATTTATTATTTTTGACTTTTTATTATAAAATGCATACTTAGTACGGTCTCTGATTATAAATCAATATCTTTACGCTATAAGTTACAAAAGTCACACCAAAACTTTTTCTAAATGAGATTATAAATTCACTTCAGTTGTGAATTTTTGAAATTTAAAAATGTCAATGAGCTTTTCAGTGTTTTTGTTTGATTCCAAATATGAATGTTTGAATGTATCAAATAATTTCGCATTATAGCCAAAAAATAAACGAACAGACAAGAAAATAAGTGATTATTGTGTTTTTATCCATTTCTGAGCTACATTTTAACTTTCAAAACTGTAGCTCATCGGGAAGTTGGTGAAAAATGGATTCACTAGTTACTATTTTTTTAAACTAAACTAATAAACGAATTATTGGAACGAATTCTTCGATAAGTAAAATTATTCGATTGCAAACTATCAAAAGTGAAAATCATTTCATCGTGTCGCTGATTTTCAAAATATAAAAAAATGTTTTCAAAGAACATAATATTAAGCTCCTGCATACATATACTGACTATTAAAAAAATAATGCTACGGAAAGATTAGTTATTCATCTATATTTAAAAACATGCTTTCAATGAAATTCACCTCTAAACTGACTCTTCTTTTAATAAATTTAACTTCAAAGCTAAAAAAATACTACAAATAAAATTAACTACATTTTTGTGTTACGTGCACTGTATACGTTTCTCTTATTATTTCTATATTATTTGTACAACAATATATTGAAATAAGCTTTTTAAAAACTCACTTAAATTTTCTATCAAAACAAACAAGTAGTACAGAACGTAGTAGAAAAAGCAGCAGTGAAATGTATTCTTGGGTATTTAGTACTGCGAAAAAGTATGATATTCCTGCAAGGAATTGGATTTTAAAGGATTTTCAAATAAATTAAATAACGGCTGCATTTCTTCAAAGTCTTTAAATCTCTTTTCAAAATTATTTATAAGGGTTTCTATTATGTCAATGTGTTCATTCTTTTGTTCGCTTGTAATATTTTCAAAAAATGATGCTCTTGGGAAACTTGAATAATTTTCTTCTTGAATATTAGCTAAAAGTAAAAATAGTGTTGTTTTGAATTCAAAAATGTTATTGTATGAATTGTAAACAGTCTTATTTTTTCCTTGAAGCTGAAGGTTTAGCTTATTTACGAAATTGGTTATATCTGTTAAAAATGCAAAATCCAAATTAAAGCTATTGTCTTGTAAAGCATATATTAAATGTTCAGTATTATCTATTTTTTCGATTTTCAAAAACTGCATTACTTTATCCCTTAGATCGTAAAGCCTGGAAAGGCAATCGCCACGACTGAGCCACCTTACTTCTGTGAACATTTTCAGGTCATAATGTTCGGCGTCGGTATTTTTAAGAAATTGAACAAATTTCCTATGGGTTAGAGAATGATGTCCTCCTCTTATTGTGTTAATAATTTTCTCTGCTGTTTTCATGGCAGGAAATGTGCTCAAAAACTTTGAAGCAAGTGCAACCTGGTGGATGATGCAATGAAGAGATGACATTTCGATCCCGTGCTTTATCAATTGACCCACAAATCCATCATTTCTACCAACCATAACGCTAGCACCATCCGTACACACTCCAATTAATTTACTCATATCTAATTTGGAGAAAACGCTTTCATTTAGAATATCAAACAAAATTTTTCCCGTAACATTTCCATGTAATGTTTCCATGGAGATCATTGATTCAAAAACTACGTAATCAGAACTTACACTTCGGATGCAAATTACTAATTGACACAGATCGTTAATATCAGTGCTCTCATCTAATGATATGGAAAAATATTTGCAGTTATTCACCGTTTTCAAACTCAATAGAGTGAGCTACTTGTTCTATACGTCGAGCTATGGTTCTCGCGGACAAGGGAATGGATTGAACAACATCAGTTTTATAATTTATTTTATTCAAAATATCAGTGCAAATGTTCTTAATAAAAGTTCCGTCAGTAAAAGGTCTGCCATGTTTTGCTATATGAAGAGATATTATGGTTGACAATGTCACTTTAAGTTTCTTTTGGGTTTCCAGATGGTTCATTTCATTATCTGTTGCTTCCATATCAGAAAGCCATAACTTGAATTTTTGTAACACAGAATCTCTTTTTTCCCTAAAAATCCTATATTTTTCAACTCTATTCAATTTAGTTAATTCATTATGAGAATGTTCATAATGCCTTTTAAAAGCGTCTTCGCGTGGACTTTTGAATGCTGTGTAACAAATTAAGCATTGCATTTCATTAAAGGCATTCCTAAATAAGAAAAATTTTTCGCATATATTTTCAGCTTCCATTTTGCGCAAGATGTTCTCACTTCGGTGGCTCAAAGGCGAATGAACAAAATAACATATTTTGCGCTGTGTGGTTGAACGAAAGAGCGCAAAATACGAAAGAGCGTAAGCGTCTGTGTGAATTGGTTTTCCACAATTGTGGTATGGAGTGCCGATCTATGGTGTATATCTTCATTCTTGTGAGTAAACGTCAAATGAATGGACAACCTATAGTAATTGAATCATGCTCGTTACCAGAAATGGATTGATGTCTGCTGCGTGATGAGCACAGAAAACTCGTTTGTTTGCGAAAAAGATTTATGTTTTCACTTATTGATAATGGCCGATTAAAAGCGCTCTCTTTTTGAGTAAATTTTTTGACAGCTTATGTTTTCCATAAAAAATGTCAACACTACCTGGGTAATTCTACTATGACACAAAAGTAAAAAAAAAATAGTATATTGTTCAGGCTGGCTTCATTCGCTTGTGCTTAAATAAAAATTTGTTTCGTTTTACAATTTACATTGGTAAAACTAAAAAAACATAACAATTAAACAATTGTTATAAAAACTAATTTTTACTGTTCAGTATCGTCGACTTAAAAATCTATTCAATACACAAAATGGTAAGTTTGACAATTTTTATTCGTGAAAAAGTGTGCATTGAATAGGTTTAAATAAACTATTTAAATAGTGCAATGCCGTTAATCATAGGACGCAATATTAATCGCCGCACCTGTAGCACAATATGGATAAGAAGCTTACGGCTGTATCAGAACGAGGTACAATATAATGAGCGAAATGATGTAGAAAGACAACGGTTGGCACAATCACGATCTCAGCAGACGCAGAATGAGTACAAAATTCTCATGATAGATCATGGATGAGAAGGCAATGATCAGGAATGAATAATGACACGGCAGCGAACCCTAATAGGCGAGTGCAAAGGCAAACTGGATCACCAACTAATTTTCAGCGTGCGGCGCACAGAGGGGCATTTAGTCGGTTTTTTGGCTTAAAATTCAAAAAATCAAATGGAAGCTACGAACTTTTTTTGGATACCGGTTTTAAGTTAATAAAATTCTGCATCACAAGCAAATAAAATAAATATTTTAAGAGTACTAGTTCAATTATTATTGTTCTAACGCCACAAAAAATTATTAGATAAAGTGTTGGAAATAATATTTTTGTGTCTATCAAAAAATGTGTCCAAAAATTCCTATGTTTTGCTATGCATGTGGAGTCAAAGTTTGTTTTTTGTGTTCTGTTGTCATCTTATAATGGTTTTCTTTTAATATGGACTGTTGTTATAAAGTGTATAAAATTTTGTTGTGCTATTTTGTGCGTCTTAGAAAATATTAAACTTTTTGCAAACGAACTGCAATCGCTTTTATCAAATTAAGCAAGTGCAACTACTAAAGAGTGTGTTTGTTGTTACTGCGCTGCTTGTTTATTTGTTGTGTTTTTTTTTGTGTTTTTGTTTTGTTTTAAATTTTTTTCTAATTTTTCCATCAATTTTGTAGCTATACCGTACAGTCTGTATATCTTTAATATTTTCATGATTAAAGCTTAAACGTTATTGAGGAGCTAACATTCAAAACATGATACGTCACAAAAGCAATTTTCCCTATATGCATTTTCTGAAATCGTGTTCCCTATTATTAGGATTACTACCGCAGTACTTAAATCAAACTTTGTTGTGACAAATCTCTTTTTGAATGTTATTCCTTCAAATATAAAATACACTTTTACGAAATTCTGCGTTTATTAATGCCCTGTTTAGGTAGAACGAAGCCTTCGTGACAAGCTTCGTTCGTTTTCCGACGTGATCGTCCTTAATTGGGCCTTTGTAATTTTTTCTTGCGTCGTCGTCCATTTCTACTTTTGGTAGAAATTAAACTGTTTTTAAATTGATTGTGATAGTTTCTGTTTATAAAAAGATTGTGTGTACTTCATGGTGCAACTTCTATTTTCAGAACGATAATAATTTTGCTTTCGTCAAATTGTGACGTCTCGTTCGGATTTTTTTGCTAACAAAGACCCAACTTTCGTTGGGTCAACTTTACTGAGGATACGTCTTCGTTCGTTACTGAGTCAGCTGTGCTCGTTTGTGTCTGATATTCTTCATGCATGGATCCAAAACAGCTGATTGCCGCCTGTTTTTTATTGATCTGTATTTTATTAATTAATATGATTTTTTCATATTTATGGAATACGAATTTGGCATTGAAATTTTGAAGACATTAAAAGCTCTGAATAAATAATGTTTAATGTAGCGTGTACCACTTATCGACAATGCGGAATAGTTGCAATTTCTCCGTTTAATCTATGTTTAATTTGTTGTTATATTATATGACAATCGTATGCTTTGAAGCTATTAATAGTGATGTACTCTATGTTATATGGGTATTCTTATTGGTATATTAAACTTTAATATGAAAATTAATAGTTATCAGTTAATAGTTATCAGTCAAACCGATCGGACGTGTGAAAAATAGCTCCGCTAGCTCTCTTACCATTGTTATACAAAAAATACAAAATAATAATAAAAAATCTTAACTCATTGCTTTGTGCAAATTTTGTGACCTATTATTGCAAAAATACTAAAGTGCAATTCTGCAACTCCGATCAAAAACAATCTTTACACAAAACCCTAAAAATAAAATAAAATAAAAAAAAAACAACAACAGCTGACCTACTAGAATCAAAGACCATAAAAAATAAAAATCAACAATAATATACCGGCATAAAGTAATTAACAGCAATTCGGCAAAATACATTAGTAAGCATTTAACCAATATTGTAAACATTCGTGTGCCGACATACAATTAATAATAAAAAAAAAAAATCAATACATATCTCTGTTCCACTTCTTAATTCTTTCGCTTGCTGACCTACAATAATAAAAAAAAACATATCTCTGTTTAATTAATTAAGATTTTAATATGTCTTGTGGAAAAGATAATTGCACGACTGAGGACAAATGTTCGCCCAAAATCAATTGCAATGGGCTTTGTGCTAGATTTTTTCATTATAACTGTATTGGTTTATCTAAAAGAAGCCTAAACTACATACAAGAATATGCAACAAACTTTTTGTTTTTCTGTGACGAGTGCAGAGAAATTTCACCCTCTCATATAATGCTTGCAATAAAGTGCCTTAACGACTCTTTTGCTAGCTTGTTATCTGAAAACAAGCAATTTTTTAATAAGGCATCAAAACAATTTGCCAAATTTGATAGCTTGACTCAGATATCGGAAGACATTAGTGCCACTTTGGAGGCTTCGACTAATACCGTTAAAGATAATGTAACAAATATATTAAGAAACATTAAGCAATTAATGTAACTAGCAAATGACAATAAAAAAAACTCGTACATCGAGACCGCGATAAGTGATATAAAAAATGAAATTAATGGAAACTTTAATAAACTGAAAAAATCTGAATCATTGCAAGACATACGTCAAAGTATCAAATCACTACACAATGATTTAGACATTGCAATGCAATCAGCTTCTACTAAGCCTCTGCCTACACCTTATCAGCCAGATCCACTCACACAAAGTTTATACAACAAAGTCAATGACATAAGTGACGATTTGTACGCATTTCGAGCTGCGCTTGCCGAAATATCATATGCGGTCAGGTCTCTACCAAATGGAATGGAAATTATGCCTGAGTTGGTTTCTCCTCAAAAAACTTCTGTCATCAGTTCCGCACCAAACCATACTCAAAACCTGCCAGATTCCCCCCACCATGATGCATCTTCCATTTTTCAAGAAATCCTGGAAGCAACTACACTTTCTCCATCGGCTCTTTGTTTTTCTCCACCACCAGTCTCTCTCTTCGTTAATCCAAACGAGCAACCAGCTGCTAATCCTGTCGCTAATCCTGCTAATCCTGTCGCTGAACCTCGCAAATTAATCCATCATTTCGGAACATCATGGAAGTCATCCGAATGGGATAGCAGGATCAAAAAATTAGAGGACGTGAACGAAAGCTCTAAAACTACATTGTTTATTAAGGGCGTAGCAGTTAAAACTAGCGTATCCTGGATGCGTAATTACTTTGGAAAGAAATTTGGTATCGTAATTTCTAACTGCCAGAAGATGTCTTCCAATGCCAGGAAATTTTGCAGTTTTAAACTTAATATTCCAACAGAATATGCGTGGTTGTTCCTCAGCTGCTCTGGTGACAGTGTTATGCATGGCCAGTGGATATTTGCCAAATGGATGAATAAGCCTGGAGACAAGCCGTTGACACGTAGATCTAACAGCGAGAAGAACAGTTTTTCTTATTTTAATTCTAAAAACAAGTCTAATCATTATGCAAGTAAAACTACCAGTAAACTTAGGAATAATTCTAACTCTAATTTTAATTCTAACTCCTATTCTCCTTTCAACTCCAACTATAAATCTAATTCACACTCAAACTCTAACTCTACGTTAAATTTTAAGTCATGTAACGTCCCTAATTCTTATTCCAATTCTAACTCTAACAAAAATTCTAATAACGATAATGCTAGTAATAATAATTTTTCTAATACAAATACGTATAACGCTTTTTCTAAGTCTTATTCTAATCCAAAGAAAACTCTACTTAATAAAAATCCTAATTTGCCTTATCCTGTCCACAAACCATCCGGAAATAAATTACCTAATTCCCGTCCTAGCGCTGACCCCAATTGGAAACTTAAAACTAATATCTTTCCTAGTTTTACTCCTCACATCAAATCTATTTCAAATGGAACAAATTACACTCTTCAGCCCTCTCACCCTAAACGAGTCTCATTCAATCTTAATCCTCACTTGGACACAACAGCAAGAAAAAAGGAGACTAACATACTCTATCCTAACTTCGTCCATTCCCATACTTTAAATCCATCTCCGTCTGTTTCAGTCACTAGTGAAGCTTCTAATCAAGCTGGAAGCCCCACATCTTTTATTGACCCTCTTCAACCACCAAGAGTGAAACTTACGATGAACTCTTGTGTTGACACAGAGAATAGATATGCCCTTTCTCGACTAAGAGAGAATAGTGTCTACAACAATGTGCGTCTTTATCTTGCTCACTTGCATAAAGCACCGATCTCTACCTGTATAGAAGGCAAGACCAAGACAAACCTCAAAGTCTTGATTCAGCAAGAAGGTCTACCTACCGATGTCAATGAGTTAAGCCTTTTATTTACCAGATTCCACGAGCTACTTGGCTTGACGAGCCATCAAGTCAAAGAAGATCTTGACACATATGCTACTCATGTGAGGTCAAAACATATATCTTATCTTCAAAAGTCCCGTAAAGAGCAGCAACAATATTATTCCTAACCAAATTATTACTCCTACTCAAAACCCTTCTCCCAGCCCATTATTTGTCTCTCTTTACTACCAAAATGTAAGAGGCTTACGCACCAAAATCTCTACAGTGTTTCTTAATTCTCTTAAGCTTCCCTACGACATATTTGCCCTTACTGAGACCAATCTTACGCCCGACTTTAAGGATACTGAGGTCTTCGCGTCCGATTTCGTGGTTTTCAGAGACGATGGTCTCGACAAAGATGATCTCTCCTCAGGTCGTGGTGTCCTTCTCGCTATTCACAATCGCTTCAATCCTACCATTATAAAAAACTCCCACACTGCCAACTTTGAATTTATATGTGCCAAAGCTTGCATCACAAAACGTAATGTATTCATTATTTGCTGTTATATTCGCCCGTCTCAACCAGTGAATGGTTATCAGCTCGCAGTAGACGCAATAGATTCACTTTTGGACCTTATGGATCCATTTGACACCGTTATTTTTCTGGGAGATTTTAATCTTCCCAACCTTCAATGGGTCCTCTCTGATGATGAATCCTACTATCTTTCTTCAAATCCTACCTCTGAAAAAGAAATTCTTTTTACTAGTTGTATTTCAGACTGCGGCCTTTACCAGTTGAGCGGAGTTACTAACAATTTAGGTAGACAACTAGACCTAATTTTTTCTTCGGATTTAGATAACTGCGTAGTCTCCGCAAGTAACCATCTTCTTTCAACACTCGATCAGTACCATCCACCATTATCCCTTACCTTATCATATCCCATTGATATCAAAAATACACATTTCGAGCACTCGTACCGCTTTAACTTTCGGAAAACTGATTTTGTAAAACTAGAAATTTTATTCAGTAGAATCGATTTCCAACATCTCTTCGATAATGGTTATGAAAGCGTTGAAACTGCAGTTGCTCACTTCTATGACATAATTTTCGGCTGCTTCACACATTCTGTCCCCTTCACCAGGCAGAAAAACTTTTCGTCATGTCCTCCCTGGTACAATAAGGAACTACGTGTACTCCGCAACAAAAGGAACAAACTATGGCGCGCATATTTAATTTCTCGTTCTCCTCTTGATCTCACAAATTATCTTCACGCCTTTAACCTTTTTTCCGCATTCTGTGAAACGCTATAAGAGTCTTATCTTGCTCATATTCAAAGTGTTGTGGAAGAGCTCATACATAATACCTCTGCATAAGAAAGGACCAAGAAACGATATTTCCAATTACAGACCTATTGCAAAACTTTCATGTACTCCAAAAATGTTTGAAAGCATTATTTATGACATTCTCTTTTTCCATTGCAAATCTATTTTTCCTCCCAGCCAACACGGCTTCCTCAAAGGAAGATCGACTACCACTAACCTTGCAGAATTTGTTTCAAACGCTCTATGCTCGTTGGAAAGCGGGTACGAAGTTGATGTAGTGTCTACCGACTTTAGTAAAGCGTTCGACAAAATCTCACACACTATCATTCTTCTTAAGCTTAAAGCCTTTGGTTTTCCATCACTCTTTATATCTAGGATTAAATCATATCTCGAAGAACGCCGTTATAATGTCATCTTTAGATTTTCCAATTCAGATTCTTTTTCAGCTACCTCTGGTGTCCCACAAGGTAGTCACCTTGGTCCTTTGTTGTTTGTCTTAACAATCTCTGATGTAGATGGCATCATCAAAGAATCCAATCTCTCTGTGTATGCTGATGACATGAAAATCTATCGGCGCATACAAACTAACGACGATTCTCACTATCTTCAAGAAGATCTAGTTAGTTTTTCCACTTGGTGTCAAAAAAATCTTCTAGAGCTCAACGTTAGTAAATGTCAAGCTATTACATATTCACGCAAGCGTCTCCAGCTTCCCCCAAGAACATATTACTTACTCGGCAAGCCAGTTCCTCCTGTAAGCTTTTTAAGGGACTTAGGTGTAATATGTGACAAGGAACTTCATTTTAGGTCTCATATTGATAATATCATTAGTAGAGCCAATTCTGCACTGGGTTTTGTGAAACACTGGTCCAGAGAATTCTCCAACCCTTACGTTACTAAATCTCTCTACCTTACCTTTGTTAGACCCATCCTCGAATATGCCAGCCTGGTTTGGTCTCCTATCTACAACATCCATTCTGTGCGAATCGAAGCCGTTCAACGAAGATTCATTAGGTTCGCACTACGCGGTCTTCCCGGTTCTGACAGTTTCAACTTACCTCCTTATGCAGACCGCCTGAAGTTGATTAACATGCAATCTCTTGCAAAACGAAGAGAAGTTGCAGATGTACTCTTCATTCATCATCTTGTATGCGGTACCATTAACTGCCCTGCACTACTCCAATTAATATCCTTTAATACCAACCCACGTAACCTTAGGTCTATTCCTCTCTTCCACCTCAACTTCCATCGTACCGACTATGGTTGCAGTGAACCTGTAACCAGGATGCTTCGTGTAACTAACAATTTGATCAGCGAATTTGATTTTCATCTGAGCAGATCTCGACTCCGAAATGCCCTTCTAAACTCCAACGCCACTTCTTCTTAACTCCAACGCCATTTTTCCCCCTCTATAATTTTTTTCTTACAGTTAAGATATGATACATATTCCCTGTTAATTATTGTAAGTTCCCTTTATTACTTTTCTCTCCGTATTTCCCTTTTGACGTGTTCTTATAATTACGTTTTTCTGGTGGGCGGATTACGCCCACCACGAATTGGATATCTTTCGAACACTAAAACAAGGGAAGGAGAGAAAAAAAAATAAATAAATAAACCCTGTTAGAATAAGTTAAGACCCTGTTAGAATAAGATTAGTTCTTAGTTAATCAGCTTGTATTAAGCTTAACGAATAAATAAATAAATAAATAAATAAATTAACTGTGCTGTCTATTTTTTAGGAACTGCTTCTAATGCATTTCTTATAACTCGCCAAAAGTTGTACGATATAATGTAAACGTCTGGGCATTCCAAATTTAATGATAAGTTTCAGAATTTGAGAGATGAAATGAAGCGACGAATGTCTTGCGGAGAAATTAGAGGAAGGCTTCGCAGAAATAATAAATCAGTTTATTCAAGTTACGTTGGACAAGAGCACGTAGAATTGTGGCAACGTTTTTGAGTTCTAATCGCGATTGGTTAACTTCTTCAATATCTTTTACTACCTCTTATCCACAAAAATGCTGCACCAAAAAGTTTCCTTGCTATACTGCTGTACAGTCAGCCAAAAAATACTGCTATCTTGCGCGAGAATTTATTAAAATGTCGGAAACTTCGTGAGAATTACATTTGGAGGTTTTTCTGAATCATACCGTCCAACGCTTGATAATATTGCAAAAACGCGTGATAGATGATTTGCAGAATAAGGAGTTATCTAAAATTTTGGTTATTTACAAAGTGGGGTTTTGACGGAAGTTTGGGCAACAGCACATACAAGCAAGCCTTCCAGGACCCTGATGCATATGGTTCATCAATATTCATTTTCTCTATTGTTCCTATACAATTACTTTGCAGATCTAAAGTTATTTGGCAAAATCCTCGCCCATCTTCAACAAGATTTTGTCGAGCTTCATCTATGTGCTTCAACTAATAAAGAGTTCAATTCTATTGATGCAATGATTAAAAAATAAGTCAAAGTCGAAAATCTTCAATTTGGCTTATCGATTCCACACGGTTTGATAAGATTTTTCGAATGCTTGCTTCATGGCACCTAAGCTGCCAGTGAAAAAATGGCTAATAAGAGAGCAATCGCAGGGAAAAAGCAGGGAGTGTTAGAAAATAAATCCAGGATTCAAAGAGAGATCAAGGAAAGAATTGGTTTGGTAATTGATCAACCAAAACCCGGATTTGGGAATTCTAATGATCGAAATACCGCTTGACGTTTTTTTGAAAATGCAGAAGTAACAGCATAAATTACTAACCTTGATGTAGATCTCATTAAAAAAATGCATATTGTTTTAATAGTGATTTCATGCGGTTACGAAGTAAATATTGAAAAATTCCGTAATTTTGCGCTAGACACAGCAAGATATTTTGTGCATGTATATCCATGGTATCATATGCCCCCAACTGTGCATAAGATTTTAATTCATGGGCCTGAAGTCATCAAATATGCTTTTTTGCCGATTGGTCAATTGTCCGAGGAGGAGCAAGAAGCTCGCAATAAAGACTTCAAAAAATTCAGGGAGGTTTTTTGATAACTTCTGATCCTATAATTTCAAGCAAAAGGAAATTACCTCAAAAGTTAATTGTTGAAAAAGTTGCCACAAATGGCTGTAAATTTGATTGTACCGCCATTGGTGCCAACAAATGAAAACAACGGCGAAGACACTGATGAAACCGATGAAGACAGTGGCAAAAGTTGTGACGCCAATTTTCATGATCCTTACGATGGAGTATTATCAAGCGGCAGTGATTAAAAATTAATGTTTAAATTATAAAAAAAGGCCACTTCGTCATTTTGTATGGGAGGTAGGTGGAGTTTTCATTTGACTGTACGAAATTTGCATTATAAAACTCAGAATGCATTATAAAAATGAAAATTTATGTGAAGAATTTAAAAGTCCATTTATTAATTTTTGTTGAATTTTAAAACTTTTGATAAGGTAATTTTGTATGGGAGGTAGGTGTGGTTTTCTCCCGATTAAGCTGAATTTCATACATAAAGCGGATATTAAAAATCAAAAGCTACATACAAAATTTAAAGTGCATATATTAAGTTTCGTAGAAGTCATAAAAGCCGTAAAAAAAGTCATTTTGTATGGGAGGTTGTCGTAGTTTTCATCTGATTTGATTCATTTCGCCGCTTGAGCAATTAAGTTTCGTATGTGGCTTTCAATAGTTTTGAGTAAATTAAGTTCAAAGTTTGAGGGCCAATAACTTTTTCTTTAATTTTAAACAGGACATAAACTTGGGATTTGACTATATAATGTAAAAATTAAGAGATCATACCTTTTTCTGGTAAGGAATTAATGTGATATTTGCTTAGAATTGGTTTGTCGTATGTAATAATTTCACACTTTTTTAACTAACCTGGAAACATACGACAAAAAATTTCTTAAAACTTATTTAGAATCTATATTTATGCATAAAAAAAAAAAAAAAATATAATGAGTGTTCAACATATTAAAGTTTGCAAAACTATTTTAGGGCTAAGCCCGGTGCACTGTCCCATTTTGACAGTGGGCGTTTTAGATTCCAGTGTCTTAAATGGTTTTTTTGTCAAAAATTTTTGTGTTGGTTTGTGGTTTTGTTAAATAAGTAAATTTGGTGAATGGCTGTAACGTTTTTATTTCATTTTATAATACGTAATCAGAACGTATTTTATAATAATTAACAATTTTGAAAATGATAACATTGCAAAATATAACAGCAACATAATAATTATTTCAAAACCTTTTTGAAAAATAATTTACAATATCTGCCTCTTTCTTTAGACTTTTCAAAACTTATTTGTTTTGAAGAAGCTACTAGTAATTTTGTTTCTAATATATCTTTTATGACTTTTATAAAACGAGCATTTACTTTTTTATCCAAATTTGCAATTTTGTATTTAACTTTTGCAGAATCTTTAAAAAAAATGTCGAATTTATTTTGTTCGTACTGTATGAATTTGCACTTCGAAAATGGGATCTGTTTAAAACTTAGTAGATTAGATAGTTCGGCCGCCATTTCTGTAATTTAAAGTTTAACATTATCGTAAGAAAATTTATTAATTTCTTGATCAAAGAGGGCGGACTTCCGATTTCCATATTTCTTAGATGCTTTTCAATTGTGCTATGTACATAGTTGACCTCCTGCACCAATGAATGCCCCGGTTCTGAAAAGGTTTGTTCTATTTGATAAATAGTTTTGTTTAAGTGCAAAAATCATAAAAGAGCTGTAGTCATTATTTAGTTTCTATTTTGAGGAACGCAGGAATCACTCCACAATATGATGTGTTTATTTTGTGGATTATCAGCTATAACTTGACATAATGTTTTGATAAGTGAACTTGCTATATCTTTTCCTGCAAAGAATATTGATGAGAACCCTTTTTGTGCATTAAAAACGTTCTGCAAATCGAAACATATAGTTGCACTTTGTTCATTAATATTATTGCGATCAACATCTCTTTCCACCTTCATATATTCCTTTTCATCCTTGTGTATTTTGTATGCCACTGATATTTTTGGATCTAGATTGTTTTTTTTGTTGTCAATTAAAGAGTATTGTCACACTGATCTTTTTTTGGATGGTGAAAAGAAAAATTAAAAGAGTAGTTAAACACATGTCTGTAAATATTGATGGAAACTCGATTGTTGATTTCTTTATATAAAGAATATAAAGAAAAAACATTCTAGTTAAATTGAGATAACTCTCCAGATATTTTTTCTGGGATGATGATCTACAGTAATGAGATACAACAACCAGTAAGCTGGAAATGTGATTTTTAACTTCATTAATTTTATCTTTCTGTGTAGCTTTTTTACCACGGTTCTTTAATTTGGATTGTATCGATGAACCCGATTCGTCATCAACATTATTTTTAAAGTAAGAAAGATAATAGTGTTTGGGAAGAATGATTTAAATGTTTGAAAGCTTTTACTTCGGATTTGCAAATTATATTGCAATGAATTTTGCTATCTTTTTCTTTGATATAACAAACTTGCTTTCACAATCCACTGAAAAATGTTTCTTGCATTTATAAAAACATTTGTCTGAACAAGAAGGACCCACTGATTTAGCATTAACAAACTTGCCATTAAATCTCGAATATGCTTGCCCTTGCTTTCTTAAGGATCTCCGTCTGTTTGCTATCCAATTATCTGGTTTTCTCTGCCTTTTCCTTGTCTGTTTTGGTCCCTTTGAACTGCTCACTAATAAATAGAAATATTCATAATATATAAAATAAAGAAGAAAAAAAATACTGAAAAATATCTTCTCATAGATCTTGATCTTGCATTGTAGAAATAAAGTTTGGATCACAAAATGCAAACATATATGTATTTATTAAAGATACAGTTAAATAAATAATTATTTTACCAGTATGGCTTTAAGACTCTGAAATTTCTGTATCCATCGTTAAAAATTATAAAAAAAGTAATCTGAATAATTACAAACGTTTTAATTTGTAGAGATACTGGAGGCAATTCCTCCTCTGAATGAATGAGTTTTGAATAAACATTTTTCTGTACGAGGCCTGTAACTATAAAAACAAACCCAGTTTTAAGGTGGAAAATATTTTGCTTGCGAAGTAAAAACAAATAAAGTATATTAATGTACAAAAAACATACGACACTTAAAAACTAAATCATTTTTTTATAATTTGTATGAAAGCATGTCGTATGTACCGTTTTGCTACTACATACGACACTTAATTACCAAATTTGATAATAAGCTGTCACATACGACAAAATAATGCCTCTAAATCTCGGAAATAACTTAAGATACCGGAAAACTGACCACGCCAAATGAAAGAGAAACCCTCAAAATAAAAGGAACCAATTCTAACTCAAAACCGATAAAATGCCACATTCGACACTTAATTTCTCAGGCGACGATTTGCGATCTTGTTCTTTATATTTTAGAAACAAGCTAAAATACCAAATTTCATTACTACAGCTTCAAAATTTTACTCCATTTGGTGCCATCTTTGGAAATGAAGTAATTGTTACTTGTTTGCGGAGCATCAGTTTCTTCCTCTCCATCATCGTCGTCATCACTGATATCTCCATTGATCTCTACATCTGCTTCACTTTCGGCATCAGAATCATCAACATGAAAATTTGGTTGACATGTCAAGTCATCTTCCGCACCTTCAAGATCAAATGCAGGAACATCAACTTCATCCTCCTCACTCATGAAGTCTGCAAAACTCCCATCCACTGCATTTCTTTCTTCCTCACTCATTTGCTGGTAGCATGTACTACGACGTACCACCATTTCAGCAATATCTAAATTTCTATCTGCCATTGTACTTTCCTTATGTAATTCAGTATAAAACTTAGCACACGATATTTTCTGCTCATTGTGTAAACTTTGTATGATTCGGTTTACGAAACTGAAACCGTTTTTACACTCTTTTTCTACGTTTACCAGTGTTCAACCATAAAGCAGGCAATAAAATTCAAAATTTGATGGACCTTTTGTTACATTTTCAAGCAAAGACACAATAAAAATAGTCCAAAAGGTTCCTTAAATTCGAAGAATATATTTGTGATGTGTTCAAACAATAAAATAAATCAAAATTCAAAAAAGGTTGAATTTCCCCAGACAGGTAATATGTTTTCAAGGAAAGGCCAACAATAATGTAGAAAGTAAATAAAATTCAAAGAACACGTTTGTGATATGTTCAAATAAGAAAACAATTAAAACCAAGCCAAAATAAATTGCATTTACTAACAAATCCTTCCAATTTTAGTACAAGGTCCCTAGAGACCTTGTCACCCTTTCCCGTACTAAACACCTTTAAACCCTTATAAATCCTAAACTATTGGTCGGATCGCCTTGATTTTCTTAAACGATTCTGCATAAAATTCCCTTGAAATACATATAAGGGTCGGGTATATTTCCCATGGACCATCAAGGAGTAATTTCAGTTTGAAAATGAAAAAGGTCCCCAGGGACCTTCTCTCCCATCGGAGGGTTAATAGAAAATATTAAAAATATTTCATAGTTTTTGTAGCGGTAAATTTAACTCGACAGAGTCCTTATTACTATAAAATAAATCGACGTACCACCAAATAAATCAATTAATAAAGCTAAAGTATGAAAACTAGTACAGGGTTGCCAATATTCGAAGCGCCCATCTGGCAACACTGTAACTTTCCGCAGTGATGCCAAATCGACTAATGACATACCGCGTTTGAAGCGTCATTCCAAGCAAATGTTTACAATGGAACAGTACACGCCACGCGAACGCTCTAAAATTGTTGAAATTTACATTCAACAAAACAAGTCAATAGTGAAAACTCAACGTGCTTTCAAAAAAATAAATAAAGTGAAAAGTGCGCCTTCCAAGAAAACAATTTATCGTTTGTATGAAAGATTTACAACTGGTAATACTCTTGGTATTACCCAATACTGGTAATACCCAAAGAGACCAAATAAAAAGCGACCAAGGCGATCGGATGAGAATATTGCAGCCGTACGAGCCAGTATTGAGCAGTCACCAACAACATCCCAAAATCGCCGTTCTCAGCAGTTCGGCATTCCCCGATCCACTTTACAACGCATTTTACGTGTTGATTTGAATTTGTTTCCGTACAAAATTCAATTGGTAAACAAATTGTTGCCTACCGATAAGCCACGTCGATTGGAATGGGCCCAAAGAGTCATCGAAATGGCTGAAGAAGACGAGCAATTTTGGCATAAAATTATCATGAGCGATGAAGCTCATTTTCAGTTGAACGGAACGGTAAACAAACAAAATTGCCGTATTTATGCCACTGAAAATCCACAAGAGATTCAAGAGGTACCTCTTCACGATGCAAAAGTCACTGTTTGGTGCGGCGTTTGTGCTAAAATGCTCATTGGGCCGTTCTTTTTTGAAGATGATAATGGCCACAGAGTTACTGTCAATCAGGAGCGTTATCGCGATATGATAAACAATTTTTGCATGCCAATCGTTCGTCGAAAGCGTATCAGGCACTACTGGTTTCAACAAGACGGCGCGCCACCACACACAAGCCGCACTACAATCGATTTTTTGAAGAAATTGTTCTCTGGCCGTTTGATGTCAAAAAATGGTGATTTCGATTGGCCGCCAAGATCACCACATTTAACGCCTCCAGACTTCTTTTTGTGAGGTTATTTGAAATCAAAGGCTTACGTCAACAAGCCAAAGACCCTAGAAGAGCTGAAAACCAACATCCGTCAAGAAATAACCGCCATTCCCATCGAAATGTTGAAGAAAACCATGGAAAATGCTGCAAAACGGGCACAATATGTCGTAGAGGCCAATGGCGCCCATTTACGAAATATCATATTCAAGAAATAATGTAAGCAAATCTACTTGAACCCAGTTAAATGATATTTATGACGAACAGACAAAAAATTGTGGTTTCTTTGATTTATTTAAAAATAAAATAGGCGCTTCGAATATTGGCAACTTTTTGCACTTTTTATTTGATGATGATAAAAATTAATTTCAGTTGAATATTTATGCAGCTTTTGCAAAACTTTACACAATCGTTCTGATAGCAGGAAGAAATTATTATTTATATATTTATAAAACACAGCCTTGAAATGCTCTATCTTTTATTATGTTGATACAATTCAGCATTGCTAACTGCAAGGCCGTCAAATAATGTTTTAAATCACGTGTTTATGTTCTTGTCGCTTGACAGTTTGAATAATATTACAGATAAACGCGCACTCAACATCTACTAATTTCTATCCTTTTGTAATTTATTGACAGATTTTGTAGCTTTCCTTTCTACTAACAACTAAATGGAAACTGAAAAGCAATTTCATTGCAATGAATCTTAAAAATTGGCAAAAAGTTACAATTCAAAAATGTATTCATTTATAAAAACGTTTTGCATTGGTGTTGCTGTTCGTAATACAGTATACAGCTGAAATAAGAGATACCACCGCAAGGCACCAATCTCCAGTTGCTGTTGTTTTTGTTATTGTATGAATATTTATTTCTAATTTAATTTTAAACTTTTGCAATTATACGGTTATAAAAGTTGAAAACCGGTTGGGGTAGCGGGGAGGGAGGCAGTGAAATTGTTTCAATCACAGAAAATGACTGCCGTGATTTACTAGTTTGCATAAATTAACGCAAATGGTTTGCTTTCCCGTTTTCATAAAAACTTGTTTGAATATATTGCCTTTTGTTTTCTTGTCACAAGAGTGTAGAGCAATTTTGTTACTCACCTGTATATAATTCGGGATAACAAATTCATTCCTTCAGGCATAAAACTTAAGTTGAAATTCTTATCAATTCGACTCCATTGCTGACGCCCTCGCTTTTAAGCGGCACACTTAATCCAAGCATACATACAGATACATTTGGCTGGCTTTCTGTCTGTCTGCCAGTGTGTATTACTTTCTACAGATTTTCCTTGGTTTATAAGAGAATATTTTTCTTGTAGCTAAATTTAATTTGTGCTTGTGTTGAAAATACCAACACAAGCGAGATTGCGTTACCAGATTAAATTAAACAAAGTTAAAAAAATGCCTGCAACATGCTAGTAAATATTGCCTGCTCGCTTCCTGTCCTTTCCGCTTCCTTTTCATGCGTCATACATATTGTTTTTGTTGCCTTATTCTATTCCGCTCGCAGCCACGTGAAGCAACAATGAGTCATCAATTGGCAACATCCTTTTATAACAACAATAAATGGAAACTGCTTTGTTTGCCGATCTATGCGAGTGTATGTGTGTCCGTCCGTTCGACAGGCTGCGTGGCTGTGTCCTCCTGGATATGCTTCTGTGAGTGCGTGCGTGCGTGCATTTGTCTGACTCTACATTTTGGTGTTTTTGCTCAGCCTTGCCTGCTGACTGCTGTCTCCTTAAGTGATTGTCTTAAAATTCATCCTCAAGGATAACCGATTCACATAAACACCGGGTTGAGGTAAGATCTGCCGCAAGTTCTTAAAATCATATGCGTTGGAGCATGCTTTTGGAAGGCGCCGACGCGAACAGAGGCGTTATTTTAAGGTAACACATTCAGTTTTTATTGTTTTATTCGTAAATTTGAAATTAGTGGATTTCTTATACCCATCTTCGTGAGTTGAATCGTCGAGTGTAAGCAAGATTTTGGTTATTTGGATTATATTTCCGGTCGCGTCTTTACAAGTATAAACATTCATTTGATATGGCCACCAAGATAACCTGGTCACCACGGACAGCTTGGATAAAACTTAATTTAGAAATGTTTGTGTTACGCCATAACAATAAATTTTCATTATAAATGCAATGCAAAGCACATAGTTGTAGAGTTCCACTAGGAGTTGGCTGAGTGAGTAAAGTTGCCAACACAGCACTGAATTTTTCTGCTTTAGCCACTAAAATGGCTTCACACTTAGGAAAAATACAGAAGAGGTAAAATGTAACTATCTTATTTTATTATTTTTTTTTATATGTTGAGTATTGTTTTGGGTTGGTAGCTACACAGTTAGAAATTTTGTAATAAAATTGAAACTTTTCTTTTCTACATATAAGTACATATCAGTTTGAGTTTCAAATCTAGTATTTGCAAAATACTAAAATATGATTTTAATACAGCTTTGGTTTTAAATTTAGTAAAGGCTTGGATTACAACATTAAAAAAAATATAACAAAACACCATAAGAATCGAACCCACGGCATTTAGTTTGTTCACTGGTCTTACCACTGGGCTATTTCGCTATACGAAACAAAAGCAATAAGCAAACACATGAACCAATCGCCTCATATTGAGTCTGAGCATTGACAGAATAACTTTTTACGAGTCCAAATTTAAATTTAGTTACCAAATCAGAGAGGGAAATAAGGAATTTTCAGAAGATCCGCGTTTTTCTTCTAGAAATCGCGAAAATCATTTGTTCAAAAATGTTGAATAAGAAAGCCAAAATCGATAAAGTATACTGTTATATTGTTATTATCTTATGTTATATTTTATTCATTAAAAATATCAATAAGATTTAAAACAAATATAAATTATTTAATAACATTGGTTTGTTTAGAGCCACCTTTTACCTTTAAAAATTTTTAATAGCGAAACTTTTCTTTCTTATATTAACTTTCATAGGAATTTTGAATATACTTTGAAAATCTACCCAGTAGTTTTTTGGCGAATTTTTTGTGCAGGCAAGTTAAAATTTTTGACCGAAACCTGTATTTTAAAAAGAATTTTCGCTTATGAAAACTATCCTAATCATTTATTTTTGCAAAAAAAAAAACAAAGAAGAAAATAATTAAATGTTTGTTTCTTCTCTAGAAATAAGCTTGCTTTACCTAATAAGAAATCTTACCTAAGAATTGTTTTATGACTTTTTCTAAAACCACGTTTTTGGGTGAATTTCCCCTAATTTCTCGGAAACAATTTATCCCATTTTATTTTTATCTCTTATACCAATGGTAATTAAAATTTATTATTTGAAAAATACTACCTACCATAAATTTAAATGCGTGCATCTCAAAACTACTTTTTGCCGATGGTTATACGATAATTAAAAAATTATCGAAAAAACTGTTCGATTTGAAATTTTTGCACCACATACTTCAAACAGCAGTCAATCATAAAGGTAGCTTAAAAAAAACGGAGATGGAACTATTTTTAGTAAAAAAAAATACCTTTCTTTAAATTTTGACATTTAAATGTTATAGTTCCGTTATTTTTCCGTACCAACGATAAAAGCATTAAATTCTTAACACATTTCCGATTTGATTCTTATTTTCAGATGATGCATAAAAATGTTTTCATTTCAACCAGCGGCATTACTGTCATTCCATTATTGTCTTGTATTATTATTTAAAGTTCTCATGCAGCTAAAAGAACACCCTTTATATAATTTATTCAATACAATATTATTGAAAAAGTAAAAAGGACGCGTTTTAAACTCGGTCCAAGTTAAATCAAAAATTGTCACTAAATAAATCATTATTAACTTGCTTCTTGGATATAATTAGATACATAAAGCAACAGTGAATCGATTGACAACCTCTTTTTTGATGAGTAACATTGTTTTTTTATGCGAAATCGGTTTCTTATAACATAAAATTTTATAAATAGTAAGGGTTTTCATGCAAATGGGCAATACCCTTATAAATGGTATAAACCTCATAAGTTTATCAGCCTTATAAATGAACTGTCAAAATTCGTATGAAAAAGCTTTTGCACAAACCAGATAAATTTGCTCTTCGATTTAGGTGAGCAAACGAGGTGGAAAACTTATATGATCAATCAGCTGTTTTCTTTTTTGAAGGAAAAGTTACAATTTGAGCAAAACTAATAAAGATTTAATTCTAAAAATTTCAGAAAACAAGCAAACAATCCGCAAAGCGTCCCCGTTTAAATGGAATGCATCGCTGGCAGATCGCACAGCTGACTTATATGCTGCAAATGCACAATCGACTTTAAGGGCTGTTCATACAACCTGTCTGATAAAAATAACTAATTGCCCAAATTAGAAGCCTGCCACTTTGCATGAAAACCCTTAGTATAAACCAAGAAACAATTATCAAATTGGTGACTCATAATATTATAAATGAAGCACCGCTGTTCCAAGAGAAATAAGAGAACAAGATTTGTAAACAATAAGTGTCTCTTTAAAGTTTAATATGCCTTGCATCTGTGGCTCCAAAGTTGAGCGTCATCTGGATGATGACAAAAAAGTGAAATGTGGTGCGTGCAATGAGTATTTTCATTAGGGCAGTTCACGATCTTGTTGCATCGTTGCAAATGCAAAATAAACAGCTTTTACATTTACAAAAAGCATTGAAAAGCTTTTGCAACATATGCTTTTTGTTTTTGTAAAAGCTGTTTATTTTGCATTTGCAACGATGCATCAAGATCGTGAACTGCCCTATTGTCATTGCGTAAACATAATAAAAGCTGATTTGGAATTTATGCAAAAATTAAAAAAAAAGCATATAAGTTCCAAAGCTGCTCTCGACGTATTTCAATCTGTTCACCGCCAATTACCCCACAACCCAATCAGCCGTCAACAACAAGCTTAGATTTGGGCGGAAAAAATCAACACCTACATTGGTAAATATGAGCGAGAGCAAAGTTGCCGACTCTATTCTTACCAATACACCGACATCGTACGCCACGCCGCTCTCTTCAGTGTCTCTCATAGATTTCATCGATAAAAAGCTGGATAAGCAAAACTCGCTGATGGAATTGCGTCTCTCTCAGCGAAGTGAGTTAATAACTAATCAAATTAAAGAGAAACTCATTTCGACTCTTAAGGAGAGTGAGAATAGAGTATTAACAGAGTCAAGGCTCATTTATAAGGTTGTGGCACTTGAGAGCGAGCTCGGTCGAACTCTCAGAATGGATGAAAAGAAATGAAGAAAATGAATGCTCAGAACGAAGAAAAGCACAGTGATAGTTCGAGCAAAGACGGAAAAAGAGTGCACTTCTTTCAAGTGCCACAACCTTATAAATGAACCTTGAACAGAGTTACGAAATAATGTGAGTGAACTAAAGAGCGGGTTGTTGGCTGTAAATGATAGAGTTACCCAGCTGGAAATTGAAGCTGAAAGGGTAGGCCTGCTTAAGGAAGATGTAAAGGCATTTAAAGCTGAAATGGATCATTTAAAACTACAATTAGCTAGACATGATAACGCCACTGTCGCCTGTGACCTAAAAATAAACGGGGTACCATATGTTAATGGCGAGGATCTTTACAGCGTTTTAAATAACATATGCACTTCGGTGCAAATGGAATTACCTAACGTTAAAAGAATATTCCGAGCTAGACCGTCAAACCCTCAGAACACCTCTAATGACACTACAATCATCGCAAAATTCGAGACAGTTCATGGCAGGAACACTGTTTTAAATACCATCTCTAAATTCAGACGTGATAGGAAGGATCTACTACGTTTGCACCATGCTGGCTTTCAGTCCAATAAGGCCATTTATGTCAACGAAGGCTTAACAAAGGCAAACTCACATATTCTTCAAGCTGCTCTGCGCTTCAAAAAGCAGCAAAGATTTTCCGCTGTTTTCACCAGTCGTGGCTTGGTTCATATTAAGTTCAAACCAACCGACAATGCCGTTCCAATCGACACCATCAACAAGTTGAACGACGCTGCTGGGTCGCTATCAAATAATAACCTCAACAATGACAACATCGAGAACAATATCAATAACAACAACTATAGCAGTAACAACAACAACATTAACACTGAGGATGTTGCTTATTTCGTGCTCATATGGAATCGCAATAACTCCAGTTTACTCTCGTTGCATAATAAGCTGACCATGTTGTATAAACATTATTGGCTGACCATGCGTTTTTCTTTTTTATGTATGCTTATGCATCAAACTTTAATATATAATATTTTTTATGTTTCGTTATTAACTGTTATATCTTTTCCCTAAATTTTTTAATCTGTTTTATGTTTATGTAGCAAACTTTAATGTTTACTATTTTCATGTTTTTTATGTTTTGTTATTAACTGTTATACACGCTTCCCTTAATTTTTTAATCTTTTTTATTACAAAAAACTATAGTTGCACAGGTAGGTAAATACAATATAACATATGAATTCTTTAAATAACATTAATAGGTGTTCCACTGACAATACATATGCTTTAATTCGTGTTCTATGTCAACAAAAAAATGGTTCAAATGTCTGTCACATAAATGCACAAAGTCTCTTAAGAAAAATTGATGAGTTCAGATTTATCTTTGAAAATTCCAATGAACATGTGATATGTGTCTCGGAAACGTGGTTCAATATTGACATGCTCGACACTTTACTTATTGTTAAAGGCTATAGAATATTCAGGACTGATCGTCTCAGTCATGCTGGAGGTGTTGCTGTGTTTGTGAGAACCGAAATTTCGTGCAAGTTGAATTGTAAGTCTCATAAACCCGCCAGAGGACCTTCGGGGAATCTGCCTGTCCCAAGCCAGGAAAAAGGGTGAGGGTTTGTTATTGAATGGGCATGGCAATCTCATAATGAGTTCATTCTTGAGGCACGGCTCTTGAATGTTCATCTGATAATCTGTAAAATAAAAAGGTTTACCTTGAGCCTTGGTTGTTGCTGCCAAATTCTTGGAGAAAGCATGGTTTTGATATTAAGTTATCATAACACCGTCATCTGTAATATGCTTTCGATGGATGATCAATCCAACATAACTTGAAGAGCGGGGACAGTCATCCATCAATGATGAGGAGACCTGATCTATCGTTGTTCTGCAGACCTATCTTAGAATAAAGGTTATTATGTAGGAAACATTTAACCTTCGGACCGTTGTATAAGCCAATTGTATACAATGGCTCATGCTTCCTAGTTTTCTGAAAAAGGCTTTTAATTAAGTCTTAATTAGGATAATGAAGTTGCATAAGTAGAATTGAGGTTTACCCAGTTTTACTGAGAAACCTATGATTATTTTTAACCTAGTCATGTACAATTCGAGTGGCTGAAGGTGTCACAGTCAAATATAAGTGTTCTAAGAACTTTTGGTCTGTAAGACGGGATGTTGAAGAGCCTTGTCAGGTGGAGCCTTTAGCCCAGGTATTGAGTGTCATTTGGGTTAGGCCCACGTGGGTATTAATAACGCTCTGGCTGTGGTTAGGCCAGAAAGGCCGGTGTGAGTTACACTTAAGTTGAACTTGGGCTGGTGATTCCCTTAAATTACTAAGAGAATGATGGTAGATTGAATCTCGCTAATTTCAAACAGTAAATGTTAGGAAGGATAGCAACTACCGGATCAATATACTGTTACCTTTGGAATTTGAGTACAGGCGACGGGGAAACCTAAATAGTCTGAGTTGTGTCCACTGAGATTGAGGAACTTGATAATATGTTGACAGGCCTATGTAGTTGCCGCCTTAGTCTTCGTGTCAAGGAGTGATGACCCTTGATACGACGTGGATGATTATTGCGGCTAAAAAAGTAATGGATTATATTATTGGTATTGATTACCGAGATAGCCCAAGGTTATTAAAATAACCAAGTCATGTACAAATTCGAGTAGCTAAAAGTGCCACGGCCATGTATTGCGTCAATCTGACAACAAGATAGATGGGGTTCTGTTGCATGTTGTTAGGGGAACCTTTCAAAGTGGTCTTTCTTGAATTCCGAAGGGGCGTTGGCCGACTCTTCATATTTGTTCCAAGCATTGGAGCACCGTTGAATTAAGCCTTCGCGGCAGGGGTCAACGTTAAAAACAAAGTGGCTTTCTGTTAGTCTCATATTGGTAGTTCTATAGAATATTTGTTCGTTGATGTCTTTTATGGCGCTAAAAAATTACTTATTGGCACCGTATACAGATCAAAACGTCATGTTGATTTATCTTCATTTTTGGAATCAGTTCAATGTTTTTCCTTGTCCTACTTGTCTTTTAAATGACTTATCAAAACTCTTACTTTATGATCAACTTTCTTGTCCTATATTTTCAAAACATGACTTAATTTTTTAACATATGACTTTCAAATGTGCAATGAACCCATTAATTTTAGTTTCAGAGATTTTAAAAATATTGATTATATATAACTTGCATCAGAACTTGATTTGATTAACTGGAATTCAATATATTATACTTCCTCCATCGACGAACAAGTGGCTATATTAAACAGCGGCTTAAGTTATTTATACAATAAGTTCGTCCCTATTAAAACAAAAAAAGCTAAGCCAAGTGAACGTCCTTGGTTTAACTCAAATATCAAATAACTGATAGAACAACGAAACTTTGCTTATAATCGCTGGAAACGCTTCAAAACTCCTGAACTACACATCCGATTTAAGCAATTAAGAAACAATGTTGCTAGTGCCACTAAAGCAGAAAAAGTAAAGTTTTACGAAAACAAATTCAGTAATGTACAATAGTTAACAGTCAGCAGACCTAGAAACTTATACGCGACATCGGTATTAGTAAAAAAAAAACCAATTTATCAAATGAAATAAATGTTGAAGAGCTCAACAATAATTTCGTTAATATTCCCATGCCTGTGATACAAAGCAATGTCTATGAATATTCAACCAGTTTTATTGACGAAGTTGATGTTTTAAGTAGTTTTTGTCCATTAAATCGAGTTCTGTAGGTTTTGTAAATGTTGAAGAGCTCAACAATAATTTCGTTAATATTCCCATGCCTGTGATACAAAGCAATGTCTATGAATATTCAACCAGTTTTATTGACGAAGTTGATGTTTTAAGTAGTTTTTGTCCATTAAATCGAGTTCTGTAGGTTTTGGTGAAATACATCCAATGTTTTTAAAAGCGTTACTTCCTAAACTTTTGCCAAATATTACTTTTGTTTTTAATTCGATCTTAACTCAATCAATTTATCCATCTTGTTGGAAGAAAACTAAAATTGTTCCTGCCACAAAAACAGCCTAATCGCTATTTTACCGTTTATCTCTAAAGTTTTCGAGCGGTTGATGTACAAGCAATTAAACAAGTATTTCTGTGAAAACAGTCTCTTTACTGATCGTCAATCTGGCTACAGACCAAGAAGAAGTTGCATAACAGCACTAATAGATGTAACAGGAGGTATATGAGTTAATCTTGATGCCAGCAAAGCCACTTTACTAACCCTTCTTGACCATTCAAAAGCATTTGACACAGTTGATCATGGTATATTGTGTTCTAAGTTAGTGAATATGCATGGTTGTTCGTTGTCTGAGTCTCGCTTAGTTTCGTCCTATTTAACCGGCCGCTCTCAAGCTGTGTCTGTGAATAATGTAACGTCTCAATTCATCGCAGTAAAAAGAAGGGTGCCCCAAGGTTCTCTGCTAGGCCCCTTGTTGTTTTCTATTTGTATTAACGACTTGCCTAGTGTGTTAAAGTTTTGTAAGATACATATTTACGCTGATGATGTTCAACTGTATGCTGGTTGTAACTTGAATTTAATCGATAATTGTGTTACTAATATTAATGATGACCTAAGTAACATAAATGACTAGGCTCATAAAAATGGACTCTGTTTAAATCCAAGGAAATCAAAATGCATTGTCATTTACAAAAAGAAAATTGACATGTCTCTTGTTCCTGCGTTAACTTTAAATGGATCAAGAATAGATTTTTGTGATACGGTCAAAAACCTTGGTATAATATTTAACAAACACCTGGCTTGGAATGAACACATTAACAGCACAATCGGTAAAATCTACGGTATGCTTCGTTCCCTTTGGGCTTCTCAGTACTTCACTCCACAAAGAATAAGGGCTCTTTTAGCAAAAACCTACCTAATTCCTACGCTTCTTTATGGTTGTGAATTATTTGCTAACTATGACACATTGGGTAGACGAAAACTTAACGTTGTTTATAACGATATAGCCCGTTATATCTTCGGACTCAGACGATTCGATCACATTTCCATGTTTTCTTGGCAAATCTTTAATTTGACTTTCGATAACCTATTAAAACTAAGAACACTTGTCTTGTTACATAAAATAATTGTTTGCAAATAACCTACGTATTTATATGCACGATTACGCTTACTTAGATCAAATAGATCAAATCAGTTAATGCAGTTAAAGCATTCTCAATTATGTTCAGAAATACAATTTTATATATGTTCAATCCGTGTGTTGAACTCTCTACCTAATAATATTAGATCTATGACCAATCCTGTGCAATTTAAGGTAAAACTTTATGCTTATTTTCCATTTTATAATTATTTCCTTTTTCTCCAATTATTCAGTTGTTAAGTCTTAATTTAAACTGGCTTTGGCCAAAGGAGTGTCAAATAAATTGTTTAAACTTGTTCTTGTAATTAATATTTATATTAATTTGTATTAATTTATTTTATCTTGTTTTTATATATTCTAAATGTTCTATCTAAATTAATTTAAAATAAATCTCAATGTCTTAAAGTCAAGCCTAATTATGTCTAATGCTATAATAAAATATTTATCTTTTTGTATTAGAACGAAATGTTAAATTAATAAATGAAATAAAATGAAATTAAATTCAGTACCATGTAAGTACAAATAACTAGGTACTTAAAAATAAGTACCAAGTACAAGTACTTCACTACTTTGAAATACTTTAAAGTACGATAGTTGAAATTGCAAATTTCAAGTATAAGTAAGGAAGTACTTGTACTTAGCACCTTTTTTCAAGTACCTAGGTATTTATACTTATACTTAGCTTTACAAGTTTGCTTTGCGACATGATTCACTAGTGAGTTTTTATTTGATCACACTTCATGTAGACACATACAAGTACCTCTATCATTACGTTTCAGTAAACAAAAACAAATAGATCGCTGATCGTATACCAACAAACAAGCGAAATTGCTTTCAGGCAACGTTGGGGTTGAAAGGGTTAACCAATACACCAGTGCTCGAGTCTTGCAGTTTAAATTAATTTTCAACAACATTCTAACATATAAAGGGTAGAAAGCGGTAAGTATTCTTGCAATGTGAAAGCGCCAATCGTTGGATCGATGAATTTTCAATTTGATCACTTTTCCAGGCAACTGCATATCGTCGGCCTAATTCTAATATGACGTAAGTCAAAATTATCTATTGTTCAGGAGGCAAAATTATCTAATTTTTATTATTTATATGAAGTTCATACGATAATGTATTGTTTCAAACGTTCTACCTCTCTTTTTTTCATACAAACATTAAAAACTAAAAAAGGACATAGATGTAGTTTTGACCAATCTACCTAAACTGCTAATAAACGTTACTTTGACCAATTTTGACATTCGTCCTATTAGAATTAGGGCGACGATATGTTAAAAAGCTTGACGAGGGCAGTTAAAAAACTAGGTGCTCTGTAAGGAGAGGTTTGTTGAAACTTGCTTACAAAAAGAAACATAGGAATAATAATTAATAAATTAATTTAATACTTTTGGGTCCATTTTGTCGATCCATTATTTATTTTAGGGTTATTTTAAGGCAAGTTTTTTGTTTAAACAAAGCTTTTAAACCAATTGGATTATTTGAACCAGTCTGGTGAAGGAATATTAAATGAATAATGGTAAAAGCTAAAATAATAAAAGGAATTAAAAAATGAAATGTAAAAAAACGAGTGAGAGTGGCATTATCAACAGCAAACCCTCCCCAGATTCATTGTACTAAGGAAGTGCCAAGATAAGGAATTGCTGATATTAAATTTGTAATAACTGTTGCTCCTCAAAAAGACATTTGCCCTCATGGGCAACATAGCCTATAAAAGCTGCCCCTATATTTATAAATAGGATTACTACTCCAATAATTCACGTAGCAGTATAAAGATATGAGTTGTAGTAAATTCCTCGACTAATATGTTGATAAATGCAAATAAAAAAGAATGCTGCTCCATTAGCATGAACGGCTCGTAAAAATCACCCAAAGTTAACATCTCGGCAAATATGATTAACTCTTGAAAAAGCAATAGAAATATC
Organism: Dichetophora obliterata; assembly: GCA_963920525.1. Classification (NCBI taxonomy): domain Eukaryota; kingdom Metazoa; phylum Arthropoda; class Insecta; order Diptera; family Sciomyzidae; genus Dichetophora; species Dichetophora obliterata. The sequence continues at coordinate 82,589,701 of OY986435.1, read as the reverse complement.
TGCGGAATAGTGTATTGCTAAGAATAACCAGGTTAAAATTTGAATAATTAAGCATAAGCCTAATAAAGACCCAAAATTTCATCACAAAGAGATATAAATATGTGTGGGAAGATCAACTAAGGCATTATTTGAAATTTTTAAAAGAGGGTTAGATTTACGTATCGGTTTGTTCATAGAATATTTTTCGAAGGGGTACATAGCTAATCCTGCGATTTTAATAATTGCAATTAAAGTAATAAGAAGATACATAATTAGTAAAGTGGTAATGAAACATTCGGGAAATCTATATAACTTAGATAATCTAAACACCCATTCCGAAGATTTTATTAAATTTTATACTGAATGTGTTTCTCTATTGATTTCATAAAATTCACCGGCTTTTTTTAATTATGGGTCTATTTGGACCCTAAGGGTTAGGTTTGAGAGTTAAAGAGTTCTACGACATTATTTCTTAGGTAATTGTTAATGTTTCTCCAGAAATAAAAGACATGAAGCCGATAAAAATAATAAAAAAGTTGTTCTAACAAAAACTGCATTAACATGTACTTGACCCTAAAACTAGAATTTCTCCAAAATGGGCCAAAGAATAAAAAAATGGTTAACTCCTTTGAATTAAGATCTTGAATAATGCTGAAATGTTGTGTCCTAAGCTTGTTTGATTTTTGGGCATGCACAGTGTAATTATTTGAAATAAAATTTGAAATCATATCCAGAACTGTTTTTATGTAAAGTGGTTTTAGGGATAACATTTTAACATTCACCTAGGCGATCGTTTTAGGATCAGAATCGGAATTTCACAAACGGAACCTTTAACAATTGTGAAAGCGACTCTTTTATGATAAGTTTTGGTGATTGAAAAACAAATCTTTAAACAATCGTGTAGGTGACTCTTTTAATACATCAAAAACGACTCTTTTTTTTAAGAGATCATAACGGCCAACAGTTACTTCCTATACTCTGAACTTAAACGATTAGAATACGAGCTCGTTTACGATTAGTTCAATCGTTTCGTTCTGTAATGAGGGTAATGCCTCATGATGAATACTACAAGCTGTAAATTTTGTACTCGGTAACACAGGTTTTACTTTTGCAACAACTCCCCGATGCATATTTGTCCGCTCATCCCGATTTATTTGGCAGGAGAACGTATTAAGAATTGCGATTTTTTAAAATATTTAATAAAAAACAGGAACTGCTTAGATAACATTGTTAGACGTCGAGTTCCTTTTTATACAGTAACAAGGAAACATTCTGTTTTTTTTAGTATACATTTTTCTAAATTATAATAAAAACATTTCATATACTAAATAAAAATTACTTAAAAACAAATTTATCTTGTATCATCATTTTTTGTTTGATATTTTCGGTGATGAATTAGTTGTTCTTGTTCACATTTAGCTCCCGAAGTGAGTTCAAAAACACTACATGTGCTTGAAATTTTTTTTGAAAATTACCCCCTAAATGAACTCTACATCAAAAAGTTAATTTGTTCAATAACAAAATAATATATTTTAACCCATTTCCAGCTATTGGTGCATTTTTGCACCAGTAACTTTAGAATTTTCTCCATGGAGCGCGAAAGTATTATAACCTGGCACTGTAGGGATTATGTTAGTATGAACCTTTGACAATATACATTATTTTTGGTTTGAGTCGATTCGGTCGTTTATCTGGATTTTACGCCCACAGCGCGTCGCAATATTGGTTTTTTTATTTTTTTTTTATTTTTGTAAATCCAGAAAAATTTCAATTCGCAATATCGAAAATTGCTTTTCAATATTAACTGTTATAAATTTTTAATTTTATGTTTAAATAAATTTAGAGCCCGTTTGCTGTTTTAAAATGGGCAGGTACGGCTGTGAAGGTACAGTGTTGCGCAAAAAAATAGCAACAAAATAAGTGCGCTGCAACAAAAGCGTGTATCTTTTTTAATATTGGGGACACACAAAAATTATAATAGGAATCAAAGCATATATTCATACATAATGCTACCAACTATACTTACTTTGTAAGTATCATACTTGTTTTCAGCTTCATATACTTACTAAAATTCCATACTTATAAGTATACTTACTTTTAAGATTTATACTTAATTATGCTTACTTTTCAGCTCTGGTTGAACGTTTTTACAAAAGCGGAAAAAGTTTGAAAATTGTTATCAACGGCGATAAAAATACAGACTGTTTTATTATTTTAAAAAAGAATATTGAATACAGCTGTTTCGAATTTTACATTTTTTTAAAGACAAGACCTGAAATACTAAGTGTGTAGTCTAGTTCGTCAGCTAAAAAATAGGCTATTTTTGGGAATTTTTCATGAGCTTGCTGTGAAAGATATGTTTATATAAGCTGTTAGGAATGATAAATGAAGTCTTGAATTACAAAAATAAAAAAATTTTATTAATGTTTTTTAATAATTTGGAGGCAGGTCGGCTCCCACACGATATCTTGGCATCTGTTTATCTGAAACAAAAAACCGAGGTGTTTTACATTCAATATGACAAGGACTATAAAATAGACTATTAATGATAATTTTTAGCAATTGTTTTTAACTTTAAGTAACAAAAAAAAAATTAAAAATGATTTGTTTTGCTGTGTAAACAAAATATAGAAAACATCAATCTTTTAAAACGATTATAGTCTATTTTGAAAGTAGTTTTGTGTTAAATATGTGGTTAAAAATTCAGAAGAATCAGCCCACGGGTTCCAGAGAAATAGTGAAAATGTGGCGACCATGGCCTAGTGGGTAGAGTGCGTGGCCCCTAAGCTAAAGAACCGCAGTAGCCCGGGTTCAATTTCAGCTCAGACAGAAAATTTTTTCAATTGAATTAATTTTTCTGTTCGGTCGTCACCTCTCTGCAGACAATGGCAAACCTCAGAGAGTACAAATTGCCATGTAAAGCTTCTTGAGAACACAAGCCGTTCGGAGTCGGCATAAAACACGTAGGTCCAGTTCTCGGTCATTTGTGATTAAAACATTTAATAACACGCACAACATAATTGATCAATGGAAGCTAGGTCAAAGTCCTTCCAAGGGCTGAAATGGCCAGTTTATTTTATATTATATTTGTCTGTGAAAACGTAGCTTAAAGTTTTTTAAATGCGTTCTAATATGAGTTCAGGTAGAGTAAGCTTTGGGTTGAAAAAAATTACTTATACTGCTCGGATCTTCATAAAAATTTAATACAATATTCTTAGATACATATACATTCGAAAAATGTAAAAAAAATAAAAAACTTTCGAAAGTGACCAATTAGACTTCACCCTTAAATAAAATTTACAGCCAAGACAAATACGATTTCAAGCAAAAAGAAAAAAAACAAATTAATGTAGCGCTTAAATTCAGTGGCAGTGAGAGCGAATAACGATAACTTTTCCTTGGTCTCTGTATACATTTGAATGTGATTTTTTATTTTTTTTTATTAAATTACTTTAAAAGTGCGTATAACTTCTTACTTTTGTTTGTTTTTAAACTATTTTATGTATAAGAAATATGTATGAATTTCAAATATATAAAATTAATATTTTGTTTTTTTTTTATATGAAGACTTTTTGGTTTTAGATAGATTGCATACACAAAACTTTTTAAGGAGAACAATTAGGGGGTGTGACAATATTTAAATAATATTGTGGGTTCTATTGATTTTAACATAAATTAGAAAATTATATCAAAAAATTATTCAATTTATTTTTTTAAGGTAAAATAGTTACTTACACTTATTTAAAAAAATTAAACTAACTTATACTTACTTTTCAGTGTTTTAAGATGCAAATATACTTATTTTTTAATAACATGAGTTGGTAGCATTATTCATACATCATATAAAAAACAAATTAAATTCAAATTTGGTTTTGTTTTTTTTCATTAAATTTAAAATTAATGTGCCTACATTCAATTTGTCTGAGAGCAAAACAAAAGCAACAAAACTTGAAATATGTAAAAAGAGAACAGAAGTTCCAAGAATTATTGGTAAAAGTTCCGTTATTGTAAAGCACGTGTTGTTTGTAAGTCATAAACATTTAAGTTTAGTTTTTTTTGTGCTAGTTGTGACATTGACTGTTCCATTTATAATGGCATGTTTTAAATACTGTGAAGCTCTTAAATTACAAATTATTTCCGAATATAAAAAGGGAAATTCGCAAATATCTAACAAGAAACAGTTTGATATTAATCGATCAATAGTTTGCAGATTAATAAAGAAATATACCATCACAAAAGACGTAACAAGGGTGCATTAAAGAGGGCGGTCGCAGAAGACATCACTGCGTGATGATAGGAACATTTGTGGCGTGTTCAAACGAAATGCATTTGCCACATCCAAAGAGGTTGTTCGGACACTTGATTTAGATATCCATCACATCAATGTTTGAAGACGAGCAGTTGAGAACGATTAAAGAAGTTACAGACCGGCAGAGAAACCTTTTCTTACAGCTAAGCACAAAAAACAAGGTGAGGTGTTACAATTTAAGCAATTCTGTCTAAAATTGTGACAACAAGTTGCAATTTATTGTTTTTTAGACTTAGTCTTGTAAAAGAGCACCTAAATTGGACCGTTCAAAAATCGAAAACCGTTTTTTTAGCGATGAATCAAAGTTTAACTTGATTAATTCAGATGAGATGTGCACGGTACGGCACCACCCAGGTACACGACTTAAAGCCCGAAACTGCAAAATAAATTTTAAACATGGAGGCGGTGCCATTATGGTCTGGACTTGTTTTTCCTATAATAAAGTTGAACCATTTCAAGAAATCGATGGAATTATGGATCAATTTGTATATAATGACATTTTAGAAAGCAAGATGCGACCACATTCAGAATGGAATATGTGGCTTTAGTAAACGTTTCAGCCTGATACTGACCCAAAGCATACTTCAAAGCTCATCAAAGATTACATTAGAGGCAATGGGATTCAAGTTCTTGATTGGCCGGCACAGACACAATGACTTGAATCCCATTGAAAATCTTTTTTGGATTTTGAACGTAAAAGTTTTTGGTCAAAGGTTTTCCAATAAGACTGCACTGTATGAAGCCTTGAAACTTAATTGGGAACATATACCTAATGTCAACATATCTAATTTAATAGAGTCGTTAAGAATAATGAATCTTACACCAAATATTGATAATGTTGCTTTTGTTTTGCTCTCAGACAAACTGAATGCAGTCACATTAATTTTAAATTTAATAAAAAAAAAACAAAACCATATTTGATTATGATTTGTTTTTAAAATGATATATGAATATATGCTTGGGTTCCTATAATAATTTTTGTGTATCCCTAATATTTAAAAAGATACACGATTTTGTAGCATCGTACTGATTTTGTTGCTATTGTTTTGCGCAACACTGTATGTGATGCAGCTAGTGGTGCAAAAATGCACCAGTCCGCCCAGCACTTACCTGTAGAGGTAAAAATTTTAAATTTTGCCAGATAAAGTTTAGGGCCATATATAGACTCTGGACGAAGTTTCATCGATTTTGGCACGGTAGTTCAGGAGCAGCCGGAAATGGGTTAATATATTGCGGCTGCAGTACATTCACCTCTGCTTAATGTGCAACTAGTGGTACGTTTTAGAACCGCTGCCAAAATAAATATGATCCAGATAAGAATTATGAATTATTTTAGTAATTTTTTTAGATTTTGTGAAATTAGTTTATTTTCATTGGCTTCAGATATTAGTATTTAATTTTTTTCATCTCTCATTCACCTTCAATTCTAAAGGTAAACTTACCAAATTGCTATTTCATTTGTTTTTTGTTAGCTAGGTTTTTTGTTTCGTGGAAAATTTCACTCGATTACTACTGCTATAACACATAAGACTCTCGCAAAAAACTGTGCAAAACAGATCAACACACAGGAAAAGTTTTATCGAAAACTCATAAAACGATGGAAGAAAAAGTAAGATTAAAAGTGGGAATATTGACGAAGGCTACACCGAGAAGTGAAACGCAGACAAGCCTATGTTTCCGCTCCTTCAGAGTACTGCTTTTGAAGACTGCACAAGTAGTTAAGTAGGCAGAAAAGAAGACCCACAAAATTTACAACAATCTTGACGCTATTTATTTTGAAAGCGTACGTGCGTTGCTTGTGCAGCAACGTTTCGATTGACTGAATCTTCGATGCATACTTCATGCCGACCAAGAGTATGCTACAAAAATTGGCTTGTACGAGTAAAGCACAAAATATAAGGGGGGAAAAAAAGAAATACTGTGAGAAACAAAACTTTTATTCGCAAATCCATACAAAAGTACTAAACAGCAGCTACAACAACAATAACAAAGCAAACACAAAAACAAAGCAACAGCAAAATTAAAAAAAAAATTGCTGAAGAAGTTTTTTAAAGTTGTAAAAAATAGACAGAAAAACTTTGAAGAAATTTGAAGAGCTTAAGCACGTCTCTTAAGTTGTATTACGTGGGGGCGGGCAAAAAAAAAAACAATTGTTCATTTTTTGGTCTTATTGGGTGTCTTTTCTATTGTTGTAGGTTGGACTTTGAAATGCTACCACCAAACGTCACGTGCGACACATGGACTGGGATACTGAATGTACTGTAAGAGTCTCATGGTGCAGTCATCTAAGCAGCTGTCTGCTATTGCGAATGTCTTATATCGTCGTCGTCGACGTAGAAGTTCTCATCCTTCTAACACTCAGTGTGCGGACAAGCCAAGGAATTTAATTTTATTTGGGTAAATGCTGTGTCAGCAGCGCACAACCAGAAATCACACAAAAGCTGGTAGCATATAAAAAAGCACTCTGCCTACTTACAGGGTGGATTTTGATAAATTACACTGATCCTAAAAGCTAAAAAAAAATAACAAAACCAAATAAAAGTAAGGGAATGGAAACTAAGTAAAGCATTCTAGTCATTCCGGCTCAAATGCCGGAGTAGCTGTTTCCAAAAAAGTCTTGAATTTCGGCGGAACCATATTTCAAATCATAGTGTTCTCTGTCTCGTCGCCTTGTCTATTGTTACCTCTACCCACACAAGCACAACACATACACACACATTTATACATATGTATGGAAATATACCCGAGTTGCTTACATCAACATTTCATTGCCGTGAGTGTGCGCCAGCTAGCAGCGCAGCTCGTCTGTCGCTTGTCTTGCGGTTTGTGGTTTCTCGGCTGTTATGTTAATGCAAGCGAAATTCAGTCCTCTGCCATCTGAGCACTAATAATTGACAAGTACACGACAAGCCAATTTCGTAGATTCTTGTTTGAATCTCGACTCTTTTTAGTCCTGTTTGAATTGTTTACATTTTTGTATTATTGTTGGATATATTATTAATTGTGGAAATTAATTTAAATATTTACCTTGTCTTACTTGCTGGCTCAGATACCACTTTTTTGTTTCTGGAATACTTGAAGATTTGTGGTGTGGAACACGGGTATCAAAAGAAACTGTGAATGAAAATTGTCAAGAAAGTAACGGGAATTGAATATGTTAACGCTCTGATGCCTGACAAGTTTCTAGTACGTCGTTTCCTGACAAGGTCCCCAAGAACCTTTTTTATGAATATGTCATTACAATGTTTTGTGTTCATATGTTTGATGTAGTGTTGTAAAATGTGTGTGGTTACATATTTAGGCAAATTAAATAGAGAAAAAAGCCAGCACTCTGCCAGTACATCTGTATATACAGAAATGGATCGTGGTTTGTTTAGTTGCTTCAAACTTGAAAACGACTGGACCAAATTGGATACTTTCTTTTGCATTGCTACGCAAAGGTTAAGGGAAAAAAAGTCGAAAAATTTTCAACAGATGGCGCTGTAGGAGCAGATTAAATTTTTCAGTTCAATTCGGACGTGATATCGAATAGTTTTGGGGTTATAGGTCGACCACAATTTACGCTATGTTCACACTGAGATCTAAATGCTAAATCTACTAAATCCACATTTACGAAAGGCCCTTTACTTGTTGTAGGAGTAACAGGGACAAATATATATAGTAAATGCTCTAAATGCGCATTTAGCTCTCAGATTGAACATAGCATTACACGTGCCGTTTCACTGAAAACATTTTATGAACGTTAGACAAGGGGGTGTGGCACCTACCACACAACCCAAATTTACAACATCGAATAGCTTTGGAGTTGTGGAGCAAAACCGCAATAAGTGACTTCAACCTGACCATTATAATGAAAATTTTCATGTAATTGTATCCTATCTAATTTCATTAGCTTCTGTACATACCATTTAAAGAAGTCAGAAAGACTGCGGCTTTTCGGTCAAATCGTATTGAAATGCGTTGCCAAGCAATTGGAAAGACAGCGATACGCCATTGTTTAAGAAAAACGCGCTGCAGAGGAGGGTGAATCTAAACCAAATGCGAACAAGCGTTAAAGATCAGCTGAGAATGGAATCAGAGCAGTCGACCAAAAGACCAAAACAACGGGAAAGCCAAGGTCAGAAGCAATACGATCCATCTCTAGCTCCGTCCAACAATGCTCAGGACGATCAGCTTAGCACCTCGAAACAATCTTACAGAGACGCCATGGCCACATGTGAGGTTGCTATCGTGCATAGTATGCATTCCAATTCTATATTTTATAGAGGTTTCTCCTTAATGTAGAAAAATTTCACGTGACGTGAGGACGATCTCACGTCTTGAATTCGTTGCTACGTTAACAAAACAGCTTCTTTGTTTTAAAAACAAGTTTTTACTTAAATATAAGAAATTAAGATATGATAAAAGTTAAATTTCCAAAAATTATATAAAAGCAGAAATAATTTGAAGAAAATTTGTATTGATATCAATTCCGCTTGCAACACTCTACAGCAGTTGTCCCCAAACACATACTACTACAATTTTCGGATTTTGCAATAGACCCTTTAGGCCGCATTAACTAGGTGACTAGCTTTCTCTCTTAACTATCAATATACTGTTTTCCACAAATATTGGTAAAGTTTTCAATGACATGTTGTGCCAATATTAATTGACTTGACAACGTCAAGTATCGTATATATAGCGCAAATATGACTTTAATCGATCAAGTCGTTCCGAAGGTATGCAATCACAAACAGGTACATCAACGATTTACATGTAAAGACGGACATACATATTTATTTATTATAAATTTGCGAAGTAGACATAAGGTCCACGGACTTAATGGCGTTTGGAACTGACATCAAGTCCATGGACGTTATGTCATCCCACCGGATTTTGCACCACGATAACGCACATGGCTCTCATTTAACGATTTCTGGCCAAAAACTCTACAAATGCTTATTTAGAATACTATAATTTACACTGAGAAAAGGGTTGATTACATTAACTAAATGTATTGAAGGAGCTTATTTTACAGTCCCTATTGGGCATTTACAAGGTTTGGAAAATATGGCTAGAGTTAAGGTAGTCACATAGACCAGATATTTGGTCCGTTGTTGTACCAGAGGGGATCTACTCCTCCCCTCCTGCTCTTCTAAATCAAAATCCCTGAGATCATCAAAAAAGAGGCTACCTACATGCTTATGTGTTCTCTGGGGGATAGAGTGGGGCATAAACGAAGGAGATGCGATATCGTCTCCTCCTCTTCCTCATTCCTTCAACTTCTGCAAAAGCCATTCGCATGAGCCCCATTCTTAAGGCTTGCCAACCAATAAGACAGAGCCATGTTACAACGTCTATCAGAATGCACAGTGGGAAATTTAGGTGGACAAAGTTTTTTCTATAAACATATGTATTCCAAATGTTACAATATTAAATAAAAATCATATAAGAACATATTTCTGTGGTCACGAGTCATAACAGCTTTACTGAAGTTGTTGTAACAAAACGATAAAGTTTTGAATTTTTTGAAGCCCGATTCCTAAAGTTATTGAAGTTATTTTTTTGAGCAACACATTCCTTCTTTTGTTGTCGTGCCTAACATTACTTGGCAGATAGTTTGTACGATATGTGCAGAATGCACTCTTAAAACCGTATTCGTGCCATTTTTAGTACGTAAAATAAAATTATCATCAAATTCACATGCAGTTGAAGTATAAATAATGCGAAATAATTAACTTTCTTCCTTTATCTTTCAAAGTAAAAAAAAAAATCACAGCTCTATAAATGGCTATTATTCGAGCCTGGAAGGCATTGCAATGATCTGGTAGTCTAAAAGAGGTTTTGATGTCCTGATCCGTGGAAAAAACGCTTCCACTGACCTAACTGTCAAGTTTTGAGCCGTCAGTAAAAATATGGAGCCAACTTCGTTTAGCGCCAGTAACCCATCCCATTCTACTCTGGTGGGGATAACTGTGTGAAAGCCATTCTCGAATAAAGGAGTGGACACAGAGTAGTCGATGTTGCTAGGAGCTATTCCTGCAAGATCCATAATAGAGGAGTGACGTTTAGGAGTGACGTTTAGGAGTGACGTTTAGGAGTGACACTAACGAGTGTTAGCCAACTCTAACGCAGATTGCTGTTTTCTTTGCCATCCTTTTTTCCAAAGGACCTCTTCGAAAAATTTAAATTTTTAAAAGTAATTTTCTTTAAGAATATGATGGTTCAGAAACTCAAAACTGTACATTCCTGATCTTGAGTGCAAATACTACATGGGGGAAAAAAATTAGCGGTCCCGAACTAATAATGTGGGCACAGGACCTAATGCAGTATCTTAAAAATCAACAAATTTTATCAAATTTTTTATGGCTAATTATAAAGATAAGATATTTTCATTCTTTTGTAAGAAGCACAACTTCAAAATTAGGCAGTTAAAAAATACGGTTTTTGGATCATCCTCAAATTTTTTTATCAAATCGAAAACTATGTAGCGTTTTTATATGGAATGACCCATACGAATTTTTTTTATTTCAATATAATACAAGGAACTATCGAGAAAATTTTTTATTATATTTTACGTTTGTAAAAAAGGACCTATTTTAATCGCTAACACATTTTTTATATTAACCTTGATTAGGTCACCACCGGTTCTTGATAATAACCTGATCAAATTTTTGAAGGTACAAATTAAGGGTATAGTCTGGTGCTCCGGCCTAACTTTCAAGGTTTATTTTGGGATTTTGTATTTATAGCAAAATTAAATACAATAATTTAAATTTTTTTATATGTTAAAACGAGTTTTTTTTAATTTCGTTTTACGTTTTAAGTGGACACTTAAAAAAAGGTGTGTTGCTGAACCGGCTACTACTACTTACTTTTTTAGTTGGCGCTACAACCGTATGTCGGTCTTGGCCTCATCTAAGAATTTGCGCCAGCCATTTCTGTCTTTCGCTTGCTGGCGCCAGTTGGAAATTCCAAGCTTCATCAGGTTGTCCTCTACTTGGTCTTTCCAACGAAGATGCGGTCGTCCTCTTCTGCGTTGACCGCCGCTAGGTACCGAATCAAATATTTTCTTCACTGGAGCATCGACTTTTCATGCGCTGAACATGACCTAGCCAGCGAAGCCGCTCGATTTTAATGTGCTTGACTATGTCGATGTCAGCATACAGCTCATACAGTTCATCATTCCACCGTATTCGGTACTAGCCATTGACGCAGATTGGTCCGTAGATCTTACGAAGAATCTTTCTCTCGAATGCTCCTAAAGTCTTTTCATCTAAACTGCTCAGCGTCCAGGTTTGTGATGCGTAAAGTAGGACGGGCATGATGAGCGATTTATAGAGCGTGATTTTCGTTCGTCGAGAGAGGGCGCTGCTTCTCAATTGCCTACTGAGCCCAAAGAAACACCTGTTGGCAAGAGCTATTCTTCGTTTGATCTCAATGCTGATGTCGTTGGTTGAATTAATGCTGGATCCCAGATAAACGAAGTCCTTCATAACCTCGAAGGAGGTATTGTCAACGGTAACGTGGTTTCCAAGACGCTGGGACTGTTTGTTTGTTGACACTAAGTATTTCGTCTTATCTGCATTCACTGACAGACCCATTCGACTTGACTCTTTTTCTAATCTGGAAAATGCTGCACTGACTTCGCGCGTATTATGGCCAATGATATCTATGTCATCAGCATACGCAAGCAGCATAACACTCTTGTAGAATATTGTGCCACTACGTCTCAGATGAGCAGCTCGGATGATCTTTTCCATCATTATGTTGAAAAAGCCGCACGATAAGGAATCACCTTGTCTGAAACCTCGTTTGGTAATAAATGGTGGGGAGAGGTTCTTCCCGATTTTAACTGCGCTGCTGGTGTTACTCAGTGTCATCCTGCAAAGTCGTATTAGTTCTGCAGGAATACCAAATTCAGACATGGTGGAGTACAGGTGCTTCCTTATTGGGCTGTCGAAGGCGGCTTTGTAGTCGACAAAAAGATGGTGGGTGTCGACTTGTTTTTCTTGAGTCTTCTCCAAGATTTGTCGTAGCGTGAAAATCTGGTCGATGGTGGACTTTCCAGGTCTGAAGCCACACTGATAAGGTCCGATTAGTTTGTTTACAATGGGCTTCAATCTTTCACATAAAACGCTCGACAGGACCTTATATGCGATATTAAGAAGGCTTATCCCACGGTAATTGGCACAAATAGTGGGATCGCCTTTCTTGTGGATTGGACAGAGCACACTGAGATTCCAATCGTTCGGAATGCATTCTTCCGACCATATTCTGCATAGAAGCTCGTGAATGCATTTAAGTAGAGCTTCGCCTCCGTTCTTAAACAGATCAGCAGGTAAGCCATCAGCTCCCGCGGCTTTGTTATTTTTAAGCCGAGCTATAGCTGTCAGAACTTCATCATAGTCGGGCAGCGGAACCTCGACGGTGTCATCCGCAATTGGGGTTTCCGGAATATCATCTCTATTGGCGGGATTGTTGTCAGCGTCGCCATTTAGAAGCTTAGAGAAGTGTTCCCTCCATAACGTCAGTGTACTTTGGACATCTGGCACTAGATTCCCGTTTTCATCCTTGCAGGAAGAGGCCCCGGTTTTAAAACCATCGGCAAGGCGTCTTATTTTTTCGAAAATTTTTCGGGCCTCATTCCTGTCACCATACATCTCAATCTTCTCTTGCTCGCGCTTTTCTGCCTCTCTTTTTTTCCGCCTGAAAATATGTCTCTCTTCCCTCCTCTTTTCTTTATATCGCTCCTTAGCAGCGCGCGTTACAACCGACTGCAGGGTGGCTTTGTAGGTGGCGTCTTTCTCTGCAGTGGCGTTGCGACACTCCTGGTCGTACCACTGGTTTCGGCGAGGGCGTTGGTAGCCAATCACCTCTACAGCAGCCGCACGCATGGAGTTGGAAATGTGTGTCCACTGCGCGCATATATCATCGATTGGAAGAGTGCTTTGAAGCAGGAGTGAGAGTCGAGTGGCGAAAGCATCGGCTGTCTGTTTCGATTGCAGCTTGTCGACGTCTAGCTTTCTCTGTGTAAGGTTGCGTGTATTCTTAGCTGCGCACAGACGTGTACGGATCTTGGCTGCAACAAGATAGTGATCCGAGTCAATGTTTGCACCACGGATCGTGCATACATCCAATACACTGGAAGAGTGCCTTCCGTCGATCAAAACGTGATCAATTTGATTTTTTGTTTTTTGATCAGGGGACATCCAGGTGGCTTTATGAATATTGAGATGCTTGAATCTAGTGCTACTTACGACCATGTTTCGTGCTGCGGCGAAGTCAATCAGCCTCATTCCGTTATCGGAGGTGTTGTCGTGGAGGCTGAACTTTCCGACTGTTGGACCAAAAATATTTTCCTTGCCCACCTTAGCGTTGAAGTCACCTAGCACGATTTTTACGTCGTGGCGGGGGCAGGGTTCGTAAGCATTTTCAAGGCGCTCGTATAAAATTTCCTTGATCTCATCGTCCTTGTCTTCTGTCGGAGCGTGCGCACATATTAGGCTTATATTGAAAAATCTAACCTTGATGCGGATTATGGCAAGCCGTTCGTTCACAGGTGTGAATCGCAGGACGTGGGGCCGTAGTCTCTTGCCAACTACAAATCCGCATCCAAACTCGTGCTTCTCCGCATGGCCGCTGTAGTAGATATCACAGGGTGCATGCCGAATGCAACCCTGTCCCTTCCATCGCATTTCTTGGATAGCAGTGATATCAGCTTTGTATCTTTCGAAGACATCAGTCAGTTGGATAGAGGCACCTTTCCAATTAAGGGTTCGGACATTCCAGGTGCATATCCGTAAATCATTATCAGTTTTTCGTTTGCGGTAGTCGTTATCAGATTTGGGGATCATTTTTCTTCTATTCTTGTTTGTTTTCATTGAAATTGGTTTTTACGGGTAGGCTTCAAACCCGACGCACAACCTATTTTAAGCCTAGGGAGGCCCGCCTAGGGCTTTTAATTTCTTTTTACGTTTTAAGTGGACACTTAAAAAAAGGTGTGTTGCTGAACCGGCTATTGAAGTTGTTTAAAAAAAAACTTACGGCTTATCATTCTGGCAGGAAGTAGATTTAAACCTTTTTATTAAAAAATAACAAAACGGCAACGTTAAAGTAAGGATTGCCTCGGAAAAACCTGATTACCGCCTGATCAGATATTAATAGGTATTACCGTCATAACCGTACTAAAATAAGGTTTTTCTTGGCTGATTTCAGCTCGGATAGTTCAAAAAATTTTTATACAAGGTTTACTTTTTCTTCATAGAAAAAGGTTGCAGACAATTCTTGTCCACAGATTTTGATGCCTTAATTTTGTATCACATTAAAAGCACATCAACTGTAATCAAGACACGATAAACAATAGCGTTTAATATGGAGGAAAGTATTACTATTTGTGTCTGCGGATTCGTTATACGAAACGAAGAGGACATGATAGAACTTTCCCAGTAGCATTTTCATAGAAAATTTCAACTCTATACGACTACTTTTTAACTGCTTTTGAAATTTTTTTAAGAAATTCAAATAGATATTTTCATGGCAGAACTAGAGAAGGTAGATGCATTTCAGACTGCGTGCTCTTTCTCATATCCAAAATTGTCAAAGTCATTGCGATTGAGAACAAAAGGAAATTAATGGGTGCATTCAGCGGATTCAACAGTTGGTAACTGGCTGTTGTGTTAAAATTCGCTGAAACACTGAAAGAACGCTGCTAATTTGAGTGAGAAACCTTTGCAATTAAATTATTTATATAATTAAATAATTATAACAATTCAATTAAATAATTGTCAACTTTTCTACGGTATCGCTACCATAACAGTTCACAACAGTTGACTTTTCTGAATGTGGCCAATTTTCGCTTTCTCATCGGTTTCAGATTTTCTATAAGCTGTCAACTTCGTTTTGACAGTTTCGGCAGTCTGTCTCTCCGAAATGCTTTTACCTTCTCTAATTTTATTATGAATATTTTACAAAAATATTTCTTATAAAATTTCACGGTAGTCCTGTCCTGTTAAAGGCATATACATATTAAGAAGCAAAACATTTCTAAAATTTAGTGCAAACTTAAAACTTATATCAAAAATTACCAAAACCGTGCAATATTTTTCTGTTTTAACTGAATCCCTTGATTAAAGTCTGACACTTGTTTGATTGTTGAACTGTGTGATTCTACATCTAAAGCAAACGAAAACAAGTGAATCTCATAACATTTTGCAATTTAATCATTTTTTAAAATCCCCATCGCCTAGTAAGTCTACAACAATAAGAAATAAAGAAAGTCTACAATAATAAGAGTACTTGCATCTTTATCATTTATCTTTACAAAAGAAAAAAAAGTGTTCAGTACAGAACAAAAAGGGGGTAAAAACACCGAAATGATTAAATATCAAAGCCACCAAATATTTTTCTCCTCGCCCTAAAACAAAAATCGTAAAAAAGAGTCTGTTGTTAAAGGGGTAAAAAGTGAAGCCTTAACAAAATATGAATTTAACAACATGTTATAAAAGTTCGTGAAAAATGCTTTCGATGAAAAAAAATCAAAAAATCCATAATAAACTGATTGATTTAAAATGAATGGAATCACTTTGAGGTACAGGAAGAATTTTTATTGTACCAACAAACATCTTATATCATAAAAAGAATAGCATAAAAATAACATTTCACACACACTTTTAACCGCTGAAAGTGTAAACAAGTCATGACAGTAGGTAGTGCCGGCTTCAGGGTGGGCGCCGGGGTCTACACGGCGCTGTGCGCGCACCCTTGACTTAACCACATAACTTTAATAGCTATCTCTATAGATATAAAAAAACTAAATTCAGCGTATTAACTTTTATGAACTTATCTTGTAGGAGTGAGAAAAGGTGTTTAGCGTTTATCTACCACGACCTAAAATTTTGTTGCTTGTCTTGTCGTATATCTCACTGTCTTATGTAAGGCGAAAGAGAGACGCACTCTGCGACAGGCTAGAAATATCAACTTGTACTAGGCTCACTGTATACTTTCCTGTCTTTGATCTATTTTACTCGCAAGTTCGTTAGAAAAGTAGCCGATTTGGTCTAGTCTAATGCAGACCACTAACTATCGAATTTATTGTACAATCTGCGCTCGTTATACTGCAGATTACACAGTTAGTGGGCTTGTCGTATAAGTACGAAGTTGTTTGACAAACGATTTGCCAAAGATCAAAACAATTTAATCTTTTGTCTCATCGTACGATAAATTTGATAGTTAGTGGTAGTGTTTGTCAGATTTCGTCATTGTTATTTGTTCGTTGAAGTGATAACATCGCTCGCAAGAAAAATGACTTGGAATGAAAAATTTATAAATTTTATAGAATTATTAATTAATTATCTATAATATAATTAAATAATTATCTGACAATCTGGCAGAATTCGATCTCCGCCAAATAAATGGTATACATAATAGTTTAAATTGCATACTTGATTTAATTTTCGTTGATAGTGAAATGAATGCGGATGTCAACAGCCAAAGTTCTTCATTATTACCAAGTTCTAATCATCACACTGCATTATGCCTTAAGGTTAAACTCTATAACTATATGCAGCCAGTATATAATAGTTTAAATTTTGATTATGCTAAAGGTGATTTCATAAGTATTTAAAATTTCTTAAGCTCTGTTCATTGGCAATCTGTTTTGAACAACGATAATTTATTAACCAATTACATTTTTTTTTCCAATAAGCTTAAAGAAGCTATAAATCTATTTATCCCTAAAGTTTCTTAAAAAAACTCATCTAAACTAATCTGGTTCAATAGGGAACTTATTAATATAAACAATAAAAAAAATAAAGCATATAAATTTTACAGGCAATCCAAAAATAATGCAATTCTTATAAATAACAGCCCTATTCTGGCAGCTTAACTAAGCTCGCCACATTAACAAAATAGTTAATATTAACTATTTGTTAAGGTTTCGTATTCTGCTGCAAATTTAAAAGCTCTTTTCCTTACAATTTTGTTAATAACTGAAAGAGTCTTAACAACGAATTAAATGTATGTGCTTAGATAGAAAATTGTTGTGAAAACTATAAAAAAAATACAAATTATAATATTATATTGAGTTTAAATACATTAAACTGAAAAATTGAAGAATTTTTTACTTATTTTAAGTGTTGACAATGAAATCTTTCAGTAGCCGTCGCAAATTTTTCCAGCGCTTGCAAAGTCACAAGCTGCACTCTAAGCATCTGCTTATGTAGCGCATCTCTTCTTTCAACAGGCATATCGATTTTCACCATGCATGGTGAACTTTAAAAGCTTTTTAAGCTTTTATGTTGTTAATGATTTTTAAGAATACCAACATTTACATAACATAACAATCAGCTTAACAAGAGCTCCTTAACTATTTCTTGTTGAGCTAACAACCAGAATAGGGCTGTAAGTATCAATGTCTTCAAAAAAAAATTTGGTTATTTGAACAAATTCTTATATAAAAGTTATATTTTTCGGATTGAATGCCAATTGAAGACTAAAAGTAAGAGTTTTTGGTACCTTATCAACAGAAAAAAAATACGACGGGTATCCCGAATACCATTCAGTATATGGGAAATACAACATCTGATCCCCTCTCGATTTGCAACCTTTTTGCTGAATTTTTTCGATCAGTCTATGTATCTTCTGATACTATTTCAGGTAATTACACTATTGCAAAAAGTTTACTGTTATACTTTAAAACAGTGTCGGGCAGCTTTGCACACCTATCCTTTCTCATCTTGAGAATGTATTAATGAGAACTTTAAAGCTTACACTGAAAACAAAGTAGTGCTAAAGCGCTTTTTGCAGAAATCTTTCTCGGCATTATGGAATATTTTTTGCTCGGATTTGTATTGCGAAATTAATTTAATAAGTAGTGGACGGATTGTCAAAAGGAAACAGACCGACAGACTGATAATGTGAAATACAGATAAGCAGACGGAAATGTAAAAAGGCCTACTAATAGTAAAAAACAAATATGTTTTTTTTATTGTGCGCAACATATAAACAATATATTTTTATTTATGTTGTTTATTGTGTTTTGCCAAGGCTAGACTGACAGCGTAAGATGCTTTTATTATACGTATATGGAACAGATCACTATATGACAGATATGTAGACATGCCGCTCTTAAATAATTAATTAATTTCTCCATAGCATGCCCCACAACTACTTTATATTGGCAATGCCAATTATTGTAATGCCTTGTTATGCATAATTTTTTTATTTTTACCTCTTTGTTGCCGCGCCATGCCATTATTTTCTAAAAATAAAAAAAAATTTATGTTTTCATCCAAAAATTTTGCATGCATACAATTTTATACAGTGTAATCTTTCGTTATATCTGTGTCAATGCGCAATAACAGCTTAAGTCTTTTTTCAAAGTTTCCAGAAATCTTGCTTCAAAGTTTTCAATCGCCATATAAGTTATATGAAAGGTTATTTTGTTTTTGCCTCATATCTTTGGCTAAGGTAATGCTAGAAATTCAAGATTTTGTGTATTCATAATGATATATACGTGAAACACAACTATATCAATAACCAGGGAACGAAAATAAACCGAACGATATTTTAATGTGCCTCGCATGGCATGAATTTCCGTTCGGTTGCGTATATGTCAGTGGAGACGAACATAAATGTTATTATTCTGTATCGTTCGACAGCATGGCATACACTACATTATAATTATGTTTGCATACTCTCTACTCAACACATTCGGCATACGATATTTTTTACGTAGGCTATTCTCTGTCATTTTGTCTCAGAATCAGTGTTGCCAACACTTTTTCATATGTATAAAATTATATATATAATGTTAAAAATGTATTTTCAACCAACTCTTGGATATTTAACTCTATTTGTGCAAAAAACAATCATCATCAGATGAATCGTAATATTTATATACAAACACGGGGTTTTGAAATATTAAATTTCAAGAAGCCTTCTGGTATGTCAAAGCAATAGCAAAATACATGTTTTAAATCTTTTCAATAAACACTATATCACAAGATATGCAATTCTATGCAATTCTATTTTTTTCCATGCTCTGTTTTTACAATGTTCATTGCGCTTTTTACTTACCTTTCCATTCTATGTTATTAAATACACATATAGGTTTTTATTTTGCGTAACTAAAAATTTTAATTTGCAAATATTTTATTCATAAGAACGCGCTAACATTAAAACCTTAACAGATCGGAACAAACAATTTTTCTATTGTTTCTTAAAAAAAGTTTCTTAAAAAGTGTTGCCGACACACTTAAAAACAAGCATTGAAAACTTTAAATAATTATTTTTAAAAAAATATTCACTTTTCAAAACAAGCTAGAAAAAGCTAGAAGATTAGGGTTGTCAATTCGGTGACCAGCGTGTAGATTGACTCGTAGAAGATTTACATTTACTATTTAGATCGCTTTCAGAAAAGAACAAAAAAGCTTGAGTGTCTCCTTAATGCTCTGTTAACTATTTGCCCAACGTCTAATACTAGCGAAAACGTTTTTTCTGTGTCAACTATTATTAAAAATAAAGCGAAATTGATTTTTGATATCAAATATTTAATATCTAATTGAAAAATACCATACTTATACTTGCTAATATTTTGAGTTAAGATACACGTTAAATTACTTACAAACGGTTTTTTCTTTTATTTTGGATTCAATTTAAAAAGCTGTCATTTTCACTATTGAAAATTTTTTAAATAACATGGAAATAACAGTAGTAAATGTAGTTTACTTATGTTTTTTTTAAACTGCAAAAATTATTATATTTAAAAAAAAAACTTGTCATTAAAATCCATTTGTGAAAAAAAGACCGAAATATATCATAGACAGATATACCCAAAACCTCAAGATAAAGGCCGAAAAAATATGTTAGCTTATAATATTGCTAACTTGGCAACTCTGAGCAGAAGCAATAATTTTTTCCCGCTGGTAAAACTTTGTGTGTTCCAAATAAAAGAAGTATACTTTAATAAAACTGCTTGCTTTTTTAAAGTTCAAACCTTAGCTGGGAAATTTCGATTACGACTTGTAATCAATTACATTATATTTAAAAAATAATTGTAATGATAAAACAATTCTTATGCAAAAAAATTCTATTAGTAATTGATTACGATTACAAATAACCC
This sequence comes from Dichetophora obliterata, assembly GCA_963920525.1. Lineage (NCBI taxonomy): Eukaryota > Metazoa > Arthropoda > Insecta > Diptera > Sciomyzidae > Dichetophora > Dichetophora obliterata. The sequence continues at coordinate 82,569,311 of OY986435.1, read as the reverse complement.
AAAAATAAACACGATTACTTTAGATTACGCCAAATAATAAAAAAAATAAAAGTACGCAATAAAAAAATCGAACTACTTTTAAATAGGACTGGCATCTACATCTTAAGAAGAAATTAAGAGGTTATGTAATGAGTTAATTTACCACTGGGATGACGCTAACACTGTCGAATTGTTTTTGTTTTATTGCATCATTATTCTCTATTCATAGCATTGAGAATCAGGAAGAGTTGCACAGTGGTGTGAACGCGGAATTAAATAGATTTCTCGTGATAATTTTTGTTACAATTTTGTTATAACTCTTAAGCCTTTAAGGTGATATTAAAATTAAAACAATTGGCTGCGAACCTGCTTAAAAGAAACCAAGAGGGTAAATAAATGCTAATATTATTTTTGACATAGCAGAGTGATAGCTTATATTAAAAAATGTAATTCCTTATGAATTGAAATTGTATTTTGCTTACAATCTTAAAGTTAATATTAACATTTAAAATAATTGGCTGCGAACCTATCTTAAACGAACAAAAGAATAAATAAATTCGTATACTTTTTTAAAGAGCTGTTTTACTATATCTACAACAAAAGTATGTAGCGTTCATAGTTTTCGTGTTACATAGAAAGTAGGCGCGGTTTGGGGGGGGGGGGGGCTAGTTTGTTTTCTAATTATAACTCATACGCATAATTTTATTGGTCAATGACGAATCCTTCTATTTTATTCCTACATGAATACAGTATGGAACCACTGTGCGGTGTAATTCCATGAAAGTTCAGCAATCATCTTATTTGTACTAGTTCGCACTAATATAGTAAAATTCACAAGGGGCCGCACTCGGATCTTGCTGAACAGGAAGGGCCGAGCGCTAAAGTATATTTAAACTCTTTCAGTGAATTTGTCCAATATATTGGACACGACAGAAAGTAATTTTTAATATTATCTTGCAACGGTTTTTTACCAACATGAAAATTGTTTTTTTTATAAAAAACAATTTACCAACATGAAAAAAATAAATTTGGACAAATATTTGACATTAAAGTCAGTTGGATTTGGTTTTTGTCCTATTTTGTAAGAAAAACCAACCGTACAGAAATCTAGCCATTGAAAGGACTTAAGAGACGTTGAAGTGAAATCGTTGAAGTATCAGTCAGATATCTTTAAACCATTTAGATGTTCTCTTTTCTAATATCAATTATAAAAACCTAAGTACTTTTTATAAAGATTGTTTTACATTACAAAAATAGTGATGAATATGGTGAGTTTTAATTATCGAAACATGTAAAAATTTCAAGTCAATTAAATAAATTTTGAGACTTTTTAAGAGAAAAAAACTTTTTATAAAGCGATTTTGTATGGGAGTTAGGCGTTGTTTCTACCCGAGCCACTAATTTTTGAACTTCACCTTTATTTTTAGATATAATCTTAACCCACTACTACACGGTTTATGATCCAGCTAAAATTTTTTTATAGATTTATACATTGGGAAAAGAAGCATACTAAAATCAAAGAACATTTACTCAATATTAAAAAAAAATTTATTTGTTTTAGCGCCTTTTTTTTTAAATGGAAACTTTTCTTAAAAATAGAGAAATAAATTCCAAAACAAAGAAATAGTTTATTCCTTTAAAGAAAATTTCTTTCTTTCTGAAAGAATAATGTGTGTAATTAATTTTTAAAATCAATACAAAAAAATAAAACAAATAAAATTTTACTTTTGAATCCAAATTCTTAATTTATTAAAATAAATGCAAAAGAGATGCAATAAATTGATATTGTTTAAAGAAAAAATTTCCTTAAAAATAACGAAATTTCAGATTTTAAAACAAATACCTGTGTTTTTTATTTCAAAGTTGAACTTTTTTCTGAGTTTGTTTAAAATGGAATAACTCGATACACAAAAAAAAACTTTATGTAAAAAAGTAGTTTCATTTCCGTCAGAAGCTATATATGACTGTTCGAAGGAATGCGTGATTTCATGACCTTAACATGTACAATTGAAACACAATTCCATAAACATTAAACAGTAGTCTTATATTCTATAAAAAAAATTATATTGTATAAGTTAACTTACTTACATGTAACAAAGAAAAATTAATATTTTATTTTCTGAATTCTCCAGCCATAACGTGAGAACACGCACTAATAAAATAAACTGAGATTTTCTTAGCAGCTGTGTTAAAAAAAGAGTCGTATCGACAGACAGACAAACAGACGGAAACGGCTAAATCGGCCCAGCCCAGCTAGCGCCCTGCAAATGTATGCTACCTATAAAACTGAATGCGCCCTTGATACGCAGCATATGCTTGAACAAAGATAAAATGTTTTTCTCTCTGCTTTCTCAGTCTCTCAAACAACGCTTCTCACAAGGTTCTTTAGTGTAGCTTATACTACGGAACAATGATGTTTATGTTCAAGTATGCAACTTGAACGCAACCGAATAATGGCCTTGGTAATGAATGCTACACAACATAAACGTTCAGTTCTCTCAAATGAACGCTTTACTACCTTAACGAACGAAACGTTAGAGTTTATTTTCGTTCCCTGTCAATAACTCAGTTCTGTCTAAAATCGACTTAAGCTATTTTTGCTTATCGACACAGATATAATATAATATATTCAAGGAACACGCAAGCGCAGATCTTATCTGATTAACATTCGCTTGAACACTGAAGCTTTGATCGTTCTGTAGGTGAGATAAATACATATTTTACTGCACAAACACAATCTCAAGTGTGCAAAGCTGCCCGACACTGCTTTAAAACATATAAGATTGATTTCGCTTTTCAAGGTTAAGTGTTGACATATTTTGATAAATTTTGATAATATTTTTACTTTTAAAGTTTGAGTCTTACCACGATTCTTATAAATCATTTGCGAGATTGGTTCAAGTGTATGCTGCAACTGTTGCTAAAATAGTTGCATTAATATTCAATTCATGTTATGTCCTACGGTGACTCAAGTTCTCTACCCCAATCCAATCACTTGCTTTCACAAAGAGAAAGCAAATATATCAAAGGATGTGTGAGCAATCAAATTAAAACAAGCCAAATATTTTTGCGTCAAACAGCGAATACAAAAGGTCGCAAGGACTTAAATTCACGAAACGATCTTTTGTGTTTTTCTGTGGGAAAACCCATTTGTTATAAAAAACGACAACTTAACAAATTCCGTTTTCCCTGCCTTAGTTGCAGCTCTTTCTGTCGAAGTGAAATTAAATGTCGAATAAATAGGCTAAATGTGTAAAAACATGCTGGAGATGGCACATGTATGCACCTAGGCTGTTTGGAGCCTTAAAGGAAATAATTTCTCAAAAATATTCCAACCAGGTTTTATTTAATATAATTTTTGTAAATTGTGATCTGTTCTACTGATAAGGTTGAGTTAGCTTGGCATATTTTCAGGATTCTCGTTAAATTTTAAAATACTATGTGTATTTTTCATATTCTTGCTTTTTACATATTTGCCACATGTGCTGTTTTTACTGCATGCTTGTCAAAAATGCTCTTAAAAAAACTAATATCCTTCCCAGCGGACTTATAAGTCAAGTCCTTAAGTCCTCTAAGAAATACCAAGGCGTTAAATGACGGTCTTTTACAATATCCAGCATCAGCATATGCTGCTTGTTCTGTTACCAGTTTTAAGAAATTATCCCAAAATGCTTGTTTAAGCAATAGCAGAAAAAATAGTTAGTAGCAGCAGCAGCTGTTCTCTGATGTGTGGCTTGCCGGATGTGAGCGAAGCATTTGCTCTGTGTTGCGGTCGTAATAATAAGATACTCAACTACAAAGTCATTAAAAAGTAAAGGAATTAAAGTCAAAGCCGCTGGAGCTTATGCTGCCAAGCGTTCTCCGTAATGAAAATAATGAACCATTTATTATACGAGTTTAAAATTAAGCTGTTGCAAATTGTACTGATAAGAATTTCAACTTTTAAATTGAATTCAAACAATAGGCTGCGGTTCTACAGCACTTAGCTAAAGTCCTAATTGTTTATTTTGCTTATTCAAGGACTGACCATAAAATTGAAACAATCATGAATGTCAGACAAGAAGTTAAAGGTTGTTTTATTATTTTGTCTTTGATAAGAGTCAAAAATTTAACCCAGATTATTTTGCACTACAGATCAACGCAGATAAGTCTTAACTTTCAAGTTGCAAGTTTCAACTATTTTTTGGAATGTATCCATTATTCGTTCTTCTTTCATAACATTTACCAAAGCGCATATACATACATAGTAATAATTCCATACAACGCCGCACTATGCATTTTTTTGGGCTTGAAATTTGCTCGAAAATAAGTATAATCGCAAAAACGTATGAAAAAACCTATTTTTTTTTTGCCTATCTTTTATACGTAGGAAGATATATGCTTCAAGCCTCGGAACTTATTTCAATATTTTTTTGAAGAGAAAACGTGTTTTTTTTATATTTCAAATTATTTTGGGAAGAAACCGTTAAAACTTTTTTATCTGTAGTTTTTACGCAATTATAATATTAGATCTTCTTTTAAAAGTTTACAATAAAGAGATCCGAAAAGTGAAACTAAAAAACTTTTGAAACTAACTTCAACTAAGTGAATCCAAAAGGATCCAGAATGTTATACATCACAACATGCGCTGATGTATTGACTTTCATGGTAAATCAGTTTTTTCCCCAGAAGTTCCGTAGAGCAAAGTACTGCATTTTATAAAAAAACACATTGAATTTATTGTTAATTCAGAATAAATGAAGACTTTTCCATAAATATTTTTGATTTTACCGCTCGCAGAAATTAAATTAAAGTTATACCTACAAATTTAAGAAGCATATTTTTGGTTTATTATTTTTGATTTTTATTGTGTTGGCTCTATTATATCTTAACATTATTTTTTACGTATTTTGGCTGGTATGCTAGCGTATGAAATAAAGGTTTAAGAGTTCAAACAAAATAACAAAAAATTTGAAAGTCTAAGTGCCAAAGAAAAACATGAAACAAGAAATATAGTGGCTATAGTGGCCGAAAAGAAAAATATTCAATATGAGTTCCAAAAAGATACGTATTGGTTTTCCTAAGCAAGGCTTTGAAAATGGCAATACTGCGAGGAGTTTTTTTAAAAGATGTTGAAGTGACTGCACCAATTAAAAAATCCAATGCAGAGCTACTAAGGAATTTATAAAAAATTTTGAGTGCCATCAATTCCTTGCAACTACTCGTAATTGACGTAGAAAATTTAGGGAAACTCGCTTTAGTAACGCAGAACTTACACAAAAATATATATGGAAGTTAGAAGGACATAACTCTAACTCTCTATAAAAATTTTTGGCATGGAAAGTAATAATATACATTTTTTTCATTTCCAATTGCTCAGCTATCGGAGGAAGCTCAAGAAGCCAAAAATAAAGACTACAAAAATTACAAATTAAGTCACACAAGAAAAAAAAACGTTGTGAGATCCAAAATACTGACTTAATGATAATTCTTACGATCTGATCGGACCCTTTAATAACGTCACTGTGACAAAAAATTGTGTAACACAAAAATGTTTCTGAAGATAAAGTTGATACGATACATAAAAAAAAATAAACTGGCCATTTCAGCCCTTCGAAGGACTTTGACCTGGCTTCTATTGATCAATTGTGTTGTGCGTATTATTAAATTTTTGATCACAAATGAGCGAAAACTGGACCTACGAGTTTTATGCCGACTCCAAACGACTTATGTTCTCAACAAACTTTACATAACAATTTTTTACTCTCTGAGGTTTGCCATTGTCTGCAGAGAGATGACGACCGAACAGAAAAATTAATTCATTTGAAAAAACTTTCTATCTGAGCTGGAATTGAGCCCGGGCTACCGCGGTTCTTTAGCTTAGGGACCACAAACTCTACCTACTAGGCTACGGCCGCCACGTTGATACAATGTCAGAGATTTTTTGATTGAAAAATTAAAAAAAAGGCAAACATTTTTTTAAACATCAGTTTTATGAAGCTAAAAAAATTCATAAATAGACTTTTTTAATATTTTTTATTTGTCTTTAGGCAAAACTGGTATTTTTTTCGCAAAATTAAAATATTTATTCTTGTTTTTAATTAAATTTTTATTATGATCTAAATAGTCTATAACTAAAATCATTTAAATTACAAAAACGGAACACAATTAATTATCAAAATTAACTTTCTATTGTAGCACGACCAAAATAAGAACATTTTAGTTGATGTTAAATTAATTGAATAATCTAATATACAATTGATCTTTTTCGGTCAAGGTCATGAATAATTTAATATCTGGTTTTGACAATAACCAGTTTTCAGTTTAATACTTCAACTTTCTAGCGAGAGCAAAAACAAAACTTGGTGTATTTCGGCGAATTCGTTAATGCAGTTCAACAGAATTCAGAAGAATAGTCGAAAGGAAGATTCAAATACAACAGACAAAATCCGTGGTAGAGCTTCATGCTTGACCAAAAAATAAAAATCCTTTTGCTTTAACGTCATATATTTCAGACGAGTTTATTTGAACAAGTATTAAATCATATAAAACTTATGGCGTTTTCGTTTCTCGAAAAAATGTAACATTTTTTTTCCCTTTTTAAAAATTCTGCCCTCTTGAGAATAAAAATAGGGACCTCTTAAATTGAATCGTGTTCTTTTCGCGAAAATGTTGACCTCAAAAGAAGAAATAATTCAAATTTCTCTAAGATGGCAGAAAGAGGACAGAAACGAAATCGCCATTAAACAATGGGTTGGTCGATGCTGAACCATTCAAGACTACTGAAGAGGAAGTGTAGCTACTCGTAGTTTCGAAACAGGCTTGCCTAGTCTGCTGTGTGATTGAATCTATACAGAGTTGTTGTTGTTGCCTTCTCAGAAACATACTTCATCAAACCAGCTCATGATTAAAATCAAGTTAATAAGACTTATGTCCGGTTTCACCAACATTAAGTTAACGCCCTCTTAGCTAACACGCTTTTAAAATTTAATATTTAATATTTAATTTAATGCTAAAGGTGCAGTACGAATCAAACGTAATAGTGACATTTCTCAAACATAGAGAAAACTGTTTGCTAAATTTGTATTGTGGTTAAGCAAAACTTTTGCTTGATTCTCAGCCACTTCAAAATTATGCTAAACTTCAGCAAAAACTAATCAATATTTGCTATTTAAATTTATAATAACCAGGGCAACCAAAAATATGCACAACAAATTTTATTTTTAGCGCTTAAAATAATCTTAAAAAACAGTAAAACATGCTTTAAAAAATAAATAATATGCACTTAAAAAGCTTAAAATAATTTTAAAAACAAAAAATTTTCTCTTAAAGCTTTTAATTTTCTTACTTCTTAAGTTTTTATTAACATAACATAAAAAAAACAAATAATTAAAAAATAATAGTAACGAAAACAATTTATTTTTAAAAATTACGGCCCTATTTTGGCAAAATAACAATTGTTACCTAGTATTTTTTATATATCTGTATTAATTGTAATTTTTTTTTCAAAACAAAATTTAAAACTCCAAAAACAAAATTTCTTAATGAAATTGTCACTATCTGAAAAGCAGGCGACGATTTTATTTTAAATTTGTTTTGAAATCAAAAAATTACAACAAGCACATAGTAATATTAAAAATACTGGGTACCAATGGTTACTTTGCCAGAATAGAGCTTATTTCTGACCAAAATTCAGAGACACTAAAATTAGCAGCTAAAAGCACCAAATTATATACTTATGTTGCTGTTACCATAAACAATAAACATTTGTGCTCAGTTTTCGAATAATAAACTGCGCCTTTTTGTACGATAAGCAGCATTGTACATAGAAAAACTTCTCTCCACCTCAACTGAAGTTATTGGTGTATATTTAAAAGCCACAATTTCCGAAATTGAGTACGTTTCAATAAGTTCAGTTTCTTTTGAGTTTTGATCAGAAATTTGAGTAGAATTTTTTTTTAATATATTAAAACCTTGATTTCTTCTTAAAATATTATCAAACTTTTCTCTTATAGAAACACAGTCACATTTATCAGTAGCTTTTATTGCTTCTTGGACTATTTTGATTTGATCTACGAGACTTAAACTACATGTTAGTCGCTTGATGGCCTCAGATAAGCTAGAAAAGTTAGATTTTACATATATAAGTTGCAAACGCAAATGTTCTTCTTTGAATAATTCTTGCATACTTTTCACGGACTAGGAGTTACAGCCCTATTCTGGCAGCTTAACTAAGCTCACCACATTAACAAAATAGTTAATATTAACAATTTGTTAAGGTTTCGTATTCTGCTGCAAATTTAAAAGCTCTTTTCCTAACAATTTTGTTAATAACAGAAAGAGTCTTAACAACGAATGAAATGTATGTGCTTAGATAGAAAATTGTTGTGAAAATAATAAAAAAAAATACAAATTATAATATAATATTGAGTTTAAATACATTAAACTGAAAAATGGTTATGAAATCTTTTAGTAGCCGTGGCAAATTTTTCAAGCGCTTGCAAAGTCACAAGCTGCACTCGAAGCATCTGTTTATATCAGTGAACGAAAATAAACCGAACGATATTTTAATGTGCCTCGCATGGCATGAATTTCCATTCGGTTGCGTATATGTGAGTGGAGATGAACATAAATGTTATTATTCTGTATCGTTCGACAGCATGGCATACACTACATTATAATTATGTTTGCATACTCCACACATTTGGCATACGATATTTTTACGAAGGCTATTCTCTCTCATTTTGTGTCTCAGAATCAGTGTTGCCAACACTTTTTCATATGTATAAAATTATATATATAATGTAAAAAATATATTTTCAACCAAATCTTGGATATTTAACTCTATTTGTGCAAAAATTCCCTCATCGTCAGATGAATCGTAATATTTATATACAGATACGGGGTTTTTAAATATTAAATTTCAATAAGCTTTCTGGTATGTAAAAACAATGGCAAAATACATGTATTAAATCTTTTCAATAAACGCTATATCACAAGAGGTGCATTACGCATATGCAATTCTATTTTTTTTCCATGCTCTGTTTTTACAATGTTCATTGCGCTTTTTACTTACCTTTCCATTCTATGTTATTTGTCTAACCTATACACATATAGGTTTTTATTTTGCGTAAATGAACATTTTAATTTGCAAATAGTTTATTCATAAGAATGCGCTAACATTAAAACCTGAACAGAACGGCACAAAAATTTTTTCTATTGTTTCTTAAAAAAAACCGGCAACACACTTAAAAACAAGCATTGAAAATTTTAAATAATTATTTTTAAAAAATTATTCACTTTTCAAAACAAGCTAGAAAAAGCTAGAAGATTAGGGTTGCCAATTCGGTGACCAGCGTGTAGATTGACTCGAAGAAGATTTACATTTACTATTTAGATCGCTTTCAGAAAAGAACAAAAAAGCTTGAGTATCTCCTTAATGCTCTGTTAACTATTTCCCCAACGTCTAATACTAGCGAACGCGTTTTTTCTGTGTCAAATTTTATTAAAAATAAAGCGAAATTGATTTTTTATATCAAATATTTAATATCTAATTAAAAAATACCATACTTATACTTGTTTATACTTTGAGTTAAGATAGATACACGTTAAATTACTTACAAACGGCTTTTTTATTTATTTTGGATTCAATTTAAAAAGCTGACATTTTCACTATCGTAAATTTTTTAAATAACATGGAAATAACAGTAGTAAATGTAGTTTACTTATGTTTTTTAAACTGCAAAAATTATTATATTTAAAAAAAACTTGTCATTAAAATCCATTTGTGAAAAAAAGACCGAAATATATCATAGACAGATACACCCAAAACCTCAAGATAAAGGCCGAAAAAATATGTTAGCTTATAAAATTGCTAACTTGACAACTCTGAGCAGAAGCAATAATTTTTTCCCGCTGGTAAAACTTTGTGTGTTCCAAATAAAAGAAGTATACTTTAATAAAACTGCTAGCTTTTTTAAAGTTCAAACCTTAGCTGGGAAATTTCGAATTCTCCAGCCATAAAGTGATAACACGCACTAATAAAATAAACTGAGATTTTCTTAGCAGCTGTGTTAAAAAAAGAGTCGTGTCGACAGACAGACAAACAGACGGAAACGGCTAAATCGGCCCAGCTAGTGATGCTGATCAAGAATATATAATATACTTTTCTAAACCTGACACGCCTTTTTATGGGCGTTAGAAACAGTATAAAAATAATAAACTGAATAGCTAAAAAAATGCTTTGATTATTCATACTAAAACAATAGCGCCCTGCAAATGTATGCTACCTACAAAACTGAATACGCCCTTGATACGCAGCATGTGCTTCAACAGAGATAAAATGTTTTTCTCTCTGCTTTCTCAGTCTCTCAAACAACGCTTCTCATGAGGTTATTTAGTGTAGCTTATACTACGGAACATTGATGTTTATGTTCAAGTATGCAAACTTGAACGCAACCGAATAATGACCTAGGTAATAAATGCTACACAACATAAATGTTCAGTTCTCTCAAATCAACGCTTTACTACCTTAACGAACGAAACGTTAGAGTTTATTTTCGTTCCCTGGTTTATACAGCGCATCTCTTCTTTCAATAGGCATATCGATTTTCACCATGCATGGTGAACTTTAAAAGCTTTTTAAGCTTTCATGTTGTTAATGATTTTTAAGAATACCAACATTTACATAACATAACAACCAGCTTATCTAGAGCTCCTTAACTATTTCGTGTTAAGCTAACAACCAGAATAGGGCTGTTAGTCTACATTTGGGAAACAACTGCGAATTTCCAAGCACGTCACATGGGTTAGTTTTGCTCTTGCAGCTTTTACCATGTACGGTGCAGCATCAAAAAACAAGGGCGACGTAGCATTGTTTTGGATGATACGCAACTTTGTCTCACTTTCACTTACAGTTTCATTTTTAATTTTTCCGACAACTGAAAAATGCGATCATGTGTTCTTATGAAATGTGTTTTTCTCTTTCTAACTCCTACGAAGTAAAAAGAAGCACTAAGATATTAGTTATCTTCCCAGGAGCAATAGGAGAGCAATTAATGAAAAAAAGAACATGAAGTGGCATGTGCTTTTTGGGAAACTCTTTAATTATTTTCTGTGAAGCAAAAAATATTTTAAATGTTCCTTTCATTCGATTCGCGTCATTTCCACGACGAGGTCGTGAAGTGCGACAAGCCAACGGTAATTACGTTTTGTCGATCCGCTGATGCGACTGATGCAATTAAAGTACAGTTTTTAAATAGAAGCAAAAACGATTCATATTTAGTGATGGCGCTATAAATCTCACGATTGGGCCAAATAATTTCATCGCCACTTTAGGGTCTTGAGGAGTCTACTTGAGCTAGGGAAGCCCAGATTTCGGAGTAAACCTAAATCTAAAAAAAAAAAAAATAAATGTTCCTTTGCTGATCCATTTGAATCATTTATTGACAGCTCCTTTTGAGCTCTTCTGGGATGTTAAAGGGAGCGCTACCCTTCTGCTCCTCAGGGAGCACTCCCAGATCGCTCATAGGATGATCCACTTTTTTACTGTGTTATGCTATATTCACACTGAGAGCTTAACGCGCATTAAGAGAGCTTAATGTGAATTTAGCAAAGAGGTAAAATATAAGGAAGTGGTATAATAGCAGAAAAGTGTGGTATTTTTTAAATTGGTGTTGGTTCACACAAATACAGAAACAATCACAAAGGGTCGTATTCGGTTGTATCGTAAAAGAAGGACCAAACTGTTAAAGTTTGTTCTTATTGCATTAAAATTTTAGGAACATTTCAAGAATAGCAACAACTCTAATTATTTAAAAAATTTCAGATCGCTCGCAATTGGCTTAGAAGTTATAGGCATCCAACGTTGGAAAAAATGGAGTAAAAATCTAGCTGATTTTTTAATTTTTCCAACAAAACTAAATTTTATGGGTATCAAAAGACATAAAAATACATGCATTTAAGATACAATAATTTGTTTTACTTAAAATCGCTAAAATGTATTTTGTTGACTCTTTTTAATAGGAGGCCTTCGGCCGCTGTTTAGGGATTACAAACCTCAGTAATAATTATCTTTTTAATGGATTGCTTTCGTAAAAGGTAATCCACTAGTTTTTCAGACAAATTCTAACTATAAAAAAAAATTATATATTAAAAAGTTATGCATGGAATTTTATGTTTGACACCTCGTTGAATAAATACGCGCATTATTTTTGTTTTAATGCCCATAAAGCTTAGTTTTGTTGAAAAACGAGAAAACTGCAAGATTTTTAGGTAATTCTTCTAAATTTGAAGGCCTATAAATTCTAAACTTGAACTTTAATTACAAATTAAATTAGGTTAATTTTTTAAAATCCTTATTTTTTTTGTGTTTCTGCCTAGTTGTCGTGCAGAAATCAGAAAAATTTAACAAACAAGTACTAAGTCTCATTCACTATGCTCAAAATAAGAGCGCTTCAAAAATATATTCAACTGTGAAAAATGACTGCGCCCCTGAAGCAGTGTTTGTGTTTTGACAGATGTGGTTTGAGCAAACTGGCGCAAAATCAACGGGGTCTAATTTGCATTTTTAAACAGTTTTTAATTAGAAATATATATCTTTCTAAAACAAATAAGATAAAAAAATATCGTTAGAAACTATATAAAGCACTTTTGTAAAAAGAATTCAAACCGTATGAATATCAAACCTGTGGAACGAAAGCGCATTGTTTTAAGTTTTTGGGAACTTTTACAATTTTTAATCGCACAACTCATGTTGCATTTATTTTTGTGGTTTTTTTTTTGATATCGTCACTTTTTAAGCAGTGAAAAATGCTTAAAATTAAATTATTTTCAACTATTTTGCTGAGGAGTCTCCAACCAAATGCCAGGGTTCTCAGAAATGTCAAAAAACACTATCTTTCTCGCTCGCACAATTTAAGAATGGTGCGACAGTTCACGTACAGTGTGTGTGTTAGCAACACCATTTCCTTATATTTTACTTCTTTGGAATTTAGCTCTCAGTGTGAACGTAGCATTATTGAAGATGTTTATTTTCAGCATTCAACCAGTGTAGGGAAGCGCAAAATTTAATGGTGACTTAGTTTTTTATTTTACTTAATATTGTAAAAAATTATTTAAATGCAAAAAAACATGCATTTATCACAAAATTTGCAAAAAAAAAATTTAATTGCTTTTAACCAAGGCTAGTGCTATGACTTTACCTCGGAAGCATTTCCAGCCTTGTGTTCCTGATCTTAATTTCACATTTTCCACAATTTAGTTTTAGATTTTTAGTTTTCCATAATTCTTAAATATAGGAAAGAACACACAAAGTGAAAAAACCATGCCTGAACCCGGATTAGAATCAGGGACCTCTGGGACCAGGGAAAAATATAGGTGTTTATGAGATTTAAGAGTACATTGGTTATGAAATAATAGATATTATTATTTTTATTTTCATATGAGAACAATTATGGGAAATGCTATCATTCCACTATGAGTTGATGTAAAGATATATTACTAAAATCACGCAATATTTTGATTCTGCCATATAGTGTGTTTTTAAATATTGGTTATATGGGAAATATAGGGGAAACCCATGGAATTATCAAGAGTTATTAGTTATTATATACTGCATTATACCTCTTTGACGACGCTTTATTAGTTTTTTTTTCTAGAATAGCAAGTTCATCTTCATTATCTAATAAAAGCAGAGTTCCTTTTGAGCATTGACATTTTTTTTAAGTTTTCAGGATGCAAGTAATCAATAAACCTTTTAAACATATTGAATATAAAAACCTTCCTAGATTTTAGTATAGATTTTACTTTTTTTGTTCTTTAATAATATTTAAACCGTAAGAGCAATAAACAAAAACACAGCATTTTTAACTCACATACACCTCACAGAGAAATAACGAATACTTCTTGCCTTCCTTTTAACAGGTAGGCCTCAAAGAAGCCCCCATCGATGCAGTGATGTTGTGAGATGAGTTGACGCCAAAAGAAGCAGTTAATACATGAATTTTCTTCAAGAGGCCTGACTGAATTGCCAACATGAAAAGTGTCAAAAAAATAATTTGTTTTTGTACCTGGCAAAACTAGGTTGTTTTGGTTATTGTCCTTCTTGTTAGAATTTGTAGAAAAGTGAATTTGTGAATTGTAGCCAAATACTAAAATAAAGTGAAGAAATTAAGTAGAAACTGCAACAATATAGGCATAAGTACAGTTTACGGCCTACGCTTAAATAATTTTTTTTATATTTTGATTAAACGTATTTTGGACTATTTAGTCCGAAATTGAAAAAATAAAATGTCGGCCTCGAATGGCTTAGGAGAAAAAATTCAGTTTAAAAATGCAATGCAAAATATTAAGTTTGTGGAATAAAGCCGAAAATAAAAAATGGCCGCATTCAGTGGAAGGAAAGAGTGGAACTGGAAACATTTATTTCTTTTATATTATTTTAAAAATAAGCAAAAAAATCAAATGAAATATTTTCATTAATTCATAAAAATGTGTAAACAAGTCTTCTTTTAAAGAACATAATTAATGTATGCAACCAAACCGCTTCAAATTAGTATTTGAATAATAATATAATTTATCTTAAATTATTTTTATGAAAATGTGTAATATTAGGTTTAAAAATATTTTTATTGATTGAAATAAAAAAATAATTGGAAAAGCTTTCTCTTAAAAAACTATTTCTTTTTTCATTTTGGGTTGGAGATTGGTTAGAGAAAGACCTTGGAGATACAGCCTTATCTCAACTGGAGATCGAAGGTCAATTTCCCTGGAGAATGGCTTGGATCTAAAGTGAAGGTCAAGTTGATATCCATCACTGGAGATTAAAGAAACGAACTGGAGCTCCACTTGAGGTCAAGCCGACCTCCAAGGTAAATGTTTTTTGCGACTATTTTGAGCAAAAGTCGTCTTTGTTTGGCAAAACTCGATTAGTTGGTAACGTCAAATACAAAAAGTTTAAGCTTAACACCTAAAGCTTATCATTTCACCAATAAGAAAGTTATTGATGTCACTTTTTTAAATAATTTATATATATATTTTTTTACCTATTTTGTGATAAAATCTGATAATATTTATTATAATAAAATTTGTGGTACATTTTCGCGAAGATAGATAGTTGCGACAGCTTGAATCCGAAAAAGATTTGGAAAATTAATATTAAATATTCCTTTGTATAAAATCGATAGGATAATTGTTAAAAATCAATTTAATTGCTTTCATTTCTTTCCATGGTTATTATGATTTTTCCTGAACCTATAGATTTTCTCAGTTTTTATGAAAAGTCTGCGTGCTTATGAAAGTTTTTCGAAAATACTTTTTAAGTATGTCTAGTATATTGAAAAAATTCCCTTTATTATGATATCAAAATTATTGCGATATCTTGAAAACTAAATATTTTACCAACTAAACACATTTTCTTTAGCCTTAGCATGAGAAAAAACCGATTGAAATTTAAATTTTTGAATATGCAAGCAAACGTCTCCGGACTTTTCAAATTGCTGTTCATCAAATTTTTTTTGTCTGAAAAATCAATAAAGTGAATTTGGAGAAATCAGAAAAGATTTCCGTCACTTCACCAATTCAATGTTTTATATTGTTTTCACAAAACCTTTTATATTCAGTTTGTGCTCAAAAAATAGACCAAAAGTTATTTTTATTGCAATTTTTTTTAATTTCCATTTTTCCCACTCTATCAAAGTACATATAATTTATCTGCGGAAATTGCTTAATTTTGAGGCAAAATTCAATAAACAGTTTCTATCATTAACAATCATGAGCTAACACGCCCTATCAATTGTTGTATAAAATTTATATGTTATTATATTATATGCAAAATGTTTTTATATTTTTTACAATGTTCTACAGCCTAACCCCTTCAATGGCTAGGCTTAACTAAGAACAAAATAATTTTTTTGAGGTTATATTCCAATCATTTAGGTCCTAAAAGGATGAAAAAACAAACCTTTGATTTTGACCTGCGCTACTTACGTTTGGCAATTTGTACAAAAAAAATTGTTTTGCTCCTGTTGGGCACAAAATCTTTTTTCTTAATCCCTTAATTTTTAAGCCCTTTAGATCTTTGTTTTTCCAACCCTCTTAATATTCTTATCATTAAAGACATAAAAAGATACAAAAACATAAATTTGATTTTTGTCCGCTTGATTTTTTCGTATACAATTGGTAAAAATTTTTTTTTGCCATTCTTCGACACAAAATCGAAAATCTAACTGACTTTAATGTCATATATCTCTCTACAATTATTGACTGAAAGGGCTAATAATAATTTCTGTGAACTAAAATTTTCAAATATTACAAACTACATTACCAAATCGTAGTCTTTTATTACGTTAAAAATTTGTCAAATGACTCATTTCAGCCCATTCAGCTAAATCAGAAACAAAGTCATCCCATTTCCCATACAAATTCTCAGTTGCAATTCAACTCATTTAAAGCAAATGAATGAGATTGGATACGTTCTTAAAACTTATTACAAACTATTTCTAATGCATTATATGCATAATGTAACAAAAAAAAAAACAAAGAACACACTAAAAACAAAGGAAAACGTCCAACAACAAATCATTTTATACACGTGTATCATCGTCAATATCAACCAGTAAAAATAAAACAAAGAACCAGTTGCCAAACGAAATGAGATACTTTCGCAAAAAAAAATGTAAGCACTTTTAAATGACTGATTCCAAATGAGTCATTTGGCCCAATCTAAACGAATTATTATAAGACCAAAACCGTTTGAAATAAAGCATTTTCATTGATTTTTGGGCGGTTAAAGGGAGCGTGGAAACCCATTTTTAGCACAGCTACCGAAAGTACCCATCCAAATAAAATTATCAAATTTTAGGTTTGTACGACCAAAACTATCTGAAATATAGCATTTTTTTGCATATAGTAAACGTGAAAAGTAGGAGTGGCAAAATATTAATAGCCTATCACGATTTCGTTGAAATAAAAAATCTTTTAGTGCCTACATCGTCTAAGTCGGTTCAGTGGTTCTCACGTGTTTGGCAAACATCCGTACAGTGTCACATCGCTTTTAATAGTATAGAAAAGATAGTATAGATAGATAGACTAGGCTACAAAACATTAAGCTTAAAACTGAATTTTGGTAACTCCCCTCAAAACATTTGCAAGGAAAATTAATTAACACTGCATGTCAGCAAGAATCTCCCTGAAAGCAACTACATAACACGGCTGCCGTGCTATATTGAGAGAAGATCTCGCAACAAAGAGAGGAAACCTGTGTTTGGTATTGTATTGTTCTGCTTGTTAAATGTAAGCATCAAATAAAATACATTCATTTTTAATAATTAAAGAATAGACTTTTTGAAAAATTTAGTAAGCTATGCCACTGAATATTATCATATGAATTGAATAATCAAAGAATTATCAAAATTATCAAATTGTAATCAAAAAACTAATATAAAGAACTATCAAAATGTAATCGGTTTAGCGATTACTGTGCTTGTCTGACTTTAAATATCGTGATTCTCCTTTTATATAATGGTATAATTATACATGCTATATCCCGATAATATTTTCGTTTCATATAAAAACAAAATTTTCATTTTGTTTTATTTAACACTCAATATAACCGCAGCATAAAATTTGCAAAAACAAATAATTTTCGCTCCACCTTACTGTAAATGTCAGTAATATGTCAGTTTTTGTTCTAGCTTAAAAATATTTGTTTTTTTTTTTAACTATTCGCTTGCATTTTTACACGTCCGTCCGTTTACCTGTATTCCACATTATCCGTCTGCCTGTATGTTTGCTTTTCCCTCAGGAATCTTTTTTCGTTTCATATAAAAACAAAGTTTTCATTTTGTTTTATTAAACACTCAACTTTACCGCGGCCGGCCAAAATAAAATTTGCAAAAACAATTAATCTTCGCTCCACCTTACTGTAAATTCATATGTCAGTTTTTGTTCCAGCTTAAAAATATTTGTTTTTTTTTAACTATTCGTTTACATTTTTACATGTCCGTCTGTTAACCTGTATTCAGTATTATCCTTCTGTCGGTATGTTTGCTTCTGATAGTCCGTCCACTACACATTTCTTTAATTTTGCAATATAAATTAGAGCACAAAAAAAATTACTTAAAGTCTTATAAGAATTCTGTAAAAAGCGGTTTACTGTGTAAGGTAGACGTCATCAGTGGTTCAGCGGCCATGTTTGAATAAATGTAATTCAGAATTGTGTAGAGGTGTTGGAGGCCTCGCAGCTACATTGCATTTAAGAAATAATTGGTTACGTCATGTTTTCATTTACCACTGGGTTGTTTTCAGTATGCTCTTTAAAGCGCTCAATATGGGAGAGTATAAATGTGCAAAGCTACCCGACACCGCAATAGAAACAGTGAGAAACACTATAACAGAGGAAAAGAGAGATAAAGCTTTATGCAGCTTGTGTCTCTAACAATTTAATGAAGCAATGATTTTTATGCTTAGTTTTTTTGGCTACTTTATAAATTTAAATTTTAATTATTTTTAAGAGTGGTTTTAAAAAATAAAGGATACAAGATTTTAAGTAAAGCATGTAACTTTATATTAGTGAAAAGATTACTAAAATCGGTTCAGTAGTCTTTAAGTTTAGCGTCGTCACAGATACGTGAGAAGCCTTTTAAATAATAGTAGAGATATAGACAGTAGGAACTGAGATAGATTGGGTGATTAGTCGACAAAAAAATAATTTAAGGTAAAAAAAAAACAAAAAAAAATTGGCTAAAAATGAGCAAACACACAGTGATATAATTTTTGGATCGGACAAGAAACACTAAAGATATAACAAAGAAACCAAAATAGCACCACCATTGGGACCATTTAAAAAAAAATATTTTTTTCGAAAATGTCTTTGATATATATAACAATTGAAGTGGTGTCAAAAATATGTTAGTTTTGGTGACACAGTCTAGTGTACAACTCAGGAATTAGCATGATTTTGAAAAAGTGGGCGTTGATATAGTGGGACCTGGCTCATTTTTTATACAGTTGCCGACATTTTAGTTTACGCGATCAAAACCGTCTGATATATGTTTTTTTTGGTTTGTGGTCGATAGCGCAAATTTGGCTTGTATGGGAGGTACCAAGCCACCTTGTTCCTTCGACGCTAAACTTTGCAGGAACACTCTCAAGATGTTGCTTAAGTTTTCCTGAAAATTTCATAAGCATCGGTTTAGCAGTTTATATAAAGGGTATCCCGCGATAGAGTGAAACTATTTAAGAGATGAAAGATGATGTTGTGTCGACCGAAAAATCGTTTGGGAGGTGTCTATTTTCACACCGTTAGGAGTTAAAGGGTAATTAGTATTTCATGACTCTGGTACACATTATTGTCTTTAACAGAAAAAATAGATTACGTAAAACTTATTTTAAGACATCATTTAAAAGGCAATAAGTTGACCTATCTAACGGTGTATCAACAAACCCACCTGAATTATCCATTATCGCGTTGTGCACGTGTGAAGATGAAATCTATCCATTTAAACTGCTAAATTACAAGTTTAAGCGCAATTTTCTCTGAATTTTGGGTATAAAATTAATACTTTTTTAGCATCAAATTTGTGAAGTATTTAATTTTTTAGACATCAAAATCATAAACATATCTTAAAAAATAACAAATTTGGTTGTGCTTTAAAAATTATACTAAATTGAAAACATTATGATCAAGGTATATTCAGCATGGTAGTGTCGTCACAGAGAGGTGGGTTCCGTGGCTGTCAAACACAAGAATAGCGTAAAACACAATAAATAAAAGCTGAGAAAAAACTGTAAAATGTGTATATTATGTGTATGTGAAATTTACATAGTTTTAATTTTTGTGCGTGCTGAAAGTTTTTTTTTGTATTTTTCGTGAAGCTATCATTAAATAACTGTTGCGAAATATTTTAAACTGTTCGCAAGTATTTTAATGACTTTTGTTTTCGAGCCCAATTGCTCCATGTGTGTCTTCAAAAATCTATATGCATGAAAAACGACGCCGGATAGTCTGTTGATTTGTTTTGCCCAGATTTGTAATCCTACAATCCTATTGAATGGGTGAATCCTATTTCATTGTGCGTTTGGCCAAGAAGGACGGATTAGTAAGAAGTTCTAAAGTTGTTAACAATAAAGTTGATAAAATCAATTTAAAACACAACATAATTATATTTAGTGACAATTTATTGACAACTTTTGTTATTTGATTTGCTTTTGTTCGTAAGCAACTGATTTTGACAGCTCAGGTACCCACAACAAGAGAGAATTTTATCTACTAACACTACCTTCCTATATATACCTTGATTATGATTTTAATTGTCTTTAGTTAAGAAAAAAAAAAGAAAAATTGTAAGAACTGTTCGAAGTGAAATTTTTCAAATATAATAAACTTTGTTTTTTAAAACACGTTTATGATTTTAATATTATTGGAAAGAAAATAAAATAAACACAAATTTCCGAGCACAAATTCACGAGCTCAGCTCAGTAATCGATAAGTCGGGTGAGTTCCTTGATACATCGTTAGAAAGGTAAATTGAATGCCTTTCAAATGATTTATATAAATAAGTTTTCCGTGAGTTGGTTTTTCTGCTAAAAACAATAATCATCATCAAAGTCATAAAATACTAATTAACCTAGTAGCTCCTAAGGGTGTTTTATTGCAATTTGTCTAAACTTGAATTATCTCAAATTATCCCTTCTACGGAAGTATTTTTAAAAACTAAACTATTTCTTTACTAAATATGCTACACATTACGTTAATAACAATTTCTTATAAACTTCGTTTGAAAGTGACAGACGAGATCAGAAAAACAAACTGAACTTAAATTCAAAAAATGCTATAAGAACGTTTTGTGGAGAAAATATTTTATTTTTAATATTTAAATAAAATTTATGCACGGGCGTAAATAGTTGTTTTATTCGTTATTTCTCTCAGTGCAGTAACACACAGAAAGGTTACGTTAAACTATTTGTCATAGTCTTTTCACAATACATGTTTTAAATTGAGTCTTTTTTCGGTACTTGTAACGTCACTATAAGTGTAAGTGATATGTTTACCAAGCAAAAAGCTTATGTATTTTTTAAGCTCACTCCACCCAAAACAACAAAATGAGTTAACAATAATTAAATACAAGGAATTTTTCGCTTTTATTCAATTTGATATTGAAACTTGAAAAGTCTATTATACCATGTAAAGGTATAAACATATATTCTGACATCTTTGTATGTTCATATTTAATCTAGAAACTGGTAACTGAATTGTTTCTGAACTATTCATTTCAAAAAGCAATCTATTGCTTAGCCCTTTTTTCCTAGTACCTTCAAAAAGCATTACAGCAAAAAGTTGATGACAATACCTTTCCAGTCGATTGAACAGTATGAAAAACTTTATCCTTTTCACTCATTTTGTTCACTGTTCTAATTGTATTTTTATGCTCCTTGCATAGAAAAAAAGGAATGAAAAGAAAGCTAACTGCTGGTTGGAGTGTTCGATGAAATTGTTGATAAAAATTTGTTAATTTATTAGGAAAAGTTCATGCTTTTGAACTTTGCAACTTTAATTTAAAGCACAACTTCTAGTCTTTGGATTTTCGAATACAAAAATTTCTTTTACTAGAACCTTTCCACGTTTCAATGCAAACAATAGTGAGATTTATTATGATATAAATGTGAGATGAATTTTCTTAGTGTTGAAAAGAAACAATACAAACTTATTAAAGTTTCTATTATTTAAATAGGTACTACAATGATCTTTAGCAGAGAAAGCTATAGCTAAAGATATTTAAGTGTCAAAGCAGACACATTTTCAAACTTTTTACATGTTGAAACCAACAAGACAATTGTTTCAAGATATCTGAATGAAAGTTTTAGAATTTTGCAGATTTTAGAATTTTAAAATGCATAGAAATTTAAAAAATAAAGCTTTCCTGAAGTTACAACTCAACACTTTGAAGTTGGGTTTTAATTATTTAATGCGATGGCAAATAAGTGAACTCGGCTTATTTACGTATCATATGCTTGAAAATTATATATTCGGCACTTTTCATAAGTTTCATAAGTGAGTTAAATTGCAAATTAAAAAAAAATTAAAGCTTCGATGGCGACGAAAAAAATTAAAAACAAAAACAACAACATGAGCACACTGAGCGAAAAAAAAATAAACTGGCCATTTCAGCCCTTGGAAGGACTTTGACCTAGCTTCTATTGATCAATTGCGTTGTGCGTGTTATTAAATGTTTGATCACAAATGACCGAGAACTGGACCTACGTGTTTTATGCCGACTCCGAACGGCTTATGTTCCCAAGAAGCTTTACATGGCAATTTTTACTCTCTGAGGCTTGCCATTGTCTGCAGAGAGGTGACGACCGAACAGAAAAATTATTTCAATAAAAACTTTCTGTCTGAGCTGGAATTGAACCCGGGCTACCGCGGTTCTTTAGCTTAGGGGTCACGCACTCTACCCACTAGGCTACGGTCACCACACTGAGCGAATGTCTCTTTAAAAAAAGATATGTGTCATTGGACACACGAGTGAAGCGAAGCTTTTTCGCATTTTAATAGATTTGATAATGTAATGGTTTTTTAATAAAATAATTTTTTATATCAAAAATTTTATATATCAAAAAGTTCACTAAAAAAATAAACGTTAATATTCACACCAGAACATGTTTTATTACATTACATTATTGTTTAATTTGATTACATGTTATATCATTTTGAATTATTTTTGTAAATGTTTTGAATTATTATTATGGAAATTTATCAATGGAATTGTTGGTTTTGATATCTAAAATAGCGATTGATATATCAATCGATGTATCAAATACTGCATAAATAGTTGTCCTTAATCGTATTGTACAAATATTTGAATCGCTTATCATTCGTAAATTATATTTATCAATAATGCATTGCTTAAGTGCCTGTTAACATTCAAACAATTGGTACCTTGTGATAAGTTTTGCCAAGTTCAATGGAGCCTGCTCGTGTATAACATAAAATAATCTGTAAGTGCATAACTTCAAGCTGAACATTTTGGAGGACATGTTGTAAAAGCACCGTATCAATGGCAATGACTTTTATGTATTAAGATGTGCATACTTTCAGGCTGAACATTTTTCAGGACAGTTTGAGCGATATAGGTGCAGAGCAGGATGCTTGTCTTTTATGTATTGTTATCTGGTGCAACATATCTTCAGTTAATACTTAATATTGAATAAACCAACCAACGGTGCAACAAAGAATATTCGATCAGTTGGTAGTGTATAGGACTATCAACCGAAGGGTTACGAATTCGATTCTCATGGCATACAAAGAAATATTTTCATTTTATATTCTCTTGGTGTAAGCAAAGAGCAACAACAATTCTAAGAAGAAGGTGTATGGAAAAAAGTGTCGGTTTTAAGATTTCACTCTAGCAAATCACAAAACGAGGCGTAAAAAGTTTAGCTTAATAAATGCACTGACAATAATGCATTTACAGATGTTACAGCAATTAGAAAGTGCATAAAGGAATAAAAAAACAAAACCATATGATTTTATTTATTTACTAGTATAAAAGCCTGTCCTACGACAAGTCCTTCGTACACTTCCTGTTTGGAGCCCTTTGCCGAAAGCACTTTTTTCTCTTTTTAAGGCTTGATTTTTTAAACACACGTGATTTTTGAAAAATACAAATGTACCACTTTAATTAACACTTTACGTTTTGAAGCAGTGTTGAGAAATTAGTTCAAGTGTAAAAGTGCAAAAAGTCGAGATTGGTAACAATCATATTCATACACAACTTTACAAACTGGGCTTGCAGCCTTCAATACGTAGCAACTCAGGTGTCGTTTTGCGACTGATACAATTATATTTTTGAAGCGAAGCTTTTACGCCTCGTTTTGTGATTTGCTTGAGTGAAATCTGAAAAACGACACTTTTTTCCATACACCTTTTCCTTAGAATTGTTGTTGTTTTTTACCTGCATCT